>VWZU01009061.1:203667-224185 GCA_013397095.1 Sterrhoptilus dennistouni
CAACACACTTACTAAGGATCTGCTAGCCCCTCATAATTAAATTCCCTGGTGACTCTCATCCGCTCTCACCACAGTCCTGACTGAAGGCAATAACTTTAATCACAGCTTTAACAGTGGGCTTCTGCTGGGTAGATCAAATCTGGATACAGACTGTGAATTTGACATCAAGGAGAAATTTTCTTTGCACTGTTAATTGTGTGCTATGTCTGAGTGAAAAGCAAAGAAGAGTCAGGACCTAAAAATTGAGAAGTAGGTTGAAAGAAGTAACTGGAAATGAAGGGTACTTAAAGTAGTAACTGGATATATGTGGTGTTAGAAGACCTTTTATTTCATGCCAAAAAATGTTTTATTACTCCTCCAACTCTTGTTGTGAGCAGTGGCCAGCAAGTTTCTACCCTTAAACTGTTCTGGAGCATCAGGCAAGTACTTCTCCTTGATCACACATACTGATATCAAATAAAGAACACTCGATATTAAAAGACGAATAATGTCTTCATATTAAAACCTCAAATCCAGACATTTCAAGTACTCTACAACCAACAAATACTTTTGTTTAAATTCTCTAACTGGAATATAACAGGGTGCATAAAAATAGTGGAGATATTATGACTGAAAATGATAGATCTAAATGGACATTGACTTGGCAAATAAACTTCAACTATACTTACATCCAGTTCTTTGAAGGAACAATCCACTTAAAGTTAAACTATTTCTAAAAAATATGGAGTTTGTAGATGACATAACTAACTGGCAAATATTAATTTGTCCCTTCTGGGTGGGAAAAAAATAGTCAGAATCCTTCTAGGTTCCTGTTTATTTGGAATTCCTTCCCTAGACATCTTCCTGGCTTTTGGTGACAATCCCAGACTGCACCTCCAAAGAGGACAACTTTCTATCTAGAGTAAGCAAGACTCCCCCACTATACATTCCATTATCCGGCCACAATCACTAGCGAGATAGCTTAACAGTGTAAACCCCGGATGATGGAACTTCTGTCTAGCTTTAGTCAAAAATCAAATTGTTGGCCATTATACAGGACAGAACCACACGAAAACGGAAGTCCACAAACAATTCCGTTTCAAAGGTATTTTTATTTCAAGATGAAATGGGACAACAGCTTTAACTCTGTTAGGAGTACCAGCAACTTGCATTTATTTCTTTTTATTTATAGTAAAAAACACTCCAGTCATTATTTTAAAAGTTCACTCAAACCAATTAGTAAGTGAATCCTCTCATAAAAAGAATAATGGAATATTTTTTAAAAATTCTTCTCAAAGATTCCAGATTTGCCTTACTCATCTGTTGCTAACTCAACTAAAATAAAGATACTATTAAAAATCTACTTGGAGAGCATCCAAGCAAATGAAGGAAAAAGACAAACTGATTAATGTTTCACATCTGAAGTAATTTCCTGCTGCACCTGCAGCTCCCATCTAGGAAAATTACTACAAACACCGCTGGAAACAAGACTAGTATTCATAATATGGGCAATTTTTCACTCTTTTACTTTCTCTCATTCCCACAATTCCTAAACCTGGGAACTTTTACGGTTGCACAAGTTGAAAGTATAGCACTGTAATATTTAAAGTTACCATATGCACCTCTATTTATTTTAAATATTTTATTCATTTAAAAACTGACAGCATGTTTGTTCAAGAAGGATTTTGAATAAGAAACTTTGTACTAACTTGATTTCATTGCTTTTGCATTTACAATTCCTGCTGTGATTCCTTATCCACCTAAACCAGAGTCCAACAAAAACACAATCTTAAGGATTTCTTACAAAGAAAGAAAATGCATTTTAATTGGATATAGCCCTATCACATCTGCATTTTTCAGTTGCCAAAAACCACTACCATGTTAAAATTCTCTTCCCAATAACTTCACTCAGAGCTGGACTCAGGCTGATGGTAGACAAGGGAAAAGCCCAAAAGAAAACAATGGAAGTTTTAATGTACAACACTTTCTCCACCATATCAGGTGCTATTTTCAAAGAAGAAAAGTACCTTTTTTTTTAACATATATTAAGCACACAGTTATGGACATATTGCACACATACGAACAGAAAATAGCCTAAGAAACAGAAGTTTAACTTTTGCTTCAATAATCCAATAACAAAACTCTGAGCAGTTTTATCCAATAACCAAAATGGATGTTTCTGGGTGTAGTATTTCATCTTAGGAGACTGAAGTAGCTAAGGTACAAATTGACCTTCATGGCTAGACAAGAGAGAGGTATCTAGTGTATGTGCTAGCTAGCTACCACGACTAGTAGTACAGCCTGCTGAACATTTTGCAGCATTCAAACAGTCTACTGATACAACTCACCCCACATCAACAAGCTAACATTTTCTTACCAAAATCAGAGCACCTTTCTTACCACCAGCTTAAAACACTGGGCTTTTTTCTTGTTGTTAGCAGTTTTATAACTTGTGTAATTTTCAAAATTCTTCCAGCTGTGGGATAGTGAAGCATCATTTTCATTATTTTGGACACCCTAATGTAGACAAGGCTCATATAGTCACTGCATTTTCCACACTATGCCAAATCTAACTGCTTACAGTCTCAATAACATGGAACAGGAAACAGCTGCAGCAGTGCTAACCCCCCTAACACCCCAAACATTCCTCCACAGGGTAGGAATGCTGTGTTAAGAGCTACTGCTCCTAACTTCCGGGTGACTTGACATACAAAAGCAATCACAGGTCTGTAAGCTGGGCATACTCACCCCATAAGAGTGAGATTCTAAACAGTATTCATGCAAGCAAAAAAACATTGTTGCTGGAAGAAAGAGGAAGTGCTAGACTTTGGTTACACAAAATCAGACGCCCTTACTCAGTGTTTCAAGGAGACATGTGTCAATGTCCTGAATATCCTCAAAGATTTCATTGTTGATTTGATTGTCAACCATAAGACAGACTTCAGCAAAGAAGGTGGTTTCAGAAAGTCACTCATACCCCTTCTCTTCTCTCTTCCCTTGCCCCTCACTGTCATCACCCTGCTCTTCTAGCAAAGCTAAGTATTTGTCGTGTTGTGGGTTTTGTTCCAGGCCTGTTTTTCACCATGATGACTTCAGTGACCTGGTTCACAGACACCCCCCATGACTGGTTGTTTTCATGGTATTACTGAAGCAAGAAGCTGCACTGCTATTTGTGCAAGCTGGATTCATCACCAGTGACAGGATTCCTAGAACTTTGGGCCCAGAGAGCTATGTAATTTTCTAAATGAAAAAAAAACTAGAGCCAGTAGTTACATGGCTTTTACAGAAAGATCTAGTGGGAGGTAAATTTCTACTTATAATCCTAGTTGGCTTTGTCCTTATAAGAAATAGGTTTAAATTAGAAGCATTGAATGAAACAGTATGCAGAGAGAAAGAAAACAAATTCAGAAGTAAAATTTCTTCTCTTTCAGAAATAGAGAGGAATCAGGGAAAAGACTTGACTGATCACAACTAAAAACCACAAGCCAAAATATTACAGGTGATAATTCCATTATGGTAAATGACCCTATCTTTGAGAACATCAGTACCTATGAACATTGGCCTTTTCAAGTATCATGTTAAAAAAAAAACCCTCATTGTTTATTTTATTGGATACTAGCAGGGTGTGATTCAAGTGTCACTGTGAAAAAAATGTTTTGCCCTCTAGCAGATCGGAATTTTACCTATATCGCCAAATTACACTTTCCTCTCCCCTTACATCACAACCAGAAGTGATGATTTAGGTAGCCAATCCAAAAGTTTGGGTTGTTTGTTTTTCCAAAAGGTGAGGGACAAGCCCAAGCACAATACCTGAGAAAGGATGAGCTGCCCGTGGAACTTAATGACAAATTTCTGTAAAGATGCAAGGAATGAGACCTCTCCTATTGTCCTTGCCAGGGATCGTAAAAGAAAATAACCCTGCAAAAAATTAAGGCAGAAGCTATGAATTTTCTGATATCTAGAAGACCGAAGTCTTTATGATATTCATAAAGCAATCTCAATAAAAATCAGCCAACAACACTCACCTTCAAATAGTGAACCTGCATGAAGATTTTTTCTGCTTTAAGACCGTATTTGACAACAGAGGCTCCAGACTCACTCAATTCTCCCGTGCTCTCCTTTTTGGGCCTAAAATGGAAACACACTTATTAAATTTTGGATAAGTAAGTAAAGAACTAAGTCATACATTACAGGTTCCGGTAGTTGAGAGTTGAGTGTGGCATAGTAACTTTAAACACCTGTGACTAGTTCAGTCTTCCTCTTCACCAGAGTATATAGATTGACTTAGACAGTCAAACAAGTGAATTTTCCTCTAAATAAAATTCATCAGTAGGTTCATGTAGTCTTACAGCCAGCATGACACCAGGTTGCATGTCATTCTCCAGTGCAGATACATTATGAACAAAGAGAAACAAATTAACAAAAAGAACATTTTAAGGGGAAGGGGAAGTGGAGGGGAAGATAGTGAAGTCACTATGTTCAACAGGAGTTTTCTCTTTTTTTTTGCTGAACTTTGGCATAACAGCTTACATGACTATCCTTACAAGAATAACCTCTTTCATCTGCATGCAATAGACTGCTGCAGAAAGTGTTCTAATTTTCATTTTTCCATTTGGGTTGGAAGAAAAGTAGTTCAAATTTTGAAAGAGGAAGTATTGTGCATACAGATCTGAGGTTTACAGACAATAATATCTAAAAAAAATGCTATTTATTGCTTGATTTAAAATGTAATACAACATCTGGTATTCAACAAATCTACAACAGTTAAGTGTGGAGGACTTCTAGGCTCTAAAGAGCACAGACAAACTAAAGAGAAGCTATGCAAACATTTTTTCTTCATTTGTTAGAAGTGCCTTCACAGGCCTAGTACTGAAGATTGTCTAGATTTTTTTTCTTCCATTCAGAAACCATCTCAACTAACAGTAGTCTGAGAACAGATGCCTGTCTTAGGGGCCTAACCCTGTGACTAAAACAACCTCTCCAGTTCTAAAGGTGGATTTTGAAATGGCCAGTCTCATTCATTCCCCATTCATTTCTACTGAATAGGGGAAATACGGGCCACAGCAATGCAAGATTCTTCAAAGCACACCACGCGTGCAGGAGTGATTTCAGGAGCTAACCCTTGTGATCAAATTTTTTTCCGTATCTGTGTATCCCATGAGGAAAATATTCTTCCTTTTTTATATCTGTGTCACGGTTTCTTATTACAGTTTTGTCCAGAGTGCTAAATTGGGGTTTTTTTTAGACATTATTATCAGGGCCTGTGCACACAAAATCCACTATACACAACATTTTCATAATGTGTAACTGTTTAAAATTAAATAGACAGAAAGAAACAGACTGAATTTTATGCTGTGTTTCTAACACAGTCTTCCTCCACATCATCATTCATAAATAGCTTTCCTGTAAGATTTTCCCTCAACATTGAAAGAAAGATACCAGTAACTCTTTTCTTATTCTATGGCAAATCCAGTTCTTTCAGACTGTGTAAACGTTGCAGACCCACTGTAGGAAAGCAAAAATCCAGCTATTTCCCTTCTGGATCAGTCTCCTGGACAGAAGACCTGCTGACATTCCATACATGACTTTTCATCATTCTCTGCATACATAAAAAGCAAACACTGCTTCATTTCTTCCTTAATAAATAGCCCAGTCTATTGACTTTGAAAAACAGAGCTTGAGCACAGGCCACAGAATCCACAGTAAATTGAAATCTCTCTCATAATCACAATTATTCTGAACTCTGACCATACTTCCTTCCCCCTCTGACTTTGTGCCTGTGTAGATCCTAGGACTGACTAGAAAGGAGTATTGCATCTGGATGATGGTAGTGAAGAATTCCATATAGAAAACATATACACATTCTTCTGCAAAGTCTGTATATATATTCTTGAAAATGTCTGTAAAGGAGAGTAACTTTTTACAATGTAACCCTGTTCTCTGCTATCAGTATTTCAGAACACTATTTAAAAGCAATGCTTACTTTATTTACCAGACGTTGAAAGTACAGAAACTGAAATTTTGTTACACTGACCTACAAAGCTGCATCTAACCTAGTAGATAATGCTGAGCATAATGCTAAAGGCGAGCTGTCTCAAAATATTCAAGATGCTATCTGGCACGTTTTGGATACTGGCAAATTTCTGAAGGAAGCAGATGCTGCTCTGTTTGCTGGGCAGATGAGCACATCGCACTAGTAAAAGCATAATGCACCGGGATTCTCTTGGTAATTAAATGCTCTGATGTGCCAAGTGGCCGTGAAAACTTAGGCAGAGACTGTAAGAGACCATCTGAAAGCATATTTCCTATCAGATACAATAAAACTCTTCAAACATCTACAGAGCAGTCAGAAGCATTACTTCAGGACAGAATGGACCTGACACAAGTGGAACTCAGAGAGTAATTTAGAATTAGATACCAACATTGGCTTGCCTTAATAAATAACCACAAGCTGCAGTTCAGCCATTAGGGCCAGCTTTATTCTGCAGAAAGAATGGTCTTCTTTGCTTTCCTAACATGAGAGAGGAAAGTGTTGGATGAGAGTGCTGGTATGGATGATGTTGATTTATTAGGCATAATAATAAGTAAAATGAGTGCCAAGACATTTTCCACAGGTGCTTTTTATCCCTGCAGTTTTGTTTCAAATTCTGTAAGAAAATAGGCACAGTTCTGTTGGAAGTCTCATCCTCTATGAGCATGAAGTGCCACAGACTCCTTCTTCAATACTAAGATTTGCTGGTGCTGACTTTCAGAGCTGCTGCCTGTTGAAAAGACACTTCCAATTTCTTTCTTACCGAACCTCTTTTTTTACAGGTAGCTTATGACATGCTACTTACTATAACATAATACCAAGTACCAAGAATAAGAAGAAATAATACCAAGATAAGAGGAAATATCAGGCTGATCATCAGTTTGCTGAGTGGCTTTCACCCAGAATAAATAGGTATTCATTTGATGGATCAAAAATTCATAGCTGGTAAGTTTGGGGCAGATTTTTCCAGCTGTCAGGAGAAAGCAAAGATAATCGTATGATGAGCAGAGAACAAAAAGTAATAGAAGAATGAGCTTATGCTTGGAAGAGTCAGTTGGTTGATTTTTTTTCTTCCTGAAATGATAGGCAAGAAGTAACAAACAGTTATAATTTACTTTTAATATCCTGTATAAAAACACAAGTTTGAACCAGCCCAATCCTCAGTGCAGACTCACAACCCAGACCAAGGGCCAGGACAGAGATTTTCTCTCTTATATGCCATTTTTGGAAAGCACAAGGACATATTTTCAGAAGGATGAAGAAAAGAAAAAAAAGAAGCCAGTAAATATGTGAAAAGAGAACTTACTCATGTCCATGACACAAAAATAGTAGCAAACATTTATATCTGACTGAAATCAGTAGGAAGTCCTTGAATGCAATCACAAGGAACTAGAAATATCAGAGAAGAAGAAATGGCCAGAATCACAAAGTCACGTCATGTTCCTGGCCTGAAGTGTTTAATGGAGACAAATTTTTCAAATGAGAAATTAATTTTTCATTCTTTTGTATTAGCATTAGGAATACTACTATCCAAAAGGTATGAAAAATACTTATTATTATGTCTAATAAATGTGCAAGTCAAGAGAAAGATTAAGTTGCATTTTGAAAAATAAACCGTTCTTGAGTTTCAAACTACAAAGGACCAGGGCTCTTAGAAAAATTATTTCGAAAATTTACATCACATAACATTTGATTAAAAGTAAGAGCTATATAAATCACAAAAAAGACAACAAATTTGAATCCATAGTGTTGAAAACAGAAAACACTTATCCAAATAAGCATCATATCCCAAGAACCAATATTTTTTAAAAAATTAAAACAAATAAAACCTCAGCATGTAAATTGGTAGTTGTGTTGGTAGCAGCTGTATAACAACTACTGATTAAGCTTGCTTCTGCATTTACAACTATGGTCAAATTAAACACCTGAACATTTACACAACTGTATAATTGCATTGACTCTGCTTACACAGACACATCAATAAACATCAACACCTAATTAATCAATAAACATAAAGTAAAACAGATCAACGGAAGACTACAGTTATGCAGATGGTGATAAGCTTTTGGATTACATGAGGCCTTAGAGAGGAATTTCTATGTTGGTGAACACTCTAGAATGTCCAAATATATAAGAACCTTTTAGGTTCTACTGGGCAAGCACAAGAAGAAGGGCAGACCTTAAATGAATTAAATGCCAAGTGTCTTACGAAAACATTCAAAAATTGGTAATCTAAAAGCTGGGTATCAATTTATTTTTCACTTCCACTTGGTAAAAGAAAGAAATGAAATCTACACTGATTGAAATAAACAGTATTTCAGTTGTGCATTAGGAAGCAATTTTTATCTGTTAACACTTGATTATCTGTTAACACTTAATTGAGACACTAATACAGCTTGTCTCTCTTATAGAAATTTTTTATTGGAGCTTTCTAAGTGCATGTTAGTAAAAACCCACTTAGGATGGTCTGTGTGTACTGCCTTTATTTCAGAGCAGGAAAATAGACAACATAATTGTTTGAAATCTATCCCTGTACTTCCATGATTTGGTCAGAAATCATGGCTAACTTGAACTATGATTAGTAAACTCATTATTCTTGGTCAAAGACCGTGAGGAGACAAGCTGTAGAGTGGATCTTGAAATTAGACCAACACTCAAGATCCAAGACTCTGGAGAATTCCTAACACACCAATTAGAAGAGCCCAGATTATTAATCACTGGCAAAGAAAGACCATCTTTCACTATCTACAAAGGAGCCTTGAGTTTAGCATCTGATACCTAAAGACCAAACATCTATTTTAACTATAAATATTAGCAATTTCTAATGAGAAAGTAGGCTTATATGGCTTATATATTATACTTTTCCCTTGTTTGGCTTCCAACAGTGAACTTTTTCAGGAAATGGTCTTTTATTTTTTCCCTGAATAGAAGCTTTTGTAAACTGCTTAGAGACATTTCATATCAAACTAAATGCCATGGTTTCTAAAAGCTTTCTATAACAAAGGGAGAAACAACTGTATTAAGATATATAACCTCGTCAGTTTAATTTGCATTTTCTTTTTTTATTAGAAGGAAATAAGGAAATGCAGTGGATTTAATCACATGATTTGGATGGATCTCTTTTGAAGGGGAAAAATGTGGAAAACAGGAGAGAGTGAACACATAAAAGCGATGATGATGCTATCACACTGTTACCTTAAAACTTGCAGCTCTTCTTCAGAGTTTTGCACTTCATCTCTGAGTCTGTGCCAGCGAAGTAAAGCTTTCAATTCCTGTTGCCCTTTTGTTTCATCATGTGACAGCTGCTAGTAAATAAAAAACACAGATCACTGGTTGCTGTTTGTCAACAGACAATAATAATTTGCAGAACAAGAAACTTGGTTTGTTTCTCCTTAATGTGCAGAAAAGGCAGGAAACAGTACCAATATCCTTAATAAAAAAACAACCGTTGCTGCTATGAGAGATAATAGCAGCACTCAGGAAAACAAAAGCCTCATTGTGCACAGCAAATCAATAGTCAGTTAAATATCTCTGACTGAGGACAGAGATGGGTATGCTGTTTTCCTTTTAGTGAATGGCAAGAAATGAACTGAATTTACAGTAGAGATACCTGGCACAGAGGTTTTGGTTGCATCCTTACTTGTCCCAAATTGAGAGCAAAGAGCTACATTGTGTCCTGGCTTCATTCCTCTTTCCTAATACTTCTGCCATACTCATGAAAGCTCCCTGTTTTTTCCACGTTTATTTAGGTACTATTAACAGAGATTCCTATTTATGAAATAAATTCCAGGTTGCCAGCTGAAAAATAATTATTCTGAACATAATTTGAACATATATATGTTTCTCTATTATAAGAATAGATGGGAAATTGGGAAAAGCATTTAATATTACCCTGCATTACATTCAGTCACAACTGAAATTATTCTCAGGCACTGTGGAATACACTCATAATCCTTAAATTCTACAATTGCATTGCATCAGAACTGCTCAATAATGTTCAAAAGGTATGCCTTACACATTAACAAGGGAACTAATCACACTGTTCTGTTGTTTTCTCATTTACACTCAGCTCCAAGGAAGATGTCTACTACAATCAAAATGCTTTTGAGTGACTAACAAAAACCAAGAATTAATGTGAACAGCTCACAGCAGTGTAGTAATGCTCAATGTGAGGGCACAAATGAGTTTTAGAACCAAAAGCCAAGTGTTTGGACAGCCTTTCTCATTTTCCAGAAATACGGTACATAACAAGGCACTCTGTTTTGTTTAGTGCTATAAATACACCAGATACTTAATAAAATGGAGGTTCAGAAGAGTGTATTATGTCAGTTCTCAGTTTTACCATGCTTTCCTCAGGAGGAGATCTGCAGACTAAAGGGGTAGAACCTGACAAAAGGCACAGGAAGAAAGGACTGACACATGAAATGCTTGAAATAGCAAGCAGAGGTACTACAAAAGTAAGAATTGCGTGAGAAAAACATTTTACTAGCTGACATGCACTTTATGAACTTGTCACCTTAAGGCAGGCAGTGATTTCTAAGTCTCTGGCAGGACAGTAACTTGGTGGGCAGTAGAGGAGAAAAAAAGTGTAAGTGCCAGTGTGGCCTATTTAAAATTATCTTCCATTTTGCTTTGAGGTACTCTTCTTGGTTACCCATTGGCCAAAACCAAACGATTTTAATTAGGTACCTGGAATATTACAATATGCAGTAAGACTGCTGATTTTTCCAGTTTCAGGTATACAGCAAGAAAACTTATGGGAAGGTAATGACTGACAAACAGATGTTTCTATTCTCATTTGCACTGACCTCTACTTCTGTAAAGATTTGTATTCATTGTGGATCACTGGGGTTTTTTTTAAATCAAGTAAGCATGCAAATTCCAATATCATTTTAAAATACGTTACTTCACAGCACAGGAGGTTTAATTTATATCTAATTCACATATAATTCTGATTTCCACATTAATTTTGAAGCAACATGTCATCACGTTACCTGTTGTGCCCTAGCCCAAAATATATCTTCTAAAAACGTGGCAAACCCTTCACTTATCCACTCTTCCGTCCAATCACGAGCACCAATGGCCAGCCCAAACCAAGCATGAGCAATTTCGTGGCACAGACGTGTTCCACAGAGATGGCTCCCTCCTGGCAGTACACTTTGTGACAGAAAGATGATGTGTGGGCTGCACAAAAAAAATGAGTGACAGAATCAATTACTGACCTGTTACGGTGTATATTGCATGAACATAACAATAACAGAACCAAAGAATGGCCTGGATTGGAGGGGACCTTGAAGATCCTCTAATTTCAACTCTCCTGCCGTGAACAGGGACACCTTTTATTAGTCCTGGTTTTTCAGAGACCCATCCAAACTGGCCTTGAACATTTCAGGGATGGGGCATCCATGGCTTCCCTGCGAATCCTGTGCCACTGCCTCACTATCCTCACAGGGAAGAACTTTCTCCTAGTATCTAATCTAAACCTACTCTGTTTGAGTTTGAAGCCACTCCCCCTTGTCCTGTGTGCTGATTTTGCATTGACTGAAGAAAAGTCATGGCAAAACCAGTCAGTGACTAGCTTTGAATATTGACAATCTGTGGAACTAATTAAAGAGCTGGATATGCCTCTGGACTACACAGGTTAAAAATTGGGGAAAATCCTGGAAAGCTCTCTTTTCTTCCTGCCTGGGAAGAGGTAACGAGCGGGCCCGGCCCCTCCTTGCAGTGGTCCAGGCCCTTTCCCGAGAAGCCCAGGGCCAGGCCTGCCGGGCGGGGCGAGGGGACGGGAGAAGGGCCCAGCGGCTGTCAACATCCTGCCCCCAAGCCCTTCCTCCCCCAGGGCCAGCGGCTGCCAGGCAGAGGAAGGGCAGGGAGGAACTCCAGCCACGGGCATGCAGCTGTTGAGATCCTAGCTGCTCCTCCCCACAGGGGCAGCTCTGCAGCACCAGAACCGCAGGATCCTGGCGCGGCCTGAATTTACCACCTTCGGCCGCTGCCCGGGAGAAAAAAAAACATCATGACCCTCTGCAGGCTTGGGCGAGTATGCTCACTCTTTCCTTGCACAGATAAACTTGCAAAACACTAATCCTCTCTTAAATGAGAGGAAATGACAGAAGGGAGACATATAGAGAGAGAATATGAAGACATCAAAGTGAGTGAAAGAAGAGTTGAGTCTTAGATGGAAGGAGAATGAGAAGATGCCTAGTCTTAGGCATCTACTCTTTTGTAAAACCATGATAACGGGCTATAATATCCCTTTAAATCGTGGGGAATATGCATTGAGGAGATGGGAACGTTCAGATTGCAAATATGAGCAAAGACAAAGGCATTTGTAGTAAACTAAGTAAATATGGAAGTAGCTGTAATCTTATGAAAAGCTTGAACAGAGAGAGAGAGAGAGAGATGAGATGGAGATGAAAATCTGCTCCCAGGAAGAGAATCTCTGTTTCTAAAGATGGAGATAGAGATGATTTTAAAAATAGATAAAGAGAATCTCTGCTTTTGAATGGCTCATCTTTACGATGAGCAAACCATTGAGTTTACATGGCCCATAATGCAGTTGTGGGAAGGCTGCATAATATACGAGGGCCTTCACAAAATGCAGATTCCCGGGTGGCTGCTTTTGTGAGAATTAAAAGCCACAAGGAATTTGTTTTTCTTGTAAAGAATGTTTCATGGCAAAACAAAAGAAACTTCTCTCTCTAAAAGTTCTGATAAAAGAGTATTTTGAAGGTGATATACTGACCTAAGTATACCTTCTAAGTTTTGCCTTTATACATTATCAGTGGAAAGAAGAAAAAAAGTTGTGGGGAAGGAAGAAGTGTTTTGAATGTTTTATTCCTGATCTTATTAATGTTTTTTTCTCTCTTGTAGTTTTGTTAAGAAACCTTTCTTTATAACCTTTAAAGTCTGAGCCTGCTTTGCTTTACTCCTAATCCTATCTCACAGCAGAAACAAAGTAAATAGTTCTAGTGGGCACTCAAACCACTACACTAATTGGTTCCTTGACCAGAAAATAGAAATTAGCAAACCTGAAACCATTACATCCTGTCACTACATGCTCTGTAAATAGTTTTTCTCCAACCTTCTTGTAGGCTCCCTTCAGGGTAGGCTTCATTACCCTGTTAGCTTCTTATTAGTGTATGCATGCTAGGTCATGCCTAATAGTTTATATCTCAGGAATCTGTAGGAATTAACTCATACTTTATTGTTGGTTGGCAGAAAACCAAACTAAAATTCCACCATACAGTTGTATGGTTGGTATTCAACCATCAAACAGCTATTAATTGTAAGAAGTAACTTAAACCAAAGTTTTATATTTTTCATGTTACAAAACCGATTTATTTCAGTAGAAACATTTTTATATAAGCTAGGATAATAAAATATGAGCAGTGTTAATACTGGCAACAAGTTTTATCAGTTAGATGATCAAAGATGGAAATAAATAAAGGAGAAGAGCATTTAATAAAGAAAACAAAACAGCATCCAAAAGTAAAAAAGTGTCATACATGGTAAAGCACATGTGTTTGTTAAAACTTCAAACAAGCTAAGAAGATACCATCTCATGATAAGAGTTGATAATTTTTGCAAATGCAGAGATAAGAGAATATTTTACTACAACCACAGAAGGAAGAAGCAGTAAATATCTGCTTTTCACAACAGCAGGGGCACAACCCAATCTGTATCTACTCTGCTTTGTACTCAAGCACTGTAAGAAGAAATTGTGGGGAAAAACTTATAATTGTCACTCTGGTATTGAAAATACCCTGAACTGCAAGTTACTGTAATTCCCAAGTCATGTGCTACTGTAAGGCAATTTCTGCTTATAGACACTACAGACCTTAACATCTCAAAACCGATACAACTTTTGAAACTAAGTACACCCAGCAAATAAGAGTAGCAAAATTAAGCCCTCTGACTAACATGCAAGGGTTAACGAGGCACTATGTCACGTAAGGGAGTAGCAAGGACACAAATTAAGACCACCATTCACAGAGTGTTCCGGCATTAACCTATGGTATCCATAAACTGTATTTCAACTCTTTTCTCACTTTTCTCTCAGTTACAAAGGAAAAAAAATATAAGCATACCTTCAAGACCAAAGGTCTTTAAGTCTAGCCTTCCAAGCATGGAAGGGGAGTCTATGGCCTTAAGACATTTCCAAGAGTAAAATATTATTTGTCAGCATTTCAAAGAGCTTCCCCACTCATCCAACCCTTCTGTTGGAAATGTTAAAACACTCACAGTTTTCTTGCAACCAGCTGAATGTCTGAAACTGGGACCATTAAATATGATACACACTTAAATAGAAAAACATACTCAACAACTATCTCCTTACAAAAAAAAAGTAATTACCCAGCCAAAAAGTGAATACATTTCAAACAGATGGCATTTGTAAGAAACAATGTAAGAAGTTAAAGTACTAAATTGAGGAATAATGTAAAACAAAAAAAGCAAGTAAAAACTGCAGGTCTCCAAATCTTTGCCAAAAGCATTCCCTTTAAGAGAATGAAGGGAGAGAGATGTGGGGGGAAAGTGGGAGCACAGAAGCTACAGAACATGATAAATCCTTTCTTATAAAGCCCTTGATAAGAATAATAGCCACAGTTTTGAGGGTACTGCTTTGGTCAGTTTTAAGTAAATGACTCCTAGCTGTGCTATGTGTACAGTGCTACAAAGAAAAACTGCAGAAATAGGTTCAAGTAAATGACATTCCAGGCATACTGGTGGCAACATTTCAGCCACTTGATTGTGCAAAACAAAAGTATCTTCATGTCTCATAAACTGGCTCACAGAACAGTCTGCATTTTAAGTCTATTGTAGGTAAATATACAATAAAGATTGTACTGCTTTCTCCAATCACTTAAAACCCAGAAATATCACATTTAGACAATATTCTCTTTTACAGATGGATTACAAATCACTTCAGTAAGAAAAATGTATATGAGTTAAAATTTGGCCAAAGAATATGAGTACAGCTTCCTACAAGGGTAAAATAAGATTATGTGCTGCAGCAGAATTTAATTTTAGAGCCAGCAACTTCCTTTCCTGACAACACTTTAAATGATTTCTTTTCGTTTGCCCTTAACAAACAATACAACCTCCAATTCAAACCACTCAAATGCTCTCACTCTTTTTTAAAGAATAATTTTATTAAAGACTGAACACATCTCTGGAAGATGTCCAGCACCTATTAGTTTGAAGTTTACATCTGTGTATTTGTTTAAAGCACAGATTCTCTATTTTCAATAAATATTTGAATTCCAGAAACTCTGCTTCACTCATACTAACCAAAACTACCTTCTTAATATCATCTAGGATGTGCAATGTTCACAGAACCATAGAATGGCTTATGTCAGAAAGGATCTTAAAGATGGTCTTGAGCACCTCCACAGATGGAGAGTCTACAGCTTCTCAGGGAAACCTGTTCCAGAGTCTCACCACTCTCACAGAAAAGATTTCTTCCTAACAGCTAATATAAACCTTCTGTCTGAGCTTGAAGCCATTCCACCTTGTCCTGTCCCACCTGCTCTTGCAACAAATCTTTCTCCATTTTTCTTATAGGCTTCCTTCAAGTACTAGAAGGCTGCAGTTAAGTCACTCCAAAGCCTTCTCTTTTCCAGGTTGAACAAATGCAATTCTCTCAGCCTTTCCTGACAGGAGAGGTGCTCTATCCCTCTAATCATCTTGGTAATCCTTCTCTGGACTCACTTTAACAGGGTGATGTCCTCTCTGTGTTGGGAAAACATTTTGAGTATTCTTAATTGCACATTTTTACTTAGCAGTGCTACTCCTAAACCACTCAATAATTCAAAAAAGTGTCTTAAGTGAAAAATAATTTGACTGGTAATTAAATTTCAAGACCCAAAAGCCTTCCCCCCCCCCCGCCTTAAATTATTCTAACAAGTAGAGAAATTTGGACCTCCTACCATCTGTTGATTTACTAGGAACAAATTATAAGGCTTGATATCCATTTCTTTGTTTCTAATTGAAAAGGAAAGAAATCCATTCATACATTAAAAATGGACAAAGATGATTCACCTCAGAAATTACATCAAGACCTGACAAGGACTGTGCAGCTTATAAATGCCTCTGGCAAGTACAGTTCAAGTTTCTAAAGCAAGCAAGAACAGGCAAGCTGGATGGGTAAGAAAGATGGAAATCCTCTCCCAGTTAACAAAAAAAATCCAACCCCAACAACCCTAACAGTCCTTCCCAGGAAGCTGTACAAGTTTCCAATGGGTCCAAGAGAAAAAGAAATTAATTACTTGTTTTTGACAAGTATACACTTGGTTACCCTCACGAAGCAAAAGAGGATTATTCTGACCAGAATCCCAAGTTCATAACTTAGATATTCTCATCATTCAACTGGAAGTCAGAACAAGTTCCCCCTCCCAGATAATTGCAGTTAAGGGAAATCTCAACACTGTAACTATGGCATGAATGCATATAAAGGAAAAAACTGAGTCCCAAAAGGAAAGAAATTGTTGTCATGAAAGGCCAAAGAGTCGTGATGTTCCAATCATTCAAATCCACCCATGCAGATGTCCTTAATAGATAGTCTCTTGAACAAATAAAAGATTTCCAAAGAGTCCTAAAGCTCTGAACAGTAATCTGCCCATTTGAGAAGCCAAATCTCTAACAGCAATTTTTCCAAACTTTCTCTAGACTCATGACTTAGACGCAAGTGCTCCTTTCCACACAGTCTGCAACAGTGTGGTATCTTTGGCTGCTCACACATAATCAGATGGGACACATAGCACAAACCCTAGCCAAATGTATGTGCAAGAACCTAAATATGCATTTAAGATGGGAACATGAAGTTCATTTCTAACAAACTTTTTCCATTCATTTTGAAATAGAAATCTTTCCCTCTTTACATACAGAAATCTGTACATACATTTTCTTACGTACTTCTGGAAATAATAGAGCCAAGACTATTGTCACACAATGCTTTTGAAGTCAAAAAGTAGCACCAATAATCACTATTACAGATACCACCTACATATATATATATATATATTTTTAAATCATACTTTGAATTTTCTGTTTAAAAAAATGTAATCAGATAATAAATAGGTGAGAGTTTTTGCAGTTCTAAAAGATCCCTTTTAAAAATATGTAGAAGAGAGCAGGGGAAGTCTCAAATATTTTCATAAGAACACATTAAAATTAAGGTATACATTTAAAGATTACTGTAATTTGGGAAAGTTAGAGAATTAAATGACAATTCTTCACAAGTAGTTTGTACCAACTCTCATCAGTTGCCTTTAACCTTACGTTGTTTTTACACAGCCTAGCTTTTGGTAGTAGGGGATCACAGAGATGGCTTCTGTGAGAAGCTGCCAGAAGCTTCCACCATGTCCAGCAGAGCCAATCCCTGATGGCTCTGAAGATGGACATGCTGCTGGCCAAAGCTGGGCCAATTAGAAAAGCTGGTAACATCTCTGTAATGAGTTATTTAAGAAGGAAATAAAAACAAAGAAAAACAAAGTGGGCATGCACAGGTTTTTTTTTTTTCTAGTCAGAAAAGAGGAGGATGTAAGAACATGTGAGGGAAACAACACAGACACACCAAGGTCAGTGGAGTAGAAGGGGGCAGGAGGTGCTCCAGGTTCTGGAGCTGAGATTCCTCTGCAGGCCATGGTGAGACCATGGTGAAGCAGCTGTGCCCCTGCAGCCCGTGGGGATTGATGGGGGATGCAGAGATCCACGCACAGCCTGTGGGGATCCATGGGGGATGCAGAGATCCACCCACAGCCCAAGAGGGAGGTGCTCATGCTGGAGCAGATGGATGCCTGGAGGAGGCTGTGATCCAGTGGGAGACTCGGTGGAGAGAGGGGGCCCCCTATTTCCAGGCTGGAGCAGCCCGTCCTTGGAAGACTGCACCCCATGGAAGAGTGACCCAAGCCACAGTAGTTTGGGGAGGACTGTCTGCCTGTGGTAGGGACTCACACTGCAGNAAGAAAATCTCAGTGATGAACTGTCCAAAACCCCCACGCCCTGTCTCCCTGTGTTGTCAGTGGGAAGGAGGGAGGGGCTGGGGAGAAAAGGTGTTATAAGATCTTCAACCCATGAACCCTTCGTTAATTTCTTTCTCTTCTGTGCCCAGCTGTGGCAGGGGAGGGTGAGCTAGCAACTTTTGTGGTGCCTGGCATTTGGCCACTGTCAAACCACGACAAAACTACATTCTTCCAGCGATACAAAGAACAGTATCAACATGATGTCTGCAGTATCTACATCAGACTTCGAAAAGTATCCTAATTTATCTTTGGAGGAACTTGTGCCACTGGAATACAGACACAGGAACACTCAACATCCACTTTCTTACCTCTATAATCTCAATTGGTCTAGTGTATACAGTGCAGTACTGAGAGAACTACAATCTTTTTCACCTCCTAGGATTGCACTATACCAGAAACTAAAACACAGTTGTAAAGACAAGGATCTGACAGAATACTCTGAGCACTATTCCAGAAATAACAGAAGCTAATTTGTAAAGTTTTGCTTTCTACATCATAGGGAGAAACCAAAAAGTGACAAAAGCTATAGCTGAAAGTCATTAGATGGCTAACTTTTTACTCAGTAAGTCATGCAGCAATACAGTAGGGTAGGCAACATGGAAAGAAAACTAACCCCGTGTTTTGGAAGAAGGATAGTAACAGGCAACTCAGTACTGCAATTCAAGATCCAAATTGTGAATTTCAATCACATGCCTAAATTTAAACACTCAAGCAGCATCCTCCCTGTGAACTGATAATCTCTTCTGTCTTGTGCATTTTGCAGCCCCAAACAAGGCTAATGAGGATACGTATAAATGAGGGTGAAACTCTCTCAGAATAAACTCCACTGCTGTTCAACAGTAAAAGCAATACTTGCCATAAAACTGAAGAATTTACATAGTGAAAGTAAAAAGACAATATGAGCCTAAGCTAAAAACCACCACATGAACAGCAAGCTTTGCAACAGTTCTTGATCCTTCTCAATATCTTCAATCCCATATTAACACCAAATCAACAACCTTGAAGTGTGCATTTATCACATACAACTGTGACACCTTTCTATGTCCTTGGACTTACAGGTCAGAATTTATTTGGTTTGTCTGCACATTATTCAGAAAGAAAGTTTTAAGTTTTATAAAGTCTCTTCAGAGACCAACATAGCTTTGTAACTTTATGACGAATAAAAATAAATAAATCCACATTGAAAATGTTGACAAGAGATGACAAATATAATTTTTACATGCTAGGAGATATAACTGCTTACTTTGCTACCACAAAAGGACCAATCATAGTGACCTGAAACAAAAGGATAAAAGCTTTATGTGCTTCAAAAATGAAAGAATTTTACTCACTCACAAATAATGTGGGATCAGCCTAAATGAAGACTATCAACTCAACTCATTCCACATAATTAAATTCTCTTAGCTTTATGCTCAGTGTCATGGGGCATGAAATACAAAACGAAGAGCTGTATCTCCTAAACAAAGTATTTATGGAGTTGCCCAACAAAATGCACATCTAGCAGACAAGAAACATTTTGGAGGTTTTAATTTTTGCACCAGGTTTGCCAAAATAGTGCCTTATTATGTTTAATTTCTTTTCTAGAACAAGATCTGTTTTCAAGTTCTACCTTTTTTCTAGGGATCGGCTTCTCCGTCTGCAGTCCAAGTAAAATATACAATGTTCACGCCACAGACTGAAACTATCACTTACAACAAAAAGGTTACAAGAATTTCCCTAGATCTATCAAGATCAGGAGCATGCCACGAAATAGAATCATAGAATCATTTCATTTGGGAATGACCTGTAAGATCAAGTCAAACCATTAACCCACCAGCGCCAAGTCCACCAATAAACCATGTCCCTAAGAGCCACATCTACACATCTTTTAAATACCTCCAGAGAAAGTGACTCCACCACTTCCCTTGGGCAGCCTCTTCCAATGCTTGGCAACCCTTTCTATGAAGAACTTTTTTCTAATCTGGACATCCTCTGAGGCCATTTCCTCTTGTCCTGTCATTGTTACCTGGGAGAAAAAAAACAACCCCCACCTTCCTGCCCTCCAGAAGATCAACCTGCCCACCCAACTTGTTGTTTGCAAATGAACAGTCTGGTAATAATACAACTGATTTCTTCAAACAATTATGTCTCATCCTCTCTCTAACACACACAGAGCACACACTCTCTGACAGTGCTAAGTCAAAACCTTTAACTGTATTCTACAAAAAATCACAAAACAACTTATCTGTGGCTGATATCCTGCTGCACTCATATCATATATGGTAATATATCCTATCATATAGGTAATATATCCTATCTGCTTAAAAGATCCTGACTTGGCAATATCCTGGTTTAGGATGAATTAGGGAAGAACCTCCAAAGGAATCCCCTAATAACAAAACCTCTACCACCCCTCCCCCAGCCCTGGGTTTGGGAAGGAATTTCTCAAACAAAGTGGAAAAAAATGGTTTATTAACAAATGAATAAACACCCCCCGACACAAGGG
>VWZU01009061.1:235688-252217 GCA_013397095.1 Sterrhoptilus dennistouni
ATTCAAAAACATAACCTGCAGAAAAAAAAAAAAAAAAAAAAAAAAGGCAATAGCAAAGCTGAAAAAGAGAAAAAAGTAAAGCAAGAAATGCAATGTAGAAGGTGAACACTTGAAATAATCACAGTACTTATCTGTGAAGAAGTTGCTCTTAACTGTTCTGAGCCCTTTTCGGGATCCTCATAGAGAGAAATAAAAGCAAATTATGTTCATACTTTATAAATATTTGAGAAAATGCTTAAAGCCTAGATCAGTATTTCACATGTGTGTATATGACCCTTGCTGTTTCAGTGGGAGAGAGACATCCATGTATCTCAGACCAGAATTTTATTCTGATATTCACATCTATACAGCATTTAAACACATAAAGCTTTGGATAAGTTTACAACTGAAGTAAATTTAGAAGTCCAACAATTGACTTGCTGTGACAGATAACAGGTCTTCAATACCCATACACCAAATAAAAACAGATGGTTCTAAATTGAGAAGATTTACTCATTGACCAGACAAATTAATAAAAATGTGTGTCTTACCAAAAAAGCTGTCTCCAACTATGATTTCATAGCATTAGCAGAATCTATTAAACCAGTAGAAGATGAGACTTCCTAAAGAAGCAAGCATTCTTAACAGTGGAATCAGATAATGTCACTAATTTTTTCGCAGTTTTCTATGAGAATTACCTCTAGCTGGAACTCAGCCAACTCCTTCTATGAATCACGCAGTGGGAAAGCAGAGCCTGTAGTACCTATTATAACAATGGGGTGGTGGGTATCTGCAGCATTATGAGGACACAGGAGCACAGACCATCTCAAACACTCCCTCGCTACACCCAGACAAACATTACACAACGAAATTGCCAAGTCTTGACAAAACACATTACAATACACACCCCACAAATAAAAAACCACTTCATTCCCTGGTATCTCATAAAGGAACATGTGATAGAAACTAATGCACAGAGTTTCCTGGAAGGCTCCTGGAGCAGTACACTGCACTCTGCAATTAGTAACATGCAAAAAAACACCCCACACGATCCATCCTTATATGCAAGTTCTTTGTTGGTGAATGATGCAGGTCACATTCGATTTAGACATTCTGTAGCAAGAAACCATCAGGTGTTGGCCTTTGCCAGAGCTTCATTATGCCTTTCTGACTTACTAAAAAAAAATTACGAGAGCATATATATTTTTAATGACGTTGAGAACACTAACAATTTAACCAGAAAAAAACTCAGCCTATTTGTAAAAGATAGTATGTGGCACACCTCAATCCACCGAAAAGTTCTAAGGAGCCTGTCAGTGTCACATCCATATTTCTTAGTTAACTTCTCTTAGTCATAAGCAGCAACAGGTAATTTATGACTTAGAAAAGTAAATTATCCCAAGACTCCTTGTCTGTCTCTAGAGGAACTACAGAACTGTAACATCAGATTATATCAGCACAATTCTTTCCACCTGAACACTGGCTTTTTCTTCTTTTGAATTATGCTCTTGGGAAAAGGGAGTTTGGTTTTAAAATACTGCATATAATTCAACTTTCTGTTTGTCTAATTCTTGTGGAAAGAATGAAAGAGAATCAAAAACGGAAGTATTGCCAGAGCACAATCACTTAAAAATGCATTTACATACTATCCATATTCACAGGTTTTGCAAACTCAAATTTTAAAATACCACACAAGGTATAGATATTTGTAATTTGAGATTGTTTATAAACTTGCTTGCTTGGGTTTTTTTTAATTTGCTTTCATAATCTTAGAAGAGATAAAACTACAGACTAGAAGCCACAGGAAGCTTTACTAAACAAAAGCCAGAATTCAGAGACACTAAAGAATGGAAGATGTGCACTGCCCTCCCTGCTCTCAGTGCAGAGCACAAAAACACCCCCTAGATGCAGAGAAGATACAGATTCTTTTGCCTAGAAAATGCTGTATCAGCTCAGTTGCACAGGTGCAATTACATTCCAAAGTGGAACACGTGTACCGACAGTCACTCAGAGGAGATACTATGTAATCTGTTTCAAACCTGTATTCAGGCTTTTGACCTGAACCCTAAGAAGAGAGGCACTACCATAAACAAAATCCTGACGCTACCTCTTTCTTTCCAGTGTCTCCTTCAGGAGTCCACAGACAGCTAACTGTTCTTCGGGCAGAAGTATTGAGACCTGCAGTATCCAGGAGATCCAAGGCTTATTTCCAAATGACAGTACCACAGATCAGCCACACAGCGAAAATATCTTTAGTAACTCCTATATTGCCTGACAAGTCAAGTGAACCCAGCCACCTCTGGTGAAAAGCTGGGGTCTTGAGGAAGCAGTTGAAATAAAATTTGCTAGTTTAGTCTAATAACAGGAACTTGCACACAAGATGAAAAATCTTGGTCACTTGATACCAAATGCAAAGAATACAACTAAATTCTCTCATGCACACTTCTCTCAACTCTTTTGGAAATGAGAATATTAATAGGTAAACATATCAGATTTGAATTTAGCCACCTGGTTTACTCAGGTTATCCATAGTACAATACAATACGTAAGTTATCCACAATACAGTCTCATACCTATCAACACAAGCAGATAATTTGGACCACACTGCTCATATGTAGAAAAACATTTTATAAAATTATATAAAAATAAACAATAATGAAAAAATCTCTTTCTTTTGGAGTTTTAACTTATTCCAAAAGACCAGCTACCAGAAGCACCCACACCTTTGGAGGAAGAAAGTGACCAAACATTTTAGCTGTTTAAAACACACACTGGACACATATAATACAAACTTTTTCACTATATATGCAATATTAGTGGTAACTGTATGGATAGCACTTGTAAAAAGATACATAGAAGTAGAAACTGTATGTTGCAAATCATGGATTCCTTTTCAAAGAACACAAAAAGACAAAAAAATCACAGGGCAAAGTACCATACACATGTGAAAATGCTGAAGTGATGTGAGAAAGTGCCTAGTTATGATTTATAATATGTATCACACTTTCAGTCAAGTAAAGAAGAGAAAAAGAAAAGATCAGTGTGATAACCGTTTATAAACATGAAGGATTTATTCTTGTATCAATATGAAATACTAAAAGCAAAATCTAATCTAAAGGAACAAGTTGGCAGACTAAAAAAACTTTAATATAATAACAGCCCTTTTAAAAATCTGATATTGTATCATTAACTCACAACAAGATTACAGCACAACAACATTACATTCAGATCTGGATGATCTGTGCTTAGCTACATACGGCTATGCAAAAAATATGAGGTAGAGGGCAAGCTTTTTAGAACATGTATCCATTTCAGTTTGGGTTTTTTAATCCAAATAAAAGTTGTATTTATAAACTGATTGGGAATGCTCACATCTCTCTTATTTTTCCACGTGCCAAGATGAACACCTTAAGTATGCCTTGCATTTTCAGACTTATTATGTTAGATTAACATATCTAAATCTGCATGCATACTTATAGCTATTTCTCCCATGTCTCTCTATTTAGATATTTTTCTGGCTCCAATAATCTTGGGTTCTAAGCACTGATCCATATGTTACGTAGTTAAAAACAAACAATTACACTCTGCATTTATGAAAGCATACCTCCTACTGACACCCATATGAACCCTGTGAAAAAAAAATTTAAGCCTGAATGCAACAGAAATCATTATAAATAACATCACAAAGACCATATAAATCTAAGACACTTGATTATCCTTCCCCCTCTTTGTAAGCATGCAATGTCCATTAGCATTAACAAGATTTATGCAGGTGTTTCAAAAGAGCAAGAGTTATATCCAATCTAACTTTCTTAGGCCAGTTACATTTATGAAATTTCTTCCGGCCACAAAGCATGTGGAGTGATCTGAGGAAGGCTGAGCACTTGCAGAAAAACAGAGAATATTCAGTTCCAAGTGGCATACAGCAGAACAGTGGTCATGCTTCAGCCAGGCATTCAGGTAGCAATACTTTCAAAAACTACCAAACACATATTACTCAAAATGTGAAGAATACAAACTCTGGAGAATGTTGACTTTTTCATGAGACGGAGAAGTCACAGCAATTCTGAGAAAACCTGTGGCAGTAATGGTGACTAAATGTGAATAGACAGAGAAGAGGCAGTACATCTAGGATGGCAGTTCTTTTCATGAAAATACAGCTCTAAGATTATGTCATCCTCAGTGTGCGTCATGTCCATTTAACTTAAAATTAATCTGTGTTAAAATTCATTCTAAGCAACAGTAAATCACAGAAAAAAAAAGAGAAGTGAAACCCCCCTGACGTTTGGCATGCACAATTTTTAATGGTCTGCTATCCCAATAATGTGATTTATGTGTGACATTATTTGTATGTAGAGGGAAAATATAATGATGAATGTTTGGTATCTTCATATGTATCAAGTAAAAAAATTGACAGCTGTGTTATTTTCTACTTTTGAGGTGGTTATTACTGGAAGGTAATGTTGACACATTCAGCATTCCTGTTAAGCAGTACACCATTTAGAAAATATTTTTATATAGGAGTTCAAATATATCCATTTGAAGTCAAATTATTACAACAGCCCACAAATAT
Source organism: Sterrhoptilus dennistouni (assembly GCA_013397095.1). Lineage (NCBI taxonomy): Eukaryota > Metazoa > Chordata > Aves > Passeriformes > Zosteropidae > Sterrhoptilus > Sterrhoptilus dennistouni. Next base: position 240,241 of record VWZU01009061.1, read on the forward strand.
AAGCTCATTAACAAATGCTACTGGCACAAAATAATGAACTCCCTTCCTTACTTTCACAATAGATCATATTTAAGATATGACTAAAGAGAAAAACACAAGTAAAACAATTATTTACTTTGAGATGGAGAAAAAAAATATATAATTTCTGCTCTACACTCCTGAAGTACTATATTAATAATCAATTTAGAATGCAAATGTAACAAACTTAGCACATTTCAGACTTGTTAGGCAGGTGTTAATTAAAATGTCTTTTGCCAGGAGATGCCAGACATTGCTAAAGATAAAGTATTTATCTGTTGAATTCTACTTAAAAATAGCACCCATGCTCTGCCCCTAACATCAAACAACTGAAAAATACCTCAGAAAAGGGGACTCGATCTTTAAGTAAACTGTTAACACTGCTATTCATCATTGGAAAAGTTCTTTGCACATTTCTACAAAAGGTTGCTACCTATCTTCTCAGGTTTTAACTGAAGACGTAACGACTCTTCACTAAAAGAATAATTTCAGAGTGTCTAGAATGTACTACCCGATCTTCACAGTACAGTTCCACACCAAATATGCAATTATATACAACAGCTTATACTTGTTACTAATTTAATGCATACATAATACCTGGTAGCATGCTTTTGAAAACAAAAGCACAATGCACCTTAACACACTTTTTTGATTTAGTTTTATTAACTTTTGTAGTGCAATTAAACAGGAAACCAAACCATTTACCATTAAAGTCACTTTCTAAAGGGGCTCTTGTTACACTGCAGAGTTGCCTATGAAGTCATTGGGGCAGGTTTACAATCTATTACACAAGGTGTAAGGTTTGTACCAATGTGTCCTAATAACTTTGATTAACTTTTCGAGCACTTCCCACTTGAACATTAGTTAAGCACTAAAAAAAGTAATGCTATCATAATGAAAACACATAATTCATAAGAAAAACTGTTAAAATGCACATAATCTTCAACTGACTATTGCTGCAATACCAATTGAGATAGAGTGCAATGACTTGTATTGGTAAAACATGATTTTGACAACAGAAACTAAAACATGGTTTGACAACAGAAAAAAAAGATTTTGCCAACTGCAAAAAAATCTCACTTTCATTAAGCTTTAAAGCAATGTTAATAAATTAGCATTAATCATAAAATAAAAATGGACCGCTACAGAACTCATCATCTTAATCTTTTAACAGTCTTTATGTGTTTGAGAAATTCAGTCCTGGAAATATACAGTCTATAAACAAAAACTCATGATTAAACAGCACTGGTTTAAGTAACATATACACAAAGTTTGGAAAGTCTTCTTCAAGCCTTACCATCCAAAAATCAATTCGATGCGTGAGGAGGACTAATTCAGTTGCCTTATACTTCTGTTATTTGGGACTATTTTGACCAGATTTCAGTTGAGATAATATACTAAGAACAATCAAACTGGAAGCAAATTTGTATTCTGTATGTATTTTGTATTCTGTATGTATTTTATATGTCACACTGCATTAAGCCATGTGACTAACATCTTTTGCACATTGTTTCTTCTTTGATCCTTCCTCCAGGGAAAAGGCAGAAACAAAGATGTTTCCTGTTTTGATAGGGTTTGAGAATTTTGTATGTATTTATATTGATACCTCTCTCTTCTCATTTCTGTTAACACGTGCAGTATTAAATATTTACGATAAGCAAGCATGGGCAACAACATTCCTTTTGCTCCTGACAGTTAGGTGGTACAGTACATACTGTCTCCTATTTCCTGGAAAAATTCATGTGGCAAAATTGGAGCAACTCCACTGACATTTAATCCCGTGGATAAACATCAGTGTTCCTCAGTTGTCTCCTGTGTTGCACATCATCACGGTGTCTTTCAGGATTTTGTGCCCATAGGACAGAGATACTGAAAGCCTTGAAACATAATGCAAATACTGTGGAGGTGAATGATAATTCCTTGGTTTAAACAGTTTGGTCAATTATCTGTTAGAATATTTTATACCCAGTTTTCCCGCCAAGTGTCCCGTTTCTATGACTACCCCACCCCATAATAGTTGTTTATCAGTTAAAGTTCGGTTGTCAATCATTTATGTTATATAACTATAAGCTGTGTCCATCATTCCCAGACCTCTCCCCTTTCTGGAAAGTTCCCCTAGACGTCTGGTACGATTGGACAGAATTAATATATTCCCCCTCCTTGTTGGAAGTTATTGGTTATGTATTGATTGATTTGTACTTGGACTCCTCCTCCTCTGCTCCTATTGGATCGCACCCTCTCCACCCCTTGTTACCTCCCCTGGGATAAAAAGTCTCTGCACCGACTGGACGAGGTTCTTCTGTGGACCCGACCAGCAGGAATAAAGCTTCCTCTGTGTTAGACCTCAGAAGTTCCCGTCCTTCATTTACTAGCGTCGTGGTTGGGATTCCGCTCAGTAAGCTAAAAGACCCCCGGGTTGCGGTATCGACAGGGCTGTCTGCTGCTGCAGCACTTGGGTGACAGCCTCCCACAGGACGTGGGAAGCCGGGAAGGACCGCAAAATACTGTTCCAAAAAAGAAAAAACACCTTCCTGTTCTACACAGTGCAAACTAAATACAGATGGATTGCACTCTCCAGCCAGAAAGTCACACAGGTGTGAGCAGCTGAAAGTCGGCCTTCACCTGTCAGGACAGGATGGTGTCTCCAGGCCAGCCAAGAAAAATTTGAGCTTTGATGGAAAATGCCTTCCAGCAAACAACATAGCATTAACAAAAAAAAAAAGAAAAGCTAAATAACAAAGTGACAGCCAGAACATATACAAACAGACAGAACATACACAAAAAGTAATGTCTGTCTTACTCCAAACTTTCTGATATCTTTCTCTGCCTCACATATCTTAAAGCTGCATCCATCAGCTCTCAAAGCTCCAGTCAGTCTCATCCAGAGACCACTTCATGAAGCTTATGATGTGGTACCCATGACTTATTTGGTAGATTCTACTGCTAACTCCAACGATACAGGAAAAGAGAAAGTTGCGAAGAAACTGAAAATTGCACACGCTGGACTTGAGCAAGGAAAACTTAGGTAGTTTGGTTAACCAGCTTCTTGGAGCTCCTTTCTCCATCAATTATATCCTCTAGCTGATACTAAGGCGAAAACCTAAGTTACTAGTTTCGCAGATCAAAGTTACTTGCCTCAAACACTGGCCCAGATCTATGTGATGTGTCTAGCTCCTGCTGGCGCCAACTCACAAGAAGTTTAATCATATCAAGCTGCTCTCAGGGAACAGACACTTCAAAGTGTCACTAAAATTCTGCTATGTGATGCTTTCATGGCAAAATCCTTTCTTGGTATAGTCATTCCATGCTTCTTAGATATGGGTATGATATCATGCCAGTTTTCATTAAGTTTTCAATTCAACACTTTTTTCTCTGCGGTCTTACTTCTACACACTGACTTCTGCAAGAGTTCCAGGTAGTTGGACATAAACATAGTTAAGTACTGTAGTCTCCAAGTCTGATTCGATTGTTGCCAAGCAAGAGGCTTTGCAAGTATTAGTGGCTCATCACAACGAGGTTGTCATGCTAGTTACGATACAGTCACACATTCCATTATGGTCTCTTCTGTATTGTCTGAGTCTTCTGGGGCCACACAGGTTCCTGAGTAGGCTTGTTTAACTTAGTGGTATATATTCTTCAGAGAGAGAGTCTGTGTACTCTGTTGATCAGCATCTTTATCTTGCTGAGACAAGGCACAGGATTCAGAATGGTTCTGTACCTCCTCTCTATCTCTATGTGCCTTAAATACCTGTAGTTTATAAGGTTGTTACTGGCCTACATGTCCTGCCAAAAATTGTCCTGTGTTTCCCTGGCCCAAATTCAACACCACAGCCACAAGTTGTCACAAGACTTACCTTTTAACAAAACCTCTGTGAAAAAATGTCATAGGACAAAAACTAAGCCACAGAATATAACATCTCATTAGTGTTCGATCTTTGGCGGAGTACTGCTGAAAACCACAATAATATGCATGAACAAAGTGGGAATGCCTGGGTGTGGTAGTACCCAGAAGAGCACACAGGGAGACAAGGCTCTCAGATGGTTCGGTGTTAATGACATACAATTTAGCAGGTCATCAAGCTCCCAGATCACTCCAAAAAGATAAGATGTCTTCAAAAAGATATCCAAATCCAGAGACAAAGAACAGTGATCAAAGCCTGACCACTCAGGAAGGGGAAAATAACGAAAACACTGTTATCTCCAAAAAGGTAACGTACAAGCTAAGAACTCAGGAGATGTCAGGACTTGAAGCATGTCCTTTGTATCATGGCAATTAATCCACAGTTTAACATCCGGACAGAAATATCATTGTGTCAGACTGCTGGACAGACTTCTTGGACATTGTGCCCACTCTGGTGCTAGCGTGACATTGAGCAAGTGAAACTACTTTGTTTCAGGCTTTGTTTTAGATAAAATCACCTTTCCCACCTATAAGATATCTTCATTGCTGTTAATTACATGGTTACTACATTTCAATAGTACAGTAAAATAGTATTCCACATAGTTTGCATGCTAACTACTTCATTTGGTAAGAGAGTTTATTGCTGACAATGACAATGCTTATGTCGCCATTTGTGCTTTCATTTGGATCAACAGTGTGTTTCTAAAGCAAGTCCTTCAGTCATTCACATGTTCCAATCTGTTTCAGATTTCAGGGAGATTTTGGTGCAGGCCAACTGGATTATTTCTTATGGACGCTAGAGAGAAATTTCTGTTCCAGTTGTGCACCATTTCATTCCAAAAGTAACATAAATGAAAAAATAAACACTCTTATGAACAGCTTCAATGCTGAGGAAGGAATATTTAACTCAGGGAGCCAGACTAAATCAAGTAGAAAGTACATGTCTCCAGCTGTAGAGAATCTAGATGTAGGAGTCTCCATACTGACTACTATTCATCCAATACATTGGCACAGTATTACTTGTTAACACAGTCAACTCCAGTAAAAGTGTGGGATTTTTAAAACTACTTTTTGTTCAGGCAGAAATACAAAGACACTTAAAAGAATCTGAGAACTTACTGGCCTAGGTCTAAGCAAGCTCATCTATAAACTGGAAATTAGCTCAACACCATCACTGTGAACATTTAACATTTGAGACTGATTTCAATTTAAAACAGCTACATAACATACTCACTGCCTAAAAACTGGACTGACTTAAACCTATCATGAAAAGTCATTCAGCTCAACTAAATTTCTCAGGTTTACAGGCCTCCAGGACAAAACATCTGTGACTCAAGCCAGCATCCATGGAGTTTATTTCAAGCAAAAGGTGCAAGGCAGTACTAACTATGTCCTTTCCTGTCTTATTACAGGAAAAAAAAATCAAAATAAAAGGCTGGCCAATCCTCTCAACACACACACTCCAAAAAATAACAGAAAACGATCTGTTAAGCTCTCTCTAATAAGATCTCTCTACAGTTGCTGGACCAAGTGTTTCCTATAGTGTCTACCAAAAACGTGTACTTTGTTGAAAATGTAACATTCTTCAAGCTATTCTTAGCAGTTCTGCCATCCACCAGGCCTTGTAAACAAATAGAATTTCTAATCTAAAAATAAAAAGCTTTCTTGTGGAAGTGTGATAAAGCACTTAAACACTCATGTCCAAGCGTTCTTGCACAAACCAAATAAGCAGAAGGCTATTGAATGTCAAAGAAAAAAAAATACAGTACTATAGTAGTGTGTAAAGCAGCTGGAAGTGACACACAGTGGAAAGAGAAGAAATTAAACTCCTTGGCAAAATAGATCCCAAACTGCCAGCATGTGATGGTGGCAGTGTTGAAAAATAAGCCCTGTACTCTGAACCAAACAGGAACAGCAGCTTATTGAATGTCATAATCACAGCTAAGCAGTGGATTCAGAAGATAATTTAGGTAATCAGCATTAAAATGTCAAAACAGTAACACTAGCCAAACAGACTGGATTAACTTTTCTAAAAGCACAAAACACATGACAGATGAAAATGATGCCTTTTGACAAATGCTGGTGTCTCCTGAAGATGACAGGCCAAACTCAGTTCTGAAAGGGCCCCTAGAAGCTCACTGCTTGAAGCCCAGTGCTGCCAAAATTAGAGGAAAACCTCAGACCTCATGGCAAGGGAATATCAAAACTTTGCTTAGACAACTAGCAATTGATCATGAGGCACTAAAAGTTTTGGCTATTACTCCTTATCAAAAGTAACTAAAATGTGACCTAGACCCTTGAGAAGCCCCATTCTAGCAGATGTTGGTGAGCATAGGAAGAAAGAGATTAGCAAAATGTTCAAGTGAAAAGGATCATTCTAAATTCAAATATGCTGATTAACAATACAAATTCAGTAAAACTGTCCTACAGGAATGAAGTCTTGCAAATGACAATTGATATGACATCAAAGAAGTAATAAGAATAGCAAATACAGGAAGTATAGGATCCAAGTCATTAAGCAGAGGAAAACTCAACTGAATGGTCATGATGAAATGGTCATAGAGCATATTCTCCTACCTGCTAATAATGCCAGCAGAGGCCTGGTTCACTTTGTGTCTCTGTCATAAACATGCAGACCAGAACTGGGCACAGTGTGGTGTCATAAGTGTAGACAAAAGTGTTGCTCCAGGCCAGGAGTAGGCAAGCAGAGCAGAGGAAAACAAAAACTGCCTACCCAACTCTCTGTGACTAACCAAATGTTTCCCTGGCCAGAATCAAAAGACAGAGGTTAGAAATGGATCACTCAACTGCTCATACTTCTCACTACTAATCGTAAGGACAGGATTGCATAGTTTTTGCTCAGCAACATCATGGGTTTTAGGAATGTGAATTTTCTTAGCCTCCTCTGAGTTTGTCACCAGGAAATACTCAAACTACTATTCATACAAGAAAAGGGCTAGGGATGCTTAAACCAGATTCCTATTAGCAACAAAACAAACAAAACTACAGAAAGAAAAATAAAGCCACCAATTTGTTTGCACAGTTTTGGTGGGGTTTTGTTTAAACTTGAAACCAAGCCTACAGCTAAAAGATTGACATTAGCACCTGGCAATTGATGTCAGAGGTAAAGTATTATGCATGGATTTAATGATTTCTCTGTGCTTCCATTTGTTTAACTATCACTGGTCTTGCAGTCTACGTTTAAAATCTAAAATCTATGACATGGATCAGGTTCTTCCTAGGTGGGGCTGTTAAATTGCAGACTACTAGTAATTATAGAGACTAAGAAAGCTTCACATACATGGTATGGTATGGCATGTCAGATCAGAGATAATTGCATGACAGAAGCCTGTGGCTGCTTTGAACACTGTCTTTCCTTTGGCCCTTTTAAAATTAAACTTAAAGCTTCAAAACAATTGGCTGCATTTATTATCTTCTTTCTTACCACTTACAGCATATACATGAAAACCTCTCCATCTATAAGCACTCTACTATTTATGATTCAGAAAGTTAAGCGGAACAGTCTAATGCTGCTGAATATTAAGCAATATATAGACTACATTGCTACTGATCTACAAGCAAAAGTAATTTTCAATCATCTTATAAATCTCCATTGGTAGAAGAAAAAATTGAGAGTTAAAGTAAGACACAGCGAGAAAGAATTCTGAAAATTTGTTTAAAAATTGCAAACCCAGTGTTCAATAATGATAATTCATTTTTTCATTTCTCCATGTCCTAGCTGTCTGTAAACAGGTCACTTTGAGGGAAAGTTATACTTTTACTTTATAAACGCCATGCAACTCATACAACAAAAATAAAATCATTAGTATTAACTATACACCTGCACATATATAAAGGGCAGGTTTGGATATATATTAGGCATACACATATACTATATATAGAGATAAACAAATACAATATGCATTTGTAAACATGCTATCCTCTAACATATATGTGTACAATAGTCACAATCACTTTTCCTAAGCCAAACCACTTTATGTCAGCTTTAAGCTGGGAACAAGACTTTATAGTTATAAACCACTGAAATACAAGTTTATACTGGAAATGCTTAGGCACCTTAACTATTAATGACATAAACAGGTTCTGTCATAATTCTAATCCTAGGTTTTGAAAACATGCAGTTACTACTTTACAGTAGTACCAAAAGAGCCCCACTACCCCTTCAGCTTCAATGACCAGAAGCCCTTTTAAGAATTCATGCGTCACGTTGCACAAGGAAGTGATTTTTAAATTCCTAAAACAATATTCTTTATCTGTCTCATAAAATTACAAATGGTAACAAAATAAAGTTGCATACTTGGAACATAAGTAAGTCCACATGTTCTAAACCATTCTTTTTGTGAACTAATTTTGGTCAATAAAGTCAGAGTGAGATGTTATCTTCTTGTCATACTATCCCATAAGAGAAGCATCTTATGACAGTTAAATATTGTACCTTGCCTTCCAAAAGCACTGAGAAAGCTTTATGGGTAAATATTAAAAATGCAAAAGAAAATCCCCCTGATACTGCAGAACACACATCTGGCTTTTCTGTTAAAACAGCAGCTGCTATGAGTTAATAGACCAACAAGGCACATTAATAAGGAAATACATTACACCTGAAGTAGTACAAATCCTGGTCCAATACCAAAAGGACAACTGGATGAAGGACGGTGATTGCAGTAGTACCAAAGTATACTTCAGACTTCAGCTAAGGGTCAGTAAATATCTTCAACAAACAGTTGGGAGAAAAGGGTTAAAACCAGAAGATCTGGCAAGAAGCAGGGAACAGTTTCTCTCAAAGTAATCTTGCAGATGGGAACACTACCAGTGTCATTGTTGTAAAACTCCATTCATTACGCCTAGCGTTCATCCTATACCTGTTTGGAGAAGTAGAATTCCTGTGTTGACGTAACACTCTTACAGACATGCTTGAGCCTCCTGCTGGGAGAGAGCAAGATCATAAAGATACTGCCTTGTAATAAAATGTGCGTGCGTGAGATATATTGGAGCAGGCACTGTGCACTAGGGCAAACTAAGCCTAGTGGAGCCTCTTCATTGGGATGAACTAAGCCTAGCAGAGCCTGTCTTCCTGTGGGTCTCCACCCAACACTGTTAGTGGGTCAATGAAATAAATCTACTCTCAGCATTTCAGCTGTGACTTGGTGGTTGCCCCAGTTACCTCTTTGTGTCAATTCACACGACTTCTAAATGCCACTAAGTCCATATGCATGTGTTGTGCAGCCACATACTCCGATTTACTGCTATCACAGCCAAGACTCAATTTTTCTTACACTGTATTTTTACTTTTTGTTTCAAATTTTCTACATGATTATTTCTGTGTGGATAGCCAACTAATTCTAGGTAAAAAATAAATGAAATCTTAAAGGATTACTTTTTCTAGTATTTTGTCAAACAACTGGAAATGGGCAAAAAAGTGTGTCTACATTTGTGTTGACTCAGAAAAGGTTTCTATAGTTGTATCGAATAGTAAAACACAGTTCTGCAAGACTGAACAATATTAAAGGTTTTACATTTAACTTTGACATTTGAATGTTTTCCAGCAGTTCTCGCTGATTTTCTATGGGCTTATCAGTTGTCATCATAACAGACATACAGAACAGACAAATGGCAGGTACAGACACACTGATCAAAGAGGCTGCTTCAGCCTTTTCCATTTTCAATTTAAGAAGTTAACAACCTTGGTGACATAGACTGAAAAGGCTCAAGAGCTCTGCTGATATAACATTTTTTGAAGAAATGGATATTCTCTCTTCAAAGAAAAAGGTGTGTGTACCAAAGACAATTTTTTAACACGACAGGAGAAGAGTGAATAAGACCTTTATAAAACAGGAATTGAAAGTTGGGTTGCTAAATCCATATTTAGTCAGCTATATAAGCTGACCAGATTTATAAATATCAAAACTATTTGAGTTTCAAGCGTGTCCAGCATAGTTGAAAATAAGGCCACTAATTTTAGAGCTTAAATAGAATTCAAATAGTTTAACATTAGGACTCTTTTGAAAATGTCAGAATCTTGCTCAGAAGTTCTTTGGTTCCACTAGCTCTGCTGGACAAAATTGTCTCTAAGTACAGGTAAACTAGGTTAGACCAGATGTTTGTCCCTCTCACTAGTCACTACTAGTACTAAGAGTTTAAGGAAAAATTAGGAACATAATATACAGCAAAGTGTATACCATGTATACACTTTTGTCATCATACTCTTCTAGATCCCAGCAACATATGATGTGCCTAGAAAGATTATTTATACATAGTACTTGGAAAAGAACATTTTCTTAAGCTAGCACTTACTACAAAACTAGTGCATTAACACATTAATTCAAACAGAAAAAGCAGTAATCTTATGTTATTTAAACAATGTGTGTTGGAAACAAAAAAACTTTCAGAGCATGTGTTTCAAAAAGAGAATTTCAACTGAATGCAAAGGCTTACAGTTCTCAGAGGAGTAAAATAAACATCAGTACATTTGCTCTGAAGAAGTAGAAAGCTGCTAAGCAGTTTCTAGCACCACAGAATCACAAGAGATTGGTGTGACTGTCTAAAAGCTAAAGCAGTTAAACACTGCAAGAGAAGTCAAAGTCTCAAGTGCAGGCTCAGGTGCCACCAAAAGTTACTTTCTATACTTCAAAGAATGTTTTTCCTCAGAGAATGAAAAAGAACACAGAATTCAGAGTCTCTTCAGGTTCTGAAAAAAGGAAACAAAATTGAGTTGTAGGTCAGTGAGACATTAAAACACTAGGTTTTCAAACAGGATCAACAAAAACTGGATCGAGAGTTAACTGCTTTGAAGAGCCCAAACAGCCAGTGAATACACAGACACTACTTTTCATCTGAAATATTTCATTCAGCTCTGTTCATGTTGGTAACTGCTGCTCATATGAGAGCATCTGCAACTGTGAAATATCTCTGATATTTAAATGCCAGTGGAGTCGATAACTCCTCAGAAAGTACTATATCATCAACAGCATCAAAACATAGTGCTACTTTTAATCTCCTTCCTGATTTTAACCTCTTAGTTAACCTCTGAGTGCGTGAATGATATTCACCTTTCAGTGTAGTGTATGGTCAGGGATCTCTTCCATGAACAATGTAATTAGAAGCTCTAGAGCCTTTGGTCTGACACACTTCCCTAATCCTTTTACTCCCATGTGCTCTCTTCCGCTATTGAAAGAACTTAAAATTATATAACTGCTGTTACATGTTCATGAGATTCTCAGCATTCTAGAGAAAGCATTGAATCTCAGGCTTTTAAGCTATTATGCTTTATGAATTTAATTTCTGTACAGTTCAACATAATATCACCAACAAAGATGTGTAGACTACATCGTTCTTTTACTAGCATGAATTTAGGAGAAGCTATAAAGAATCACTTAAACAAAAACAGTATAAAACTAAAGTGTGCAAAACTAAGTCCTCCATCTTCAAAGATCTGTAGGAAGCAAGAAGAAATTATTACAAATATTATATATTTCCAAACAGAAGTCCAGAGCAAATTAAAAAAATACAGGAAAATACGAACAGAAAACACAAGTACAATGAATATGCTATCAACTATGGTTTTGTTCATAATGCATCTCTCAGACTTCTAGAGAAATGCAGCTGACCCACAGTAGCTGCCACTGAAATAGACAGTTCAAAACACCTAATTAGATAACTCTGTGCAAGAACTATCACAATTTCATACCAAACTAAAATGTTGGGGAAACATCCCTCCTAAATAAGAAGAAGCCTTTTTAGATGTGAAAAGCACAGTGTCTTGTGTTGCAATATATAATCAAAAGCATGTACTCTATTCCCAATCTGTTGAAACCAGTTGAAGAGGTGTTTTATTATTTTAACTCCAGGAGGAGGGGGCAGGTGCCTTCTGTTAATGGGCCAACTGTTAAAACCAGGGGGAGCCATGTTCCCCATCTCTCCCACTACTCATCCTCCCTCCAGGGGGATATCTTCTGTTAATGGGCCATTAAGGCTCACCACATGACTGAAAACATTACATCATCCCATTGTGAGATTCACCACCCAGTGGGAGGAGCCAAG
>VWZU01009061.1:252234-281896 GCA_013397095.1 Sterrhoptilus dennistouni
CTGAAATTCAGCACAGCAGGAGAGCCTGTTCTCCACTGGATTTCCCAGAGGAAGACTGGGACCCATCTTGCCACCACTGGACCCTTGTACAGGATCATCTTACTTCAACAGAACCACACCTGTTACTCCAGGAGGACTTACTTGGACTGCTACCAACACCCTGACCAACAAGGTGTCAGGTTGTGTTCTGACTCTGTCAGTGTTTCCAGGATTTTTTTGATGGTTTGTTTTTTTGCTTTATTACATTTGTATTTTTTAATATTCCTAGTAAAGAACTGTTATTCCTATTCTCAAATCTTTACCTGAAGGGCCTTAATTGCAAAATTGTAATAATTTGGAGGGAAGAGGTTTTACATTCTCCATTCCAAGGGAAGCTCCAGCTTTTCCCTCGCAGACACCTGTCTTTTCCAAACCAAGACACACAGTAAGTATAATCAACGGAGGAACAAAGAAAAGCACCAATACTTCAGATAATGACTAAAATTCATGTCTGTTTCCTTCCCTGGTAGACAGGAATCCAATCAGAGTTCTCATAACAACAGCTTCTATGTGCTGGCATGCTGTATTATGTTTGTACTGTTACAGATAGACTAGAAGATAAAAAAATAACTACTACAGTAACCTTTTTAACCCAGAGTAATTCGGGTTAAAAAGGGCAACCTTTTCTATGCGGGTTTTGACATGGTTTTGCACACAGCTTATTGTTAGCTTAAGCAATTATCATTGCATGCATAGGAATGAACCATTTAAGTAGCTTGCTATATACATAGAAGCTTCTATTGGGAAAATCACATAAAACAAAAACAAATGAGCTACTATGAGTCACTTAACAATCTCTTGTCCAAATACAACTAGACATTTAAACACCTAAAACTAGTTCTAAAATTAGTTAAGTTTTGAAAAATTGGAATGTATTTGGCTTGATGCACTGTTAATGACAGGCATCAGGAAGTATGCGCGTCCCTTCTTCCATCCTTATTTTCAATGGTATGGATTGTTTGGAACTGACAGTGGTTAGATGAAGCATAGGGGAATAAAAGCACAAGTTTTTCTTATCTCCTTCACAAAGAAAACACAATTATAGCATTCTGAACACGCAGTCTGGACTCAGATAATGACAGATGGTTTTGCAACAGAATTCCCTGCAGGTACCTTTTCCCTATAAATTCTGGGAAAGGTACATGCCAGGAAGGCACTGAAAATTTCCCAAAGAGCAACAGCATATCAACAACTAAATCTTGAAGATTTCTCCTACTGTGTGCTGTAATTTCGGCCCAGACATCGCTATCTGCTTTCTCTTTCATTTTGAACTATTTGTGTGTCTTGCCTTTCACAGTTCCACAGATCCCTGCTCTTATCTCACAGCTAAGCTAAACGGCTGTTTTCTTCCTCAATTATAGCAAAGCTCTGTGCCAACCCTTTAGTACCATGCCTTTGAAGTTACAGAAGACTACTGAGCAGCAACAAATTTCATATGGCTTCGAGAATGTGGCACACAGTACTACACCTCACTACAAATCAAAACACCAGTCAAAGAACTGGAGAATTTGTGGTAGATGCACAAACTAAATTTATGCTTCCATTGAGTAAAGAACTAGCATTGTAAACTCAGTAACCAGCAAAAACTATCTAGAAAGCAACAAGCCTTATATGACAGAGGAGGGTGACTGAATGCTAAAGTTTTAATTTTTCTAGATCTTAATGAAATAAAAAATAAGTAAACTTCTACTAAAATGATACAATGTATGTATAGTACACCTATACAATATTAATGTGCCAACAATATACATTATAATGTATTATGTTGGCACATTAACATTGTACAATGTAATGCACCAAAATGATTTTCTACTTTTAATTCAAAAGAAGACTGCAACAGAAAAGCTGTAGAAAAAAAATTCTACAGCTTGAAAAGGCCAATCAAATCTGGCAAATCAGCTACAGGTTATAGGATTGGTGCCACAATCGGAATTTGGCAACTTGGACCACGGGACTTGCTTCGCGAAACCTGGCCTGCTGACAGGGTCCACCTGTCAGAGAAGGGTAAGAGCATCTTCAGTCCCAGGCTTGCCAGGCTGGTGAAGGGAGCTTTAAACTAAAGTTGTTGGGGAAGGGGAACCTCAATCCACCCCATTCATATGATGCCTAGAGCTTGGAAAGAGGTCACCAGTCAGCACAAGGACACCTGAAGTGTAGCACAAAGGAATTCAGCCAGTAACTCAGTTTCCTTAAGGGCCCAGCTTAAAAGCCTCTATGGTAATGCATGCAGCATGGAAATAAATGTGGTCTGCAGGGCCATGATCTTATTGGCATTGGTGAAGTTCCCACTGACTGGAAAAAAAGCACAACCGCCATTTTCAGAAAGGTACAGAAAGACGACCTGGGAAACTACAGGCCAGTCAGTCTCTGCTTAAGGTCCAGCAAAAGTATGGAGCAGATCCTTCTGGAAACTATGTGAAGGTATATCAAAGATAGAGAGGTAAGTGGCGACAGCCAACATGGCTGCACTGATGACAAATCATGCCCAAGAAGCTTGGTGGCCTTCTAAGATGGAGTTACAACAGTGGTAGACAAGGGAAAAGAAACTGATGTCATTTACTTGAACACAAAGTATTGGACACTGTCTTGCACAACACCTTTGGACATGGATTCTATGGAAGGGCCACTCAGTGGATAAGGAATTGGTTGAATGGTCACACTCAAAAGGATTGCAGTGCTCACTGTCCAAGCGGAGACAACTGGTATCCTCAGGGGTCAAAACTGGGACTGGGACAGTTCAATATCTTTTTAAGTGACACAGACAGTGGGATCAAAAGCATACAGCCAGTTTGCTGATGAAACCAATCTGAGTGGTACAGTCAAAATGCTGGAGGGAACAGATGCCATTCAGAGGTACCTGGACAGGCTTTAGAGCCTTCACAATTCCATGAAAACTTAATAATAAAATCCTTACTATTTGCCTAATAAAATCCTTACTACTTGCCTTCACCTCTGAAGATAAGTGTTTGACTAGAAACCCATACATTGGAAACACTTATAAAGTAATTCTAGATTTGGATTTTAACATACTCCTATTCTGTCAAAATATAAGGCTAAAATCAATGCCAAAAGAAAACAAGGCAATGTCATCAAGTATTTAGATCAACAAAACCAGCAAAAGAACTTCAGTCTGAGAAATGCAAAAATTTAGACCCACATTTCTAATTAGCTTATATTTTCCTTCCCTAAGCCCTGTTAAAACTAAAACTAAAGGTCACAAAGGATGCAAACAAACCTACTCACATGAAGCCAGAACCAGAGTTTTAAGTTTGGTTTAAGAAAAATAGCACAGCAACTTTATATTGATATCAACTTGACACTGTTAACTAGCTCATAAGAAGGAGTCTAAAAAAAAACCAGCAGATTGGTTATTAGAAAGTTTCTTTACCTAGCCATTCCCAGGCTGGAAAAGTTGGAAGGAACTATCAGAACATCAAGCCTAGAAAAGGGGTGGGTACCCAGTGTGGCATAAGCAGCTGACAGGCACTGAGGAATTAGCTGAAGCAAATATTCTTCGCAGCTTTCCATAAGGCACCAGGGAGCAAAGACTCTGTAAGGAATGACTGCCTGCAACCTGGCAGCAGGATTTTGGAAACGGCAGGGATATTCCTGGTGACCACAGATTTCTTCATGCCATCTGACAAGACAATATAAAACAAAACAGTACTTAATTGTGATAACAGAAATGTGCACAACTGACTATGCTAAGACAAGGATATTCTCTAGATATCAGAACGACAATTGATTTCCATAGAATCAGTTCACTTGCATTCTCACCCTGTTCACACATGTGCAGCACTTTGAAACACTCACTACTACATCTGAGTAGAACTCAGAACTAAAGAGAGAGACTAGTCACACCTTGGTTTTATAACAGATATGCATCAAAAGAGCAAGTGCTCAAAATATATGTAAAGAGAACTAATAAGAATACAAAAATATTTACTCAGAATTCCTATTCGAACTTGGCTATGAAAATAAAATTCTATGCATATTAACATAACATTAACACAAGTATTTTATGTGCAATTATGACGTGAATTCCAGGAAAGATTATTTTCTGTAGTTGTTACTAAAATTCTCCAGAAACTTCAACTAAATTTTAACATTAGTATTATTATTATTAAGTAAAAAACAAAACAGTAGATGTCAATTCAGGCTTATCATGCAAGACATTCAATAATACCACATAAGGCCAACCTTACTTTATAGTACTTTTACAGGATATTTAGAGCTCTAGCTGGAAGAAAGGAGGGATAAATCAAATCCTTCCTAAACACTGAGTCATATACCTTCACAATAAGTTATCTGTCCAAAGAGATTATTATCTAAACAGAAATCAGCTTCATGTTTTCACCCGTTAGCCTATGTCCTCTACAAAGCACAGCCTCTCTTTGGTTTGAAACTTCAGTTTAAGTAATCTGGTTTTACTATGCCTCAACAGGCAAAGCACCTAGCATTGCCCAAAGCACTTATCCTTGGAAGATCATGATGACACAGAAAAAAAAAGATGACATGTGGCAAAGGATGAGATTTTGCTGAAGTATTAACACTTTAATACCTTATGTAAGTCTTTCTGTCAAAGATGTGGACTGTGTCCTTTCATTGACTACATATGCAAGGAAACCACATCTGTCACTACACAATTTTTTTTTCTAAGGGTGGTTTAATCAAGTATATTTCTGCTCTAAAACAATGTCACTTTGTATTTTATTATCAGAGTTAAGATTAGGCAGGAACATGAAAGCTAGTACCATATCTCTTATAAAAATTGCCAATTCCTTAATGACCACTAGGAGATAAAAAGTTATAAACATCATAGCTCCATTTAACATTTACTTTGATACAGCCTCCTTAGGTCAAACTCACTGGCACCTGGATACAAATTACAATACACATTTCAACAGCTTCTTTCAGAATTCCTTTCTTTTCCTGCTGTCCTACAGTTTATCTCCACTATCTTATCTGAGACACATGCTTAACATTTGCTTGTCTATCCATTTCACACTCTTTCTAGAAATGTCTCCTACTGTGAGAAATATTGGTTTGGTCATCTGGTCTCACTAACCAAAATAAGCAATAATCTCTGCTGTGCTAACTCCCAACTAAAGATTAACTGGATATAACTGTAAGAGCACATTTTTAAGGACACAGATTTTTACACCCCGATTAGCTGCAAAACAACCTTGTACACTTAGGGTCTCCTTTTTTGTCTACATACAATAGACACCACATTTGCAAAGGATTTTTGGAAATTTTTTTGGTCATTTTTTTTCCCAAGACACAGTAGTTCTGTTTCTTTCACTGACACTAACTGCTGGAGATACATCACACTATCTGTACCAATAAACTCATCCAATAACTATCACATAGATAAACTCATGATTATAACCACCACATCGATTAAAACTTCCACTAATTTTTGCTACAAAAAATTACAAAAATATTTCCCTTTTTTCAGAAATTTTATAAAAACCCCAGGAACTTTCATTTGCTCTATCAACACTGAGCCAGAATGAATTTTTGCACCAGAAAATCAATAAATTCCTATTACCAAATGTGCTGTACTTTTGAGAGGAATACATCTATAGCTTATTTTTGCAGAGATAGTCATACCATAAACATATAAGTAGCAAAGACATAAACACAAAGCAATTTCTAGAAGCTCATCAAACTGATAAACTATTTTAAAATTAGAACAGGCATTTCTGACTGATCCTATGTAAAGTATGAAAATTTCTATTCTCAAAATTAATCAGCATTTTTTAACCAAAATCAGCCAAGCTGCAAGCCATTAGAATAATTTAATTTTAAATTCCAACAAAAAAAATCTATTGAGTCCTCAAGTTCCAAAGACTCAGTAGTTCCACTGTCTTGATGCTAGCAAAGTATTATTCCAAACAGCTGTCTAAAAGATGAGTATTTTTTCAGCAAAGTTTCAAATTGAGTAACAGAAAAATGTTACAAAAATACTTATAACCCAAATCACCTTCTACAATAAAATAACAATTCCTGTTAATGTGGGGAGAGTAGTGGACCTTGTTTGCCTGGACTTTTGCAAAACACTGGCTACAGTTTCCTACATCCTAGACAAACTGGCAACATACAAACTAGATAGGTGGTCTGCAAGATGGATAAAAAACTGGCACACAGGCAAGACCCAGAGTGGTGATCAGTGGTATTCACTAAGGCTGGCAGCCTGTCACAAGTGCAGTTCCCCAAGAAATTGTGTTGGGCCCCACACTGTCCAACATCCTCACAAACACTCTGGATAATGGGTTTGAAAGCACCCTCATCAGGTTAGCTGCTGAGGTGGACACATCAGAAGGGAGAGCCACCTCAGAGACCTGGAAAGGCTGAAAGGGTGGGGCTGGCCAGAACAGTGCGAGGTGCAGCAGAGACAAGTGCACAGTCCTGCCCCTGGGGTGACATCACCAAGGGGCCCAGCACAGGCTGTGACCTGTGTGTCGGGGGAGCAGCCTTGCTGAAAGAGACACTGGAGTCCAGGGGACAATCGCTTGAGTCACTGGGGAGACACTGCAGCTACGAAAGCAAATCAAATCCTGGGCTGCAGCTGCAGGGGACAGAGGGACAGAGCTCTGCCCACCACACTCTGAACAGAGCTTGTTGGGCAGCACCTGAAGCATCACGTCTCCTTCTGGTCCTCACAAGTCAAGGAAGGCACAAAAAAAAAAACCTGCAGAATCTTGAAAGGCAGAAGGAGCTAGGCCTTTTCAGGAAAGAGGAAAGAGAACCTCACTGCAGTATTTCAGTACTTGAAGGGCATCTACAAAGGGTTCCTCTCTTCACAAGGAGCCACATGGCCAATGGGGGTTAGATATCTTCATCTAAGCTCCTTCCCATGAAAGAATGGACTAGATAAACATTCAAGGTCCATTACAGCACGGGTTGTTCTGTGACGCTATGGGATGAATTTGAAAAGCTGAGAGTAATATATGAGGAAATCAAGTCCCATGTCTGAGGCTTCTGCTAACTAAGGTGAAAACAAATGGTATTTTCCCAAAAACTTGTTTTCTACCTGCAAATCTTATTTTCAGGCATATGTTGTTTTGCTCATCTACCACTCTGTAATAATTCAAACTGAGTTTTGACTAGACTGAGAGGAGGAATTGATGTATCCAAAATAATTACATTTCTACTAGTTTGGTCAAAAAGAGTTAAGAATCATCAGTCCAATTCTATTTTATGGAATCACTGTACAAGATCTTTCAGGTACGTGGTCACTACACATTATCCCAGGCAAATCACAGCACAGGCCAGCTTTAACTGTGCAATGAGACTGGAGCAGAACAAAAAAATAAGTGGGCAATATTGTAGTAGGAGTCATTAGGTATCCAGAATGGATTGCGTTAAGAAACAAAACAGCACCTCAAAGCAGCATCTGGCATTATCTGTATCCATCTGGCAAGGATATAGGACACAAATCTAGTGGACAGTAGAATTTACAAACCCTGCTGCTCACTAAGCAGCTTGTTCTCACATAAAAAGAACCACTCCCATGAAATAATGCCTTTGGAATTATTTTCCTGTCAAGATGTTTCTGTTCAGATTAAACAAGTCCTATTTTGATTCCCATGCTAATATGACTCATTTTCACATTCCACAGAGTAAATGGAAATGCTACCCGTGTATCTAATTTTTCAACAATATTATAAACACCAACCTGAAATCAGATTGTGATGATGGCAAGGAAAACTCAGTGTTTGTTTCAATAGCAGCTGTTTGTTTGAAGGACTGCTGTTTAACTTCCTGCCAGCACCCCACAGCAATAGTGAAGGTGGATGCTGGCATCGGCATAGACACATAGTAGTACCAGCTCAAGATACCTGTAAACAAAAGAACATTTGTATAGAGTCGTGAGTCTTACAACATGTTAGGTACTTGACATTTTCATGTACTTGAGATTTTAGGCCAAACCTCCCACCTTACATCCTGGTATTTTTGTGGAGGAAATAAAAATAATTGCATTGAGACATATAAGAACAGTTGTACATAACCACCATGGATTCTGTGTTCTAAGTACTGTTTACTTACACCTGCAACTGTGCTCTAACTGCTGATGTCTTTACTTGCAAATAAATCATCCATAAGTGGGATGATATTAATGCAACTTAACATAATTTTACTGTTACTGCCCAAGAATTACATCAGACATGAAATCTAGTAACACCTTTCTTTAAATACAAAGACACACAAAATATTAAAAATAAACTCTTTCAACCTTGTATCTACTATCTTATGATTTTGTCTTGTTTGTATTATCTCACACAACCCAAAACCTTTGTGTTCTGGACAGTACCAAACTGATAGGCACATTTTAACAAACAACACTAAAGCCTGTAAACTGGACCCAGCTATTTGAGGTACATAGTATTGTCAACCAGGCAGTAAGAAATCAAAGCTTAGACTCAGACGAGATACTACCTAAGTCAGCAATTTGGTCATGTTACCCCACGAAGGTGTGAAAACAAGACTAGAATCTATTAGAAGGAAAAAATATGCTAAGTTTTATCATAATGAGAACACAATATAGGGAAACAAGTAGTATGGAATAGGATTACTGTATGTACAAACACATTTTTATAAGGTGGAGGATGTTTTAGAACAGCACACTTTTCATTAATAGAAATGTTGCTTAGATTTTCTGTTTCTGGCTTTAAAAAGGATATTGTTTAAGAATCATATCTACATATTCATTTATGGTCATAATTCAGTTACCACACCATACTAATAGACTAATTCTCTTGAAAAGAGCCTAGTATGAGTTACAGTCTCATGAATCATGTGCAAATGACTGTAGCTAGGGCAACAGAGGAAACATACAAACTTCAGCTATTTTGAGAGAACCTTAGTACTTGTTCTTTCCAAAAGTATTCTGACTAGGGCTATGAAACGCTACCAAAAGGGGAAAAAATATTAAAAAACCACCACAACTAAGTGGAAACCACAAGGCACAAAGGAAAGGAAATAGACAACTGCTGCAAAGCATCGCTTTATTTCCTACCTTAATGACCAAAGAAGATCAGACTGTCCAAAGGAAGGACAAGTTTTCCACCTTCTATTTAGTATTACAAAGCAATGCCACTTGTGAAGTCTTCTGAGAGGCAGATGAAGTCCTTGCCTCTTACATGTACTGGAAACTGCTTATACTCCTGCACCCCATCCCACTCTAGGAAACACCCACCACCAAAAAACTTTTGTCAGTACTGCCAGGTGAACATATATTACTCCTGTAATTTTCCTAACCTCCTCTCAGTACATAAGCAGAATGGACTTACTTGCTCCAAACACATTAAGAATAAGGAGGATAACTTTGCTGAATTTCACTCTGCCTTTTTTTGTCATTATTAACTTAACAAAGTTACAAATAAGCCAAGAAAAGCAAATGCCACCTTGAGAGAAAAAGGTCACCCAGCGCAGCAACAATATATTATTTCAGAATACCAAATTCCTGATGCACGGTTTCATTGATAGACACTGCCCTAGAGACCCAAACCTGCACACACCGTAGTTAGTAACAACTCTGCCATTAACTTACATACATAGAGGAGAAGGCTCAGAGGTTCTGCACTTACTGTTGCATCTAAATGCTATAAAGCATTACAAAATGCTCCATTAGCTATGTTAATTGTAAAATCTTAAGAATTGAATAGCACCAAAGAAAATTGTAATCAAAAAACTGTCATGTGTTTCCAACTACGTTCTGAAAAAAGCATGCAAGTCAAAAAGCAGTTACAGAAAACTGTTCCAAATGGCATGAGGCATAAAAGAGAATGCTCTCGCAACTATGAGATTGTCTGTAAGTAAAGGCCTGTGTTGGCCTGTGCTAGGCAAACACAGAGAGATCAGAGAGGTTACAGTGAGAAACAAGTTTAATAAGACAGGTTAGAGCAAGCAAGAGGGTTTTTTCTAAAAAACACTCCACAAACAGCTTGAACAGAATGTCTAAAAGGAATGGCAATCAGATTAGCAGTCCAGAGAGAAAAACAGCATGTACTGCATTCAGAAATTTATACAAATTAGCAATGAACACATGCTATTTAGAGCTGACTCAATGCAAAAAGAGTGAAGGTATCAAAGACTCTTATTTTGCAAGGATTTCAGAAATCATGTGAACCATAGATGCTCCCAGAGCAAGATCTGAATTTTATGATGTCTCTGCATAGCTACTCAGGGTCCAGTCCATTTCTTGCAGTGCTTTTTGATTCTGCATTCATACTCAAGAACTATATAGAATACTTACTTATTTATCCTACAATTGTTGACTGAAATCACATGCAGGGGCATGACAAGTGAGTTCTCTCTAGAGAACCACAGAATCATCCAGGTTTGAAAATAGTGCATTTGCTGATCAGCGACTGAAAAGTTCTTTTTGCTGGCAGAAATTCCCTCTGGAGAGAACGATGAAGCACTGTTCCAAAGACACCTTAACTAACTCACTGATCTTGTGTCCTCTCTCACTACTGGTAAGACTGTCTCCCAGCCTGACCTCTCCCATAACTTCACCTCCTTCCTTACACCGTCTTCACGTCAGTGGGCTTTTTTTGTTTTCCTTCATCCGTATCCTATGATCTATCCCAGCACACAGATTGGGATCAGAAGCTTCACTCAACTCCTTTTGGCTGCACTGTGCTTTTTAGTGTCAACCTTGGAGACAGCTCCATCTCTAGGATAACAGAAAACAGTGCAGCTGAAACAAGGACATGGCTTTCCTTACCAAACACAGCATTTTGTACCATAAAAACATCTTCAGACTAAGCAAGAACACATTGGGAAAACCAAGAGCTTGAGCTGGGCTTAAGTCCACAGAAAAAACAGAAGATCACCCCAGTCCTTCTACCTGTAATGTCATTTTAAAACAACTTGAATCCTAGACATAATTATTTTAGGCAATTATAGTATTTTCAAAGCATTTTGTTATTTTCTCTACCCATAATTCTGAAAGTAATAAATTTTTTTCAGTTCTGCAAAGCAAATCTATTGTGTCACAACTGCATTAACCATGCAGCAACAATCACCTATTCCATGAGTTAAAAGTGAAAAACTTTCCATGCAAATGTTTAACAAGAGCAGGAAATTTTAATCTATTTATCATTGTGCAAAAGAACAATTTAAACATCATTTGTTTCTCCTACTTGAAATAATAATTATGAATGGTGTAATTACTTCCTAGAATTTTTAATGCATTCAGGTATCTTTGAAATCATTAAAATTGTTTGAGTCCTGTAGAGTTCATTATAACTGAAAAAAATGCCAAAGCTGTATCTGTTAATGCCACATACAAGAACATTATGAACATTTTTACTTACCAGTATACTTTTTGTCCAATAGTTTGCACTAACATAAACACCACAAAATACAACTGATGTTTACTATTTATTAAAACCCACAAAGTTCAACTACCTCTACGGAAAACAAGAAATAGCCCCTCACAGCAATAGATATACAAGGTATACAAGATATACTGCTGTAGTCCCTGATACATGCTGGAGATGAATCAACACGAGTACTGCACTCTTTTGTTTTGCCTTGTGGAAAGTAAGGAGCACAAGCAAAGGCAACTGTTGCTGTTGCCAACTCCATCGCAGGAGCAGTGGCTCTTCTAGCACTGTATTCTTTCTCAGTACCAGTATACTCCTCACTGAGAGTGCAGATATCAAAACAAGATCAAGGATTACACAGTAGTAGAATAACCACACAAAAGCAAGAGAGTCTATTTCACACGTAAAAGCTGAATATCTACTTCTTGAATATGAATTGAACAAATAGAAGGGTGTTTGTGACTAAATGTATTTGCAGCTTTTATGTGTTATAGTAATGTGCTGAAGAAAAATAAAACTGACAAGAGTAGAAAAATAAATCTAATGTTTAAATGGCTCACATTACACATACATGCAGTGCTCCCCATCAAGCTTTCTACCAAAAGACATTATTAATTGCATCTTTCTGATCAACTTCTCTTCTGAAAGTATTCCATAAAGAATGCAAGACATTTTAAGCGCTTTTGGTCATACTCAAATAGCTACCATTTCTATTTGTGTAAGTATTCTACCACTATTCTTCAAACAAACATGGCCTTCCTCTACTTCAAATGACAGGATCAATCACAGTTTTGCAGGAGGCACAATGCAAAAATGGCACATATGGGAGGAAAAAGACTCTTGCCAAAACCTGCAAATACAAATGCTAAATGTGGAAGCTGAATATGAGAGTACACTTAGCTTCGCTATGCAATGGATTACTGCATCTGTCCATGTATAGATGTGTGTCTGTGAAGCAGAATGCAGATCTCAAAAAGCCTGAAGGAATCACCTTTGCTTGCTGTTCTCTTACTATCTGCCTGCACACTGGTTTTAAATATGACTTTTAAAGGAAAAAAAATATTCAGCTAACTTGTAATTCTATTCAGAGTAAATTTATTCACAACTGCTTATCGAAATGCTAATTCTTTTCAATAAATTGCATTTTTAAAAATTATTTTATTATTCTGCCAGTTATGTATTATTTTATAAATATGCAGTGCAGCAATAGCACACTGTATGTAAGCAACTTGGCAAACTTATTTAGATTGAAGCTACCCTGAAAGGCTTTCTGGTGTGTGAAGAGAAAATTTTCAGCTGGATATATTTTATATACCTTCCAGAATTGCCAAACAACAAGATCTATGTGGACAGGCTATTTAAAACAACAGAACATTTCAAAATTTTAACTCTTTGAAGTCCTATTAATTAAACTCATGAATTTTTATTCCTAAATTCATTAAGAATTTATTCAAGGCTTCAGGTTAGCATTTAAATATGGGTTTACTTGGATTTTAAAACATTCCTCAGAATACTACTCCTTTCCCTTTTCGCCTCGGTATTAGTTTTGTGAATTTTTACAATTCCAAACAGCTTGCTGTTTTTTCTAATTTCCAGCTATATGTAAAGCAAGATAATTAAGGTCTCTCAATGAACTAATTAAATCCTGATGGAAAACGTGTTATCCTAGTCTGAAGTCACAAGTGTCCTTGCTTTCTTGATGCTGAGACAGAAAAGTATTATTCTCCAAGGGAGCTGAGCAACTCATTGCAGCAGTTTTCCATATTTCAGCAGCAGAGACAAGCCTTGAAAGAGATCTCATATATGGCTAAATATGACCAGACAACTCCATGAAAATGGATTTGGATTAACTGATGATTCTCAAATCAAGGAGATTTTTTTTTTCCACTCAAGAATAAACCTGCCTATTTAAAAGGGAACAAAAGATATTCTTCCACAGAAAAGAATTAATTCCAACTTTTTCTTATAGGCTTCTTCCCATCAGAACTACTTACACTAGAAAATACTGACCCAGTCTGACGGATTATATCAAAACTCATGAGAACAAGACATACTCGGTTATATGCAGAACTTACACCAGTCTTAAAAACTTCCTTCTCTCTGTAGAAAGGAGTTTAGATAATAAAATATAACCTACACAGAAGAATTACTTATTTACTTCCTGTTGAAAAAGATTATGATTTATCAGTGCAAAAAAACCCCACAGAGATCAGATTTTCAGGGCAGTGACCTGATATTCTTCAGCTATTCCATGTATTCCAGGCAACAGATATGACACAATGGCTGCTTCTAATCACATGCTACACTTGGACTGCAGAACTAAAACTGAAAGATAATTATCTACCAAGGTCTGAGGTTGTTGAGAGCCTGACAAGGTACTTCATCCACAAAAGCTGAGTACACTGTGATTAAAATAAAGCTGATTTATGAGATGTGAAATCTAGGTTTGGAAACAGAGAGGGGGAAAAAAAGTAATCAACACAGTGAAATGCAGTGTAGATACTTTGAATACTTACGAAGTAATCCTGAGGCCTTGAGCAGGTAACTTTTCCACAGAATGACACAGAGATTACAGACAGACACGGAAGTGTTTTTAAGGATAGGAACTTCATTCTTTCACAAATCATGTATTTACTAAGCTTGAATTCTAATTATAAAAGTATTGAAAATAATTTGCCTTGAAAAGTGTATTTCACCTTCTTGAAGCTGGACTGGTTCTGCTGAGTTTTCACCACTCATTAACACAACAAAGCCTGCAGCTGTTCGGACTGAGGCTTGCCATGTTGACAAGGCAACAGGTGGTTCCTGGCATGGGAAGAGGGCTCTGTTGTTTATTGGTGATCCCATTGTATAAACACATGGCCTAGATGGAAGGAAAAGAGATTGAAGTTGAAATTACACTAAGAAATTACAGTAAGAAAGACTGAATTGAGTTCTACACAAAAAAATCAAAGATGCTGCTGTACTGAGGTGGTTTCTTTAACTTCAGCTCTGCAGGTTTCAAACCTGTATGGCATGAACCAATCAAAGTACAGTCTAAGTAATTTAAGACAAGAAAAGCAAGATTACTACAATACCTTCAAACTAGAAAAGACTAACTACAGTATCTTCCCTCTCCTGCTTTTGCATGAGTCTTACAGCCTCATACAATAGCCTCCAGTTGAAACAATAAGGTCAAAGAAGGCTTCTGAGTATCTTCTGACTATGCCATTGCAGGGCTTCACCAACACCTGTGACACCTCCTTGCTATAATCCCAGTAATGCTTTCACTACCATGAATCCAGTCTCCCTCTCTCCAGCAACCTGGAGGCTTATGTGAACTCAGCAGTAAATCTAGTTTTGAGTCTTCCTTTGAGTCCAAACCTCAATAAATCCCGCCATTTTTACATTTAATCTTAAAGGTAATGCACTCTAGCTCGCCTGTCTTTGGGAATTTCAATCACAGAGCATATAATAAGAAGAATTAATTTCTATCCTATCATCTCCAGCCTTCTTCTTGCTTCTTACATAGCAATCCTCCTTGTAGTACTGCTCTTTTCGCAGCTACTCTAACCCCCTCCTCAGCAGAACTTTCAGTCTACCACCTCTTTTCAATTTCAGCTGTAGTATTTCATGCCAGTAAATTTCTCATTAGCCACTTAGCTACAGCTGGGAAGGCAACAAGGCTTTTCATTAGCTCCATCTAACTTGCCATTGCTGGTGGATGGACTTAATGATTCTTGGTTTACTTATTTTGTTGCATTTTGCAGTTTTATCTAAATTCCTGTTACCTGCATAACATCACCACTTATCTTAAGAAAAAAGAAAGCTAATTTTAAATTATATATTATATTAAAAAATACACAATCAGTAGGTTTCTCCAGTAAAAGAAAGAAAATCCTGAAAGTATCATTTCAGTACACTGAACTTTTTAAAACCTATGCTATGGGAGCAAAATACAGTATTTTGTGAATGCTTGAGGCTAAAAATATTCTGATCAGAATCCTTCATCACTTGAGTTGAAGTTATCAAAATACTTTAGAAAGTAGAAGACAAATTGTTAAGGCAAAACTGATTTTGCATTGGCTAAGATCTTAGTTATTTTATTTACTCCCCTCTAAACTGCTTTTTCTTTCAAATTATCCCCTATCTAAAGCCAACTTCAAACTATACAGAGAGAAAGAACTTGGAAATACTGACAGTCACAGATGAAATACACTCCAAAGATATTTTTGCCCTCTTGTCATTGCTACCTGTGCTATTGGATCCAGAGCTGTCTTGACACATTTAAATTGCTGTGGCTTACCTAATGCAGGCCAGCTTATCTTCCAGCAAAGCAGGGATGAAAGCTGCAGTTTAAGTAGGCCTATTGTTAATGCACACAAACAGAAAAAGAAAATAATCTAACTTCCCCCATTATGTACCAAAGTGAATAGAGTAGGACCTAGACATCAAGTGAAGTTCAGGTAACTGCAGTGGAGAGAAAGCCAACTGGTTATCTTTTAAACAGTAAAACCCAATGCACAGCTAAATGTGAGAGACCATTAATCTGCACAGATTTTCAATGAACTTAGATGGAATTAAAATCCTAAAACTGAATCTGTAACCAACTCTGATATACAAAAAACAATTGGCTTTTCTCCTGTAAAAACAAAGAGTGCATGGTAGTGAGTTCACAGGAAAAAATTAAGAACTTGTTTTTTCATCTTCCAGGAAGACCTGTTTCCTCCTAGTAATATTAGTCTAAGAGCTACTGGGTTTATTATTTACCCTAAAACACATGTGCTGGGAAGGCATGAAAAGGTGACTTCTAATTCAGGAAAACTTTATCAAAATACACAGGTTTATAAAGAGATCCTAGTAGAGGAAAGGTGGGATTAGTGATTACTGCTACACACATTTTCCCAATGATTTGCCATGCAGTGTGAAGGCTGTTCTGCCAGGTGCCATTGGTACAATCCACTCTAGGAGCAGTATAGGATATCTTCATATTCTGTAGAGGGAAATGTCACCATAACAGAGAAAACTGGCTGGCAGAATAATGCTAGACTAAATGCTATAATGCTGTGTTAAATACCATATAGATTTTACAATGAATAGATGCTACCAGGAATATTAATGTCATCTCGTCTCACAGAGCACTTTTACCTGCAGACCATAAGGTATTTTATAGATAATGTCCATACCATTTTGCAGATAGTGCTAGCACTCAAGCTGCTCCTACAGGCTTAGTTCTAAGCCCTCTGGTCCAGTAGCATTTTTTTCCGTACAGCATTTTAATGCTAAAATACACATACAGGAAGGTCACAAGTCTCTACCATAAAAGCCTAAGTAAAAAGCGAGTTAGATAAATGGAGAAAGACCAATCAAGTACATAATCTGTTCTGCAGAACTAGGACTTCTTTCCACTCGTCATGCATTTTAATATAATTTTTGTCCAGATATACTTATTAGCTTCATTATTTCATACCTAAATATACCCAATCATGTCAGTCTGCTAAAAAAATAGTAATGAAACACACAAGTTCTAATTTTTTAAAGGAAACTATCAGAAGAACAATTACACCAGCCTTTAATTAGATATTTGTTATATTTCTTTTAAAGTGGTAATTTCTTTTTAGAGCATTGATAATAGTGCAGTGTTCACCATAGCCACTGCGGCTGACAATTGTCTTTGTTTGGGGTCAGGTACACAATTTGAGCACATAAGAGGACCAGAAATGTAATCCTTATTCTTTTGATCCAGAAAAATAATCAGCTAACCTAAGCTGATGACAAAATATCAAAGACAAATAAGGAGGTTTAGACTGCTTTTGTCAATTGATACGCCCATTTGCCCTTTTTTAATCATTTACCTCTACCCCTCCTAGCAAGAAACTTCACAGTTCTTTTCCTCTTTCTACTACCTATCCCCTTCACCTCTGGTCTTTAACTTTTAATGGTCTTGAAATACTCAAATCGTCTAATTGTGCACTACTTATGCCAACCATAATCTTTGCCACGATAGGTTTCAAGAGTTAAGGACATTTCAAGCAGCAAAAGAAAGATAAGCAGAGATATTATCAGAATATTTCTCTAATTACTTGTTACACTGGAAGAACAAACATCCACAAAACATTCACAAAACACAGGAGTGACATCTCTGGTCACTCCTCTGGACAACTATAAAAAAAATAAACAAAAAAAAAGCAAACCCTGAGTACAAAATGAATGGAATTGATATTGCTGGAAATGTGGAGGGCAACAAAAAGTATTTGTAAAAAGTTTAAATTATCTCCTCTGAGTCAGTTATCCTAACTAAAAGGAAGACCATGAGAAATACGGGTAAATATCCACAAGCAAAAAGCTATCCAGACTATTGAAGAAATCAAGTACTAGTTGTGGTAATATTTGATTTTGCTCTAAGAGGAGACTAGGGACTGTCTGTTGTTCAGTAATCTCTCTGATGAAAATCTGATTAATGCAACTGTAACTCATCAGTAGTCCACATACCTTTACAACACAACAAAATCAGTTCAAATCAGCTCTTGGCAGATCTCCCTCTCGCATGTAAGTCTATTCACTATAATAATGTATTAACACTATCTTTAAGCTAATAATAATGTTCAGTTGATAATCTGTTCTCTTAACAGGAATCTTCAGGCCTTGAGATACCTGCCATCAAACACCTGAAACATACTCTAAGGCTCACCCATGTCAATCTGCTTTGCCTAATGTCTAAGGCTTTATCAAGGGAAATGTCCAACTCAGAAACTTTATCCCTTTCCTGTATTTGTAAAATTACATTCCCTATTTCTGCAAAGGTTGTCTGCATTTAGGGATGTGAGGGTGCATTCTCCCTTAACTACAAGGCCAATACCTGTAAAAGTACTGCTCTTTGCAGCTGTTCCTTACTTTAAATTACATCGATGAAGCAGCAGGATTTTTTGGCATCTAAATCACATGAACTTTTTTACTCTGCCTTATCAATTTGCATATCTGCAAGGTGCCAGTGACTGCCATCAGATTTCATGAGAGCAGGTATTCTTGTTTACATTTTACTGTTGAAAAAAACCACCAGTCAACAATATTCATGTTTCTCATTGTCTTCCTTGTAATTAGGACACATAATTCAGAGGAGAGAATTTTAATTTTAATTTTTTACAACATTTGTTTGTTGGCTTCCACATTTCAGGAATATCAAATCCATTCATTTTGTACTCAGGGTTTGCCTACTTTTCTTGTTTGGTTTTGGTTCAGTTTTTTGGGCTTTTCATTTGTTTATGCTTGTTTTTTGTGGCTTGGGTTTTTTTGTTTTATTTTCTATTCTATCCCTATCATTTGTCAGTCTTTAGAAGTCACTGCATATCACATGAATAATCCAACAAACTTCAAAATGTTTCACTAATTGCTCAAATATTTATATTCCCATGTTCCCATTACTGGGAACAAAAATAAACAAAATACCAGTAGAGATTCCCCACAGCTGAGGATCGCCTCTTAGAATTTTGTCGGTCACCTACCAGGGTTCTGGACTACCTTATTCTACCAAACCCTATCTATGAGGAAAACCAAATTCTTTATTCCCTTCCTCCATTTCTAGGTTCCAAGAGGACAGAACAATGCTAACTCATGCCACTGAAAAACAAACATCTATTTTCATGACACATCTTCTTATTTGTAGGAAATAACTCTACCTTCCAAACTAACCTCACCAGTATTTTCCAAACACATCTTATTCTCTTCTATTCTCTTTCCACCTCTACTTACTTTCAATTATCTTATCTTCCTAATATGCCTTATGACCCAGCTGTACACACACCTGTCATCATACCAGTGATGGAAGAAACCAGCATCCAAGTTTAGAGGAGGGGGTCAAAAGTGTCCCTTTCATCACGTGTATTTTGTTAGGCTTCCTGGTCATTCCCTTATACTTGCCCTCTTTCCATTAGCACAAGGCAGCTCAGTGGTTGCCTTTTTGTTTGGCCCCAAAAGCTCAGACAGAGAAATCTGAAATTCTATGTGTTCCCCTACCAAAAATAGGAGTGTGTCCTGCATGTGATAACATGTTTGTGTACATGTGTTTGATCTTGCCTAAACTCATCCCACAAAGCTTAGTTTCAGCTGGGTTTTTTTTGTGTATTATAATACATCATTCTTTAAAACAAATAAAATGGAAGTCTTGATAAAACTGTGCATAGGCTAAATTGCAAACCATTGTATTAGTGTTAAATTACAGGATACAGCGGAAGTGGTTACATAATATGTGTATTTTGTTATTTAGTTCTCTTCAGGGCTGGAACCACAGTATGGACTCCTTTGGCAAAGGAATTGACATCTGAAAAAAAAAGGCACCAGATACATAATTTGGAACAATTTGAAGAGTCCTCCTATGGCATTATGAGATTTACCACTGTTTATGGGTTCATCACATAGAATTTGATTTTAAAAAGATACCAAGAAAGATTCTAATGACTGTGCTATGAAAACTTATTTTCTGACAGGCATTAGTTTTTGGAATACCCACACAGGCCTAAAAATAAATCAGTTTTAATAAATCAATAAATCTGAGAATAAACGCATCAAACTGCTGGATCCACACCAAGCCTGCATCTTCTGCTCCATTTTTGATCATAAAATTCCATCCATTTGTTTACAACTGCCATGAAATGTCACTAAAGTAAAAACAATGTTTTAGAGTGAAAAGGTTATAAAGAGTCAAAACTGTTCACGATTTCGGTGCTTAAAAAGAACAGTCAAATGCTCAAAACACAGAGAGGAAGAGTCCTATACCAGCTGAGGGTTGCTAACATTAGTTAGTAGGGCAGGTAGATGCAGACATATGATCATGGGCAATTGCTTCACCTTTGCATGCAGTCAGAATTTTCAGTTATAAGGGTACTATATTGAGTTAAATTTCCTAAATTCATACCAAAAACAACTCCTCAGGGAGTGAGGAAAGGAAGGCAAAGAAATATTGAACATGATTGCGACATTCCTGGACTAGATGGTGCTTATAGATTAGTAGGAGAATTCCATAACCATCACAAATGCAATCAAAAGGCCTCATTTTCCTCACCAACTTAGATGCTAGTAAAAAGACTTAATTTATATGAATATAACTGAAATAAAAGGTAACCATATATCTTTTGAGTGGGAAAGAAAAGTGAGTATTCAATCAGGTCTAATTTGTTCTTTATCTTCCAACTTTGTTCCTGCTTTTTAGACATCATAAAGAAATAATAGCCATTAAAATCCACCTTTCAACATTGCAATAAAAAAATACAGTTGTAGAAGTCAAGAATGAATTGTAGTTTCCTTTCTATAAAGGGCTTATATTGAAGATTTCAGTACAATACCATGTCCTTTCCACTAACACTAGATAAAATGCTAATTCTTCTTTCAGTTTGCAGCTCATTTGCTATCATCAATGTTCTCAACATTATAGATGAAGATTTTGAAAGCCGATTATGAGAGACTAAACAGGAAAAGACTGTATTTCTAAGCTGATTACAATATTGATAAAGGACTAATTGTGAAGTAATTCTATTAAATGTTACATATATTGAACTTTATGCTGTGTAAGTCAGGAAGAAAAAGAATAAAAAGTAACTTGTCACTCACACCTTTTCTTTCTCTAAATGATAATTCCCCATTCCCTGCACACACGCATTGAAATACACACAAGTTTTTTACTCCCACTCAGAAGAAGCAAACACAATCACTAAGACAGGCCTGAGATCTTCAAGTCCATAAGGGTTTCATGAGAAGAGAGATTGTCTGTTCTTCTGCAGGAGAGCAAAAAGATTCAAACCAAGGATGAAATGAAAACTGTGGAAGGTGTACTCATTCTCTTCACAGTTCATCAGCAATCATATGATTCTCCATTCTTGCACCTATTTAAATTTATTGCATTCAAAGCCTTCAGAAACAGTTACATACCTGCCACTCTGGTCTGTAGTCCATGTAATAGATCTTCCCTCTGGTTTGGTTTTGTACCATATTCTTATCGCATGAGGAAAGTCTGCAGGAGTCTGAATTCCTAATTTCCTTATCTCCAAGCTCCAGGTGCCAGTACTAAACAGAAGCTCCCCACAGCCAGGTGCCTGGCTACAGTGGGAAAAATAGTGTAGCTGTTCCTTCCAGCGATCTGCAGGTAAAGTCACAAGTTCATGTACAATCCAATTCCTGAGATTTTCCAGCTTCTTTGAAACACCAGTAAGCTTGGCAGACCTTGTAAATTCTTCAATGCCTGACACAGCAGCAACATCTACCTCTTCAACCTTTAGCACAGATAAATCACAGCAATCCAATACCAGCAGAAAATCCTTGTTTCCATAATTCTCTATGCTACAGCAGCCCTTTGAACTAGAAATACCAGAAGCCTGTTCACTGTTGCTATGGTTACTATTTTCATCAGAAGTAGCTTCCTCTTCTTTACCACTAACAGCAAAATCATTGTATTCCATTTTAGATGAAGAGGTACTCACATTTATCACAGGAATGTAGCAGGGTTCAGATGCCCCCATTTTACAGGTTTCATCAAACTCTGACTGGCAGCATTCTTCACCAGCACTGCCGGTCTTCATGTACTGGCTTCCAGTCTCAAAGAACAAAACTATGCTGCCTTCAATAACTTTACTTTTAAAATCCACATCCAAGTTCAACACATAGTGTTTTACAAGCATGTAGCTAGTGTTTGCCATTAAGGGCAAGTCATCCTTCATGGGATCTAGCTGTGTCTCCATGTTCATCTACTGGGCAACAGTTTTACAAAGGCTTACACAATTCTGATATATGATGACTCCACGAGAATATTAAGTTTCCCAGTGCCAAAAATAATTTTAGATAGGATTACAATATCAAAACTGTAGTTTCTTCACTTCATGCACTCTAAAAAGAAAAAAAGAAAAGAAAGAAAGGAAATTATCTCACAACCATTTCTGAAAGGCACTGATTCTAAATTTATTTAAAGTCCAGCTGCCTTTACTACAATAGTAGAGCTAAATGGTGATTGTATCTCCACACAATGGCATCAGGCTAGAATGGCATCTGCTTGGCTTCAGGATTTGCTTCAAGGACCAGTGGCTGTCTTTTTCAGGTAAGAATTCAAATGAAAGTATTTCTAGACAGCTTTTATAAACCAATAGAAACAACCAAATGTATCAAAAGACAGTGATATATTTCTGCTGGGATTTTAAATAGCAAGAGTAAATCTAAATCACTTCATAGGTCTTATATTTTTAGAGTAATAAATTCCTATATACAATGTTTGTCCA
Organism: Sterrhoptilus dennistouni; assembly: GCA_013397095.1. Classification (NCBI taxonomy): domain Eukaryota; kingdom Metazoa; phylum Chordata; class Aves; order Passeriformes; family Zosteropidae; genus Sterrhoptilus; species Sterrhoptilus dennistouni. The sequence continues at coordinate 274,853 of VWZU01009061.1, forward strand.
CAGATTAATACTTTCCACATTAAAACTACTCTCATATCAGCACTTACAAGAAAATGAGCCAATTTACAAGGAGTACATTCCAATTCATGAGATTGCTCATGAAGATTTTTTTTAATCTATAAATACTTAAGGTTTATAATTACATTTTGTAGTGGAAACTCAGAACACTCAGTACCTTACAGAGAACAAAAAGTATTTTCACTGGAAAGTATGTAAATAACTATAAGCACAAAAATATTAAAATGCACCAACATTTGTTGCAACAATAGGCAGAAGTTCATCACAAAGTTATAATTACAAGCATTCTCTGTTTTGCTATGACCATCAAGCCAAAGTCATGCACTTTTAGCCCACTGAAGTCCTTTCTATTTGCTTTCTCAATGAGTAATAGATACTAGAGGATGAAACACAAATAGTTCTCTCCCTAGCATTTCAGTGACACTCACCATGATAGGCCTGCTTTTAAGTGCCTAAAGAGGGCAGATACTCCACTGTGACATTATTTCACAGTTTTACACCTCATCATAGACTTCACTGTCCAAAGCCAATTTTTATATAGTTTTCGGAGTCAGCACAGAGGGGAACTCAGACTCCCCAAAGACTTGCTATATCTTTTTTGTACGAATCCATGGCATGCTATCAACCTACAATTATTAAGTGACACAGGGCAAGAAACTGTCCATACAGTTCTCTAAACTAGTGTCACACAAAGCACAAAAACATAGCAACATCTCCCCACCTCAGTGGCCTTCTAGCTGTCAGAAACAACTATTTCAGGGCTGTTTTTGAAGGGAAGCTGAGAAAAACCTTCCTTTTAATTTTTAACAATCTTTCAGTACTTCTGCAAACATACCAGGGCAACAAGCTCAAATCAGAAGGTTCTCTTTCACTGAAATAGCTCAGTAAATTCAGGCAACATGAGCAATGCATCTACAATGTCTGTATGTAATGCTGTGGACTGAATCTGACATTACCTGGATTTTTTTCTAACATTCAACTAACATTCATTTTAACTAACATTCAAACTTTGTTTGCACAAAAACATTTTTAATTTGTAAATATTTATAATAGAAAACCAACACCTTTTATAAATGTGAGTACTATACTATGCACACAATTGTAGGGAGGAGAGGCCAGCCTTGGGATAAGGCAATTAGGGAAGATTAAAATAAAACAAAACAAAATCAAAAAACATGACAATGTAAGATTATCCAGAATTTAGAACAACTGAGTAGAGACAGTTTAATACATATATGTGATAGTCATCTAATTAAGAGCTAGAAATATAATCTAAGGTTTCATTTGGGCTCAAAGTCATGTTACATAAAAATTAACTTCACATGAGATGAACAGATGCATTGCCATGAACAGCACTGCTAATTTTATGACATTGAAATACATTAATAAATGCTTGTGTCCCAGACAAAATGGGCATCTACTCCTCCTTCAGGCTCTGGTTGGCTTATCAAATATTGGACCTCAATCACCTTGGGAAATTATCAGTTTCATTCAAGAAGAAAAGACAGGAATGAACCATCTATTTGGATGCTGAAATAGTCAGTGGACACTTAAATAGATAGCCTTTTTATTATCAGGAAAAAATAAAATATTGGAGCACTGAATGGAGGGCACACCTCTGTAGCAATGAAACAAATAACACAGGAATCACATTAAAGCAAATTCAAAATAGAGCCAAATGGGAAAAAAAAAAAGCAACCAAAAATGGCAAAGGAAGGGTGCACTTCAGCAAAAGAGGAGGATAAAAATTACAACAGAATGTAATTAAAAGAGTTAAAAGGCAATGATTTTTTTCACAATTTTTTTTAAAAGGACCATTCTCAAAACACGCAACTGAACAGGACAAATATATTTATATGTACAGATATATTGCTTCATTTATTCAAAGTCTAGGTTACTGTACATTTGCTTTAAATCAATAATGCTAGTTCAACAATTTTGTGAAACAACATACTGATCCTTTGTTTGAAATTTAGCATCTATACACAGACTGTCCCTCATTGGTCCAACATGACCAAACCACAGAAACTATATACACAGGAAGTATGTGTGCACTCACAGAAGAAAAAAGTTGTAATGACAGGTACTAGGGACTGGTGAGGAGGAAAAAGGTAGTTGTGCAACTATAAAATGCGTAAACCCCATGGTCTTCTTTGTATAGACTGTGATGTCTTTTCATATACACGTGATAATTTGGGTAGCTTAACTGAACAGCCTGTAAATAATGATTTTATTTATCATGTGATTCCAACTGCATTTGAATAAATGCAACTTTATGGTGTCTTTTCTTCAATCAAGACTTCCCAAAAAATGTAAACATATCATAGTATTATTATCCCTCTAACATGAGCACTACTGCAGGTACTAAAATACAGCCTATCAAAATTCTAAGTAGAATCAATAGAAGCTGCAAGTCAAGCCTAGGTAAACGAAGGATTCTTTCCTACAAAGGAATAATTCTTTCCTACACTTTTTGTGACAAATTGAGTACAGATTGAGACGGAGTGTAAAAAATTTAACTCCAAAACTGTGTACAATCATAAATTATGATTGTACATAAATTCAGTCTAGCATTTGTCATTCATTTTGTATTTCTTTTCATTTTTCCTTAACAGGTAGAGAACAAATTCTAATCATGGTGTTGATATAATACAGGAAACATGCCACCTCTCCTTCAGAAGCAAAACCCCTGCTGAAAACCTTGAAAGTTCTCTGCACATATTCAAGCTTTGTGTATGCAAAGAGTGCATCTTTTACTACTGCTTCATAAGTACTCTGTTCTGAGAAATACTCCTTGGATTTAGTATGATAAGTTCTTCACTGTCTTACATATATTTCAAGGTACTAGCATCACAGAAAAGATTCATTATTTTTGACATCTTTTTTTCAAATACATCTCTTATTCAACATTGTTTCTGTAATATCTTTTGCTATATTATGCCCATAATAGGAGTATCTGGTTCTCATTTCTGTCCAATTAATGCATTTCACCTTTAGAAAAGGAGGTTCACTAGCTGAACTCCAGGTGTGAAAAAAAAAATAAATTAGAAATTTTAATGCTGCTACAAAGTCCTGGTGATCATTTCACAGTGTTTCACATCATACTTCTTCCACAGAGATGTAAAAAATTACTAGTGTATTTTAAAGATAGACCTTAAATTCAATGCATCTTTCTTATTAAATTTACTTTGTAAGTACATTTTGTAAGTAATAAAAGTAATAAAATTACAGGGAAAGCTGATTACTTGGTTATATGTTCTAATATTTTAGAAGATAGATGTTCGCAAAAGAATAAACAGCAACACCAGATGGTGGCCAACATTAATAGAGTCAATCTTGATCACCAGCACATAACAGAGTTGCATAAAAGACATGAAGAATGGGAAATAGGAGAGATATGATCCTTCAGGGAATTGTACTTGTATAACATTGTTTCCACTCAATACAAAAAGCATTAGCCTGAATTAGAAACACAGGTCTCTGAAAGCAAATATGAGAAAAACGTTTCCAGTCAACATAAAATATGGTTGCAAAGTAGACAAGATTAAGCTTCCTAAAAATATCTATAAAAAAAAAAGTTTACTTTTGACAGCCAATACACTGTAAATCATAGTCTCACGTTTTACAGTTAAAATGAAAAAGGAAATAAGAAGATAGGGAAGAAGTTGGCAATATAATTCTGTCCAATGAAAGTTGAGGGAAAAATCCCCAGGGACAGCTGAACTACCCAAAATACCCACTTCAAATGGTGAACCAGGAAGGGGACAAGAAGAACTGTTATACAAAGAAGTCTAGTTAAACTTGTAAACAGCACATTAAAAACTAGAGTGATCAGTTATGATACTTGATTTTAAAAAATATTTCATTTTTCCAAGAAGCTGTTATTTTGAATGCCAGTAGCTAAATACTCCAGTCTAACTCCACTCTACAAGTAATAATCCAGATAGGAAAATTAGAAAACCCTCTGAAAAAGGGTTTTCAGCAAGAAAACGTGCTGAAACATCCATCAGAGTCACTACCAGGTGGAAGAAAGTGAAAGGCTTACAAACTTAAACAAACCAACCAACCAACCCCCCTTGAAAAACAGAAGATGTGTGGTCACTAGAGATGACTTCATAATATAGTGTCAGGAGCTAGAAACACACTATCAAGAATGCACTGGATTATCTACTCCCTTTCCAAGCGCACCCCTGGTTTCACTGCACTCCTACACCAGCCAGTGAAGTACTGTCTTACATGCGACACTGTCATGGCTTACATGACTGTGAAAGGCAGGCACAGAACACAGTCGCCAAACATAGTCCTGCATCTTATCATGAAGGTGTACACCAAGCGTGAAGCATACATGAAATATGTCTTGTTTCAGAGCACAACAGCAGCTGTTGCTTTTTGTGAAGTTCCAAAATCTCAGAAAACAAAAATGAATAAAAGAGAGGGCCATATGATAGAAGATCAAGTCTCCAACCAATCCAAGCAGTTACAGCTCTGTACTTGATATCTGCCAAGCCCTGGAAAACCCCTAACATGAAGTTGTTGCAAATATTTGAATACATAAACCGGTTAATGCCTTACAAACCATACCATTATTTTTTATTGTGCAAAATCAGAGTCGCACAAATTCATACACAAATGCTGACACAAGTAGCAGGCATCAATCCCTAAGAAGGTGCCCATTTCTAACTCAGTTTTGCACACCACACACAAACTCATTCACTGAAATAACAGTCCATTTAAGTAACTGCAAAGCAATTCACACAATTTGAGTTTTCTAGCAAACTAAGGACAGTCAGATGAACCCCACCAATTTATGCTAAGCCTGTTTGAAGATATTTCTCCCAGCAGCTGATTCTGCCAGAATCATCTGCTTTGATCAACAGTCAACAAAGATAGCTATTTCCATGCACAGCCACTCAAGCACACACCCTGGCACACGCACCTGAGCTGGTAACGTAAGTTAATATCCAGATCCACAAACAAGGATCTCTGAAGCACAGAGACCAACTTGTTTGTGTTACTGTATTCTTCAAAAGGTGTAGAAGAATTTCAGTGACACAGACTTTCCCTGCACGCCGCTGGCCAATATCCAGACACATTTAAACACCAGCTTTTTATACCAGGAAAATAAAGCCATGTTTGGACTACCTTCATGTTCAGCCAAGCATGATTTTCTTCATCTGTACATAAAAGTTGATTCTATTGCTTTCAACAAGCAGGCGTTAGAATCAAGGCTAAAATGCTCTCCACTTAGCTTTTAAAGAAACTTAAAAATGGGGGGAAAAAAGTGCCTTTTGAATGAACATTCTCTTTAATAATTAGGAGAGGTTTATAACTAATGCTCTTTAAACTGCTTTCAAGGCAGCTTCTTTGAAATCCAGGTTTATACATTTCCCACACAATGTAAGACACTAAGATCTTACTAAGAACGCAGTTTTGATCATCAGCATGCACAATAATCTTACTCTTTAAAGACCAAGTAATATGTATAGAATATTTTTGGTAATTACAATTTTTTTCCCACACACACATAAGAACGAACACCTAACAGATCTTAAAGCTTTAAGAGATGTTAAGGCAAGAATGGGTTCTACAGATGAAAGCAAGGCTTAAACAAACTAACAGAAACACTTGCTCACGTTAAGCTACACAACAATCCACAGAAGAGAGCTTACAAACCTCACTCTGTGTCACAAGAACGAGTGCATTTTGTAATGAGGCTTTGATGTGAAAATTAATTCAATCACTGATATCCCTTGATAAAACAATTGGTACCATTCCAGAAGTCTCCTTTTAAGTCTGAAAACTATGGGAATAATGAGCATAATGGAAAAACTTCTTTATCAACTACATCAGCAAATTAGCAGCAAGGGAAATTTATTTCTATGAGCTGAAATTCTAAGCCAAGAAAGAAAACTTCATCTTTCAGCTTAAAAAAGAAGAGGAATACAAAAAAAAAAAAAAGAAGTCCCCTTCTACCCCTAAAATACTAATTCCCCAAGAAAAACACCCAAGGCTGAAAAAAAAGCATAACTTAAAATGGTAAAAGAGGTAGAAAGAGTATCTTGATACTGCCCTTAACCCATTTTTACTCCATTGACAATTATTTGTATCACAGTAATGACCAAATACCTAAAATAATTAAAGAGAGATCAAATATGTGTTTTTACAGTTTTCTGCCCCCAAATATACCATTGCTTTGTCCATGGAAAAAAAAAAAAACAAAACAAAACAAACAAACAAAAAAGAAACTACCAACCCTGCAAAAACAAACCCCATGACCAACATTTGTGCAAGGACAGAATTTTCCAATTTTTATTTTATATGATTTCAAGGTGGGCCTGGGTAACTTGCTGTTACCTAATCCTCCTTGAACAGGGACTAGATGATCTTCAGTGGTCCCTCCAAAATGAGTGATTATATGGGCATGCTGAACAGCATTGAAGAGGCACAGAACTACCTTGAATTTTATTTCCTTTCAAAATACACAAAGAAAGATTGTGTGTGACTGACTTTCAGGACACGGAGCATGCACATCTGATTATATTCATACATAGGAAGCACCCAAATAAAATCAGTGCTGAAACAAAATTACTGTTTTCAGCTTAATGGAGCTGCTGTTAATGAATACCACCTACAATGTCAAACAACTAAATCTTTAAGGCTGGATTCAGAAAAAGCCTTTGGAATGTTGACACTGGCAAGCCACTTCAGCCATTTAACTAGACTTCTGCAATCTAAGCATTATCCCGAGTAAAGGAACAAACGTACAACTAAACTGAAACCCTCGGATGAATTACACACCACCATTTAATAAGAAGGGTTTTCACCTACATGTTTCCAGTGTTAAAGAGGCCAATAAGTGGAACGGCTCGTTAATCAGCTTTGAGAGGGTGGAGCAGATCCACTGTTTGACGTTCTTTCAGGACACCAGAACCCCACAAGGCCATTGACCTTTTTGTGAAGGTGCGAGCTGCGTGAGAAAGGACAGCAGCGACTGCCGGCCGCACGCTCCCCTCTGTTTGCACTCTG
>VWZU01009063.1:0-10500 GCA_013397095.1 Sterrhoptilus dennistouni
ATATTTTAAATTATAGAAACAAAAAAGATGTCCCTCAGTTATTGCTGTAACATCTTGAAAGTCCCCTCAGAGGAATAAAGGAAAAAAGTGTAAAAATCCTTTTTCTTCTTTAGGGAATTATGCACACTAGTTCTGTGCTGTCTTTAAAAAAAAAAATGTAGTACATTCTATTCACATCTCCAAGATACATAATTTTGTCAATTACTTGGTCATGCCTATTAAAGTTTTAGTGGGGAAAAAAAGTCCGTCTTGGGGCTCTGAAAAAAGGTCTAGAATTCAAACAATATGACTGAACAATAACTCTGTGAACAAAAAGGATTTTTTTTAATGACACCTATGCTGATATTAATTCACTGACTTTTGTCCTGTAATTCTGGATTTATGTAGTCAAAAAATAAACACAGAAAATACAATATGCAACAGGATGAGGTGAAAAAAAAATGACAAACACAGAATGAGAGGCAGAAGTACCTTAAAATACATTGAAAGCATGGAATTTTGTTTCAAGTGACATCTTGAATGGCTAATTACAAAGGGTTTATTAAAATGAAGAAAAAAAAAAGCTGTGACAATTCTTGTGTGTCTGTTGTTTAAAAAGCAGGATTCTGCTCCAGATTCAGATGCAAAATGTGTCAGTGGCAGAACGAGCTGTCTAGGCTCCCTTTTAAGCCAAGTGAGATGTAAATATTGTCACTAAGGTATGAACAGCTGTTTAGTGCTTTCTAAAATAAATAATTTAGACAGCTGTGTCACTCTTTAAGCTTCAATGACTGCATTTTCTACAGTGTAATTCAGTTATCCATTCATAAATGTCTAATGCTCTTTGAGGAGCCATAAGGCTTTGGAAACATATGCATGAGGTTTGCAGGAATGAGACCAAACCTGTACGAAATCTGATCCCTCCAGGGACAATTTCTGCAGGCAACAGAATAAACACCAGACCATTTCAGGTAGCACCTCATAGTTTGACCGAAGAGGGAGTTGGAACTTGGTTGGGTTGTGCAGAGTTAGAGTGCAGAGTTAGGAACTTAAACAGTTAAACAACCAAATGAATTTCTGAAATACAGAATTGCCTATAGAGAAAATGAAGGAGACAAGGATTAAGGGTAAATTGTGGGATTGCTGCAAAAAAAAACCCAAAAAAAACCACAACAACAACAAAAAAAACACCCTTGAAAGTATTGTAACCACAGCAATAAATTATTATTATTTCTTTTTGATTCCATATTAGAAACTGAATTTATCTGACTAAATATATATACTTAGTTCAGCTGCCGACTCTTAAGGGTCCAGTGATGTTACAATATTGTAAGATATTCAGCCTGACTCCTGGGTGACACTTTGGAAGATCTTGTATGTCTTTAAGTCCTGTACCCTGCTATTTGTATCTGAATCCTGCACCTGCTATTTATATCTGGGTCTCTTAGATGCTCAGATGAAACTTATATAGCAAAATTAAACAAATTAAACCTTATACATTTACATCCAAGTCCAGAAAGATGTGATGGTGAGGAAAGATAGTCAGGTCTTCACTTTCATTCTGAACACAGACACACAAACACAGACCCTCTCCCTTTCAGTCATCTCTGATAGGCAACTCGATTTATTCTAAGGTAAGAGCACCAGGTGGGTATTGCAGATGGAATGGTCTGAGTTCTGGAGTAATTAAGGCATTCCAGAGATGGGGGAAGATGAGAGGTTTGTGATTGAGTTTGGTATCAGCCTGCAAAAGTGAATTAAGTGTTGCTGAAAATTCAGCCAACAGAGCAACTCGGCCTCTGAAGGTTGCAGGCAGCTCCTGGCTGGATGCCACATCTCAGCAGAGACTCCTGTAGGATATTTCCTAGACATTCCTGAGGCAGGGAATACTCAGTCTTGTGTGGGTGAGTAAAAAAGCTCCAAGATACAGTGAAATACAGAGATATAATCCTAAGGCTGCCACATTGCTGCTTTCTAATTATGAAGGTACCTGTACATTTCTAGCAGAATCTGCTGATATTATAATACTTTAGACATAAACTGTAGACATAATCTGAGGCAAAGTGGACCAGGACACACCTAGGCTTCTTTGAGAAGTTTAGAAAGCAAGACCGTCTCACTGAAGATCAGGACACATTGCAAGGCACCACCTGAGCATATTAAAATCCATTGCAGTACTGCATGCAACTGCTTTGGCAATATATAGACACTGTACCAGCAATACTTCTCATCATAATCATCCATGTAATAATCATTGTGTCCCGCTTCTCATGCCTGGCTGAAAGTGCTCCTTCAACTACTCTGCTACACGTGGTTAAGCATCTTTTCTTCCAGAGAGTGAGAGATCCATTGGGGGTACAAGTTTTGCCATCACAGAGTAAATATCTTAACCTGCTTGGATCATTTGTGTACTAAAGCTGTTTATTTCTAAAGGAATTCTGAGATAAATTGTTCAGATACAGATGTCAACACTGCAAATATCTACACGGAGATTCATTAATACAAACACAGAATTAAAAATATCTGTGTGGACAGTGAGAACTCACAGTCCTAGTCACAATTCTTAAATCAGGCTGTGTGTCAAGGGGAAAAGCATTGGTTTTAGGAAAACAGAGGAAATTGCTGTGTTTAGCTCCATTAAAACTTGAACCATGGAAATGTTTCTAAAAAATTTATAGGTGATATGTGTGAAAACACAGGATTCTTTCTTAGCCATTAGAATATCTTCAACTTGATCTTAACAGAAGAATACTGTATGAATCACTGATTTCTCTAGCATGAAAAGGCTTGACATTGAGAAGATCAAGTAATGAAAGTAACAAAAAACGTTTGAAAGTTACAGTTACACACAGTCATACACACAAATCTTGAAGTGTTCAAACTGTTAGATTTTTCTTGAAGAGAAAGGCATGTGTCCTAAAAAAACTCCAAAAGCTCTCAACCAATCAAGCAACACAAACCAAGATGAATGCATTAATGGATCAATCTAGGTGAAAACTCAAAATTTTCAAATAAACTTCCACTGAGGCATTAGGTCTCAGAAATTATCTGTCTCTTGAAATATTGCATAAAACTAATAAAGCTAAGAAATTTTAGAATTGATTTTCTCCTCCTGATAAGATGATAATAAAAATGGTCACCTTGAGAAAAAGGCCAATAGCAGGGAGGAAATATGAAGTAAAGACAGTTGTAAATATTAAAGGCATTATTATGTAAGTAAATATCAAGTTTTTGCTAAGTACAGTAGTCATTTGAATCTATAATGAATTAAAAGCTATTCAGATATGCTCAGGGGGGGTTTTGTTTGGGTTTTTTTCTTCATTTGTACTCTTTGGATTTTGTTTTGGTTTTTTTTGTTTCTTTATGGCCATTTTATATAGAGTTACACTCTCATTCTACTGCAATACAGTGCATGGGTGTAGGTCTGGAAGGCAATTTCTCTATGTAAGCGTAAACAATTTAAATGACTACTAGTGAAGATATCAAATCATTAAAACAACGTTCCTGGCTGATATAAAGGGAGGAAATGAGCATAAGTGAATATAACAAAAAATCATTGTGAGAGAATGTAGTTTCTTAAATTTAAATTGAGTTGTTTCAAAGCAATAATGCAGTAATTAAAATTACCTAAGTTATTAAATTAAGAACAAATTAGTTAGTAAGTTTAATTTTTCTTTATAAACTATGTCCCTGGTACAGTTAAAGACAGGCAGCTGCAACACTGTGACTTTCTTATTTCCCAGTGAATACTGAGGGCTGATGATGTAATTACTGCTGCTATCGAAGAAATCATCAGGTATGAAAAATTTATGACTACTCACTCCTTGGAAAAATGCTGAAAAATTGTTTGCTCTCTCTATGGGAAAGGGTATAATATAATTCACATGTTTAGATATCTTTTAGCATCCTAATTTAGTAACTTATACCAGGAAGGCATTTATACAGCCAATGTTCTCAAAGACCCTTAATCATCTTTTGATTAATTTAACGATGTAGACTTTTTTTTTTAATATCTGCTGGAAAATACAGGATGATGAGCTTTGAAAAAATAGTAAGTGCTTGCAGGTTATGCATGTTGTTAAAAAAAGGATCTTCAGACTTTTTTACACACAGAAAGACTCATTATTGGAGTGATATCTGGAGGGATACATATGACTCTATGATGAAATTATAAAAGATGCTCTTGGGAATAAAAAAGGAGAGATAAAAGGAGAGGAAAGAGACATATGAAAAGAGGGATGAAGGAAAAAAGAAAAAAGGGAAAGGGAAAAGTTTGACACTGGAAAGTGTCAGGATGGACAGAGATGGGTCCCCGACAAGCATCCTTGTCTGGAGGCTCTCTCCCACACATAAGTGGTAAGAAAGAAAGTATGAGGTTACTTCTTTTTCTGCTATGCTTCTCTGTTAAGACAGCATAATTGCCATTGAAGTACTTTTGAGTTCCTTTGACTAGTCTTAGGTGTGATGCAACTAGTTTTGACTGGAGTACACCAATTAGATGCAAGTGTTTCACCTTCATTTATCTCTAGGTGTCTATGCCTATACTGTATTTAAGGTATTTAACAAAACAGGGCTAATGTCTGTACAGATCCCTGAGCAACATCGCTTGTTACTGACCTCCATCTGGACATTGAGACATCGACCATTACTTCCCCTCTGGATGTGACCTTGTCCACTTAACAATCCACCCATCAAATCCATCTCTCCCCAGTTCAGAGAGAATGAGGTTTCTGGGGCACCATGTCAATGACCTTATGGAATTCCAGAGAGATAACATCCTTAGCTCTTCCATTTTGTTCATCTAACAAGCTAAGTCTGAAAATTATTGTTCTGCCAGACACGTGCAGAGACATTTTGTCTGGAGAGGTAAGAAAATCTCAAGTACTATGAAACACTAGGTAGACCTTTCAGCTAAAAGTTCTAGGTAAGTACCGCTAGTGTATGTCCAAAGCAATTTCAGATTTTATGTAGCCATGTGAAGGAAAGATTCCACATTGTTTCAGGATTGATGTACATTAAGTAAATATCAGATTTTTTTAGTATCAATTTTTCATGAAGTGTATATAGATATACACACATATATCAAAATATCCGTATGTATTTGTATATATATAAATATAGATTAACAAATTTGAAGTTTTGAACCATATAATCTACTAAGATTCTCATTTACATTTAGACATTCCTGAATATTATACAAAAATGGTGTGCACAAGTCTCACTGGTGCATGCATAAGTCTCCTGAGCTTATTTTTGTCATCCATCATTGCTATAAACACATTGTGAATAATCCAGCTGGAATTTATAATTGCTCATTCTCTCAAATGCTTTTTTAATACTTCCATGTAGTTAAACTCAAGTCCACTTCCACTCAGATATTTATCAGTTATTTCCATTCATGAAGCTAATTTCACAAGTTGGGAGAGGCTGCTGTGAAAAGAATTCTCTATTAACAAAATCATATTAAAACCAGAAAGAATTTGGAGGCATCTTTCATTCCTAAATTGACAAGAAACATGAAAAAGCATTTAAAAAATCAAAAGAGCAATTTTTAATAACATTTTAAAGCATTTATATGAAAACTGTATCCTCTCTTAATATATACATGTTATACCTTATATCAGTGTATAATTGCACTGATTTAAGCAAATAAACAAAAGTAATGAAATTAGAGGCTGTAATTTTTAAATTGTTCTGTATTTTTTCGGTCCAGTGTTGAATTTTTAAGTGAAATTATTTGTAGACAATATATAGTGTGATTTAAGATTAAAATGATGCATGTGATAGTCTCTTTTTTTAATAAAAACTTTGTGTTCAGTTGGCTACAATAAATTGCAATATTCGAGCTAAGAAGAACTTTAATAGAAAACAATAATGGCATTCAGCAAAATGTTTACTAATTCCAAAAGTTTAAAATTTTACACACAAATAGATTTCTAAGTGTTTCCAATCAAAGCGTATAGGGATTCTTTTTTTTTTTTGTAAACAGAGAATAAATCTACCTAACAGGGATCTGTTGTAGTCAAGATGGCCACTACACTCAAAATGCTTCATTAAAAACTTCAGAAGGCTTCAAGTATCATCATCATGTTATCTAGAAGTCTTTCATACCTTTTCTACATAGCACCCTTATAGGCAGCTCTGGCCCTTTCGCTCTTTGTTCTCTCTTCCTTCTGCAGTCCCAGCTCACTACTTCCTGTCCCTTGTACAGGGGCTGACCTTATCTGTCCCTCACACCACCTCCTGCCCCTTCCTCCTCACAGCACGGCCAGCAGACTCCAGCTGACTCTCTACCAACTAACTCACTCTTTTATCACACCCAGCTCTGAGGACAAGGCTGTTCTCATTCTTTGGTAATTACCACAGCTGCAATGTATCAGAGGCAGGATTGCCTTTAGCGCTGTCTCTGTCTTCCCACAGAAATCAGCACCAGCTTAGAACATTATTGAAAATATTATTTGAAATCAATAAGTAGGTATATTTCGAAGTCTTGCTGTATTTATTGCAAACTCTGCTTACAACAGTGGACTTAATCCTGTACTAGGATATCTTTTGAAATGAGGCCCTAAATGAGTAGTTGCAAAAACACAAAAATCCTTCAGCACAGACACATCTAGAGCATGCTATGTGCTGAATGCACGTAACTCTGAGTGTATGCTGGACCATGGCATCAAGTCCTTGAAACAGCACACAGTGAAAGAGACTTGTAAAACAGTTGTTTGGTTTTATCACTTCTTGAGCCTTATTTTAAGCCACATAGCCTTTGGCAATTCTTATGAAAGCAACCTAGAATTGTATAGTAGACTTTTTTCCATCGACTTGAATTTCAAAATGGATAGACTTCACCTGAATTATAAAAAAATGAGTTTGCTCGCTAAGCTTATTGCTAACTTGCAACAGGTCTGTTTAAGCTATGTTTACTTAATCTTTTTATGTTAGTAGCAGCTTTTTTTTTGGTGCCTATAGGACCCTTAAGGTTTAATACCCTTTTCCATGAAAAGATTACATTTAATTATGATCTGTTTACATGTTTAGTCTGAATACATTTGTCAATATGAAGAGTATATTCATATTACTTATTTTCTCATGATATTTATATTTTTTATTCTTCCCTTCCTTATTTCATTTTTTCCTTTTATTTATTTTTTCCTATTTTCTTTCTTCCCAATCTCCTAAAAAGGACAAATTCCTATATCTCCTTGTTTTTCTCAAAACTCCCCTGCACACAGTGCAGAGATATTCTCTTTTCCTCTGAAGATCTAAAATTGACTTATTTAGTCTAACCTGGCCTGTGCCAGAATTCTGCATCATAATATCCAACTTTCTCAAGTTTTAATGGAATACAATGCGTTCAGTTATAGAGAGAAAGGAACAGAATAATGTACAGCATGTCAACAGCAAAAAAATGCTCTTTGTTCATTTGTATAACACATGCAATAAAGAAGTGACCTCCATAAATCTGATATGAAAGTCGATATAAAAACTGAAGGTCAAGATGAGAGATCCTAACACTATATGAGAATGTTGTTTTAATGATTTCTTATCTTCACTGGTAGTCATTTAAGAAGTTTACACATACAGGAAAAAAATTATCTTCCAGACCCAGTCCTATGCATAGTATTGCAGTAGAATTCAGATAGATTGTAACTGTCAATAGCTTGCATAAAATGGGCATAAACAAACCACAATTAAAAAAAAATAAATTAAAGATTAAACAAAATCCAAATAGGACAAAGGAAAAAATACACACTGACCATATCTACATAGCTTTTACTCCATTATGCAATCATTTCATGAAGAAGAAAATTAAATAGGAATACATATGAACATTATCAGTTTTCAACAAGTGCAATTTTTAACAGTACAATTGTTTTATGTACTTGAACAAGTAAGGCAAACTGTATCATAGTGATGTGTCTTATTTATGATCTATTTTCCATCCTGGGATCTGTTTTTAATTCAAGTGTTTTGCATTATTTTTGTTTTTCTGTAGGCTTCAAGAGCGCTAAATTAATCTTGAAAGTACAGAGCAGTAAAATGGTTGGGTTTTCATGAACCTCCTTCAAAACCTATTGGATCATCTCAGAATATCAATATGCTCTAAATATCAGCACTGTTAACTTAATTCATGTCCCTAAGAGAAGTAAGGGAGAAAAAGGATTCACATGAAAAATTGTATTGGCAATGCATATGCAACTGCTTACCTCTATTCCCAAGAGTCCTGTGTAGTAGTGTGGTTTTGGTTTTATCAGTTTTATGTATGTATTTGTTCTTTGTATTAAGTTCATTTTTATAAGTTATAATGGTTTGCCCCATGCACCCATGTTCCACCCTCATTGGTTTTATCCCAACCCCAGTTCTATGTCAATCAGAAGTTATCCAGCCCCTGGGCCTTGTCTGTCACTTTGGGGTCTCTCCCAAAAGTCTGGAAAGTTCCAGGAAAAACCCCAAGTGATCAGACAAGACTTCAGCTGTCTCCCCACCTGAGTTATTAATTTGTTACTATGTATGTCATTTATCCAGAGAGCCATGCCCCTTTGGCCCCTGATTTGTCCCCAGTTAGACCCATCCCTGAGTTCCTCCCCCCAATAAAAGGTGTTGCATTCGGGGGTTTCCCGGCTTTTTTTCCCTTGCTTTTCCCCCGCTGCTCCTGCTGAGGGGTGTCTGCTGGGGCANGTGAGGTTCATCCTGCTACTGAGCCATACCCTTCACTGTCGAGGTGTCAGGGCTGGCCGAGGCAGAGAAAGACACCTCAACAGTCCTGTATATGTGAAATTCTCTATATGAGTCTAGTCCCCTCAGGATATGCCGACCTAACCACTCAGAACATGACTCCTGACACTTACTATATTATCCATGATTAAGTTGTACAGAGATGCTGTCTCTGATCATATTATGTAGACGTGAATGTCAAGCAACATCTGCTTTATCCCTTTTCTCACAGTCAAGATGGTGCTTTTTCCTGTATTTTCTCCACACCATGGAGTTTGTGATATACGTGGGCATTGGCAAACATGCTTACAAACAGTTCAGCTGCATGATAATTAAATCTATGTCAACATTTTTTAAGAGTTTTGAATTTTAATGTGCTATTACACATTAAATCTCTCCTCTCCTTTTTTTACAAGCTTACCAGGACAAATTCTGAGATGTTTGCTCAAGAGAGAAGTGGACAAGAAAGTGAACTGTTAAGAAAAATATTGCTCACAATTGGGAAACTCTGCTGAACTGTTTTGAATGTGCAGAAAAAGTGAAGCCCTCTAGAAAAAAGGAAAATGGATCTGTATAATAGTATGTGATCTGTGTAACAAGCAATGAAAATCTGAGCACGTGCAGCATGTACTTGGGCAAAACAGAATACAAAATGAACCATGCTAAATAATCTGGACATTTCATATTTTGAATATTCCTTAATTTTTCTCTCTTTTAGAATTTTTGTTTGAATCAGGAAGCTTTTGTGTTTTCCAAAAGTAGAAACTACAGCTCAAATTAGCTCAAAATTTATGATTCTATGTCCATGGATTATATTTGGATAGTTCATGCTCAGGATTTATGCATTTTGTAGTTAATTTAAAATTTCACTAGACATTTATAGTCATTTTAGAGATGTTTAATGTTAGTCAAAACACATTGGGACATATGTGTTTTGATGTACACATATGAAATCATACAGAAAGATTGACTCCACTTATCTAAGCTTTAAGGTTAGACTAAGTGAACCAAGGGCTAATCCTGAGATGAGCCTTCAAGATCACTATAGTCTCCCTGGCTGGGACTTGCAGGACTTACTAAAATACCCTGGATACAGCAACAAAAATTTAACAGCTTTTGCAGGTTACCTGCAGGATTTTATGTAAACCTTCTTGATGGAAATGGTCTTTTGATCACCATCACACAAAGCTGAAGACAAAGAAGGAATGTTGGTCATGTAGGTAATTCTTCTGAAGATCAATTTATGCATATGCAGTGACAATGTTTGATCACAGGAAAATAAATAAAAATGAGTCAATAGTTTAGGTAGGAAATAAAATTTATTGTTGCATAGACATAGCTGTTCCACAAAGTTAAGGAAGGGAACACATATTTTCGTGTGAGGCTTTCAATTCTAGGCACATAAGCAGTAAATAAAAATGTCTTCTATTTTCTGCTCAGTAAGGTTATTGCTAGAAATGAAAGGCTTGCGACTCCCTCTCTTTTGTCTGTCTCCCCTACCACTACATTAGTGTGGGTGAGTGGGTAGACTGCAAACTGCAAAACCTCAGATTGATCTTTCTTTTCTAGCAAATGCAAATTTCATTAATTGCTGTATTTCAGATCCTTATTCTTGCTACATTGCTGGTATAGTTTCAGCAAAGACAGACTTATATTATGTCTACTATATACAAGATCAAAACAAAGTAATTAATTACAAAATATTTCAAACTATTTTAACAGTTCAGTTCCTATTTAATTGAACTCTCAATGTTTGTTCAGTGGTATTATGCACCAGACCAGACAAAGACATTTAATCAAGGTAACAAA
>VWZU01009063.1:10571-57010 GCA_013397095.1 Sterrhoptilus dennistouni
AAAAAAAAAAAAAAAAAGTAATTAGAAGTACTCTCTTTTGCTATTAACACTGTAAAATAAGAAGATATTTAGAATAGAATATTAATATTTTATATTTCTATTTTATAATTCAGTGCCTTTATAGAAGTAATAGTGTAATAGTGATAATAATAGTAGTGTAATAGTAATAAAGAAAGTGAATTTCCTTGAAGTTTTTATTAAAAATAAAATATGGATATTTTGGTTATGAAATTGAAAAACTTTCCCTTTGGAAAATCTGGAATTACTCTGAATTTGCAATTTTATTTTCTAACTGAATAAAATGCAAATATGAGATTTTGTGTCAGTTTACTCAGCACATGTTCCTTTCTCTTTATTCTTTTCCATATATTTTTTTATATAATCACAGAATAGCTGATGTTCAAAGGGACCTATTTAGCTCATGTAGTACTGTGCCTTTCTCAAGCAGAACCAGTTAATGCAGGTTTCCAAGAGTTGGGTTTTGAATATCTCACTTGTGCAGACTTCAAAACCCTTCTGGATAATCTATTCCAACTTTTGGTCACCCTCACCCTCAAATAAAAAAAGCTATTCATTTTGTTTTAATATAATGGCCTGTGTATCAGTTTGAGCCCATTTCTTCTTGCTTCATCATTAGACCCCACAGGATAGAATCTGGATACATATTTGTTAGTCCCTGCAAGGAAGGTCATTGTACCTGAACCATCTCTTCTCTCAGTTACAGTCACAGATATCTCAGCCTTTTCTTATATGAGAGATGCTCCCTTCATGGTCCTTTGCTGGACTTACTCCAATACATCCATGAATGGTTTCTTGTACACTTGTATCATACCAGAGAATCATAGAAACAGAGAATGGTTTTGGTTGAAAGAGATCTGTTCCAGCCCTGGGCAGAGTGGTCTTCCCCCAGACAAGGTTGCTGAGAGCTCCATCCAGCCTGGCCTTGAACACCTCCAGTGATAGACCATCCACAGCTTCCCTGGGCAACCTGTTCCAGTGCCTCACCACGCTCACAGTAAAAAGTTTTTTTGTGATATCTAATCTAAACATAGTCTCAGTTTAAACACTCTGGCAAAACACATTAATCCTATAGCAATGTTGTTTCATTTTGTGGTTTTTAATGTTTTTTGTTGTTTTAGGTACCTTTTCATGTTGCTAAATGCCATTAATTTATAATAGAGTTTTAGAAAGAATATCCAGAATGTAGGATATATTTTTAATGCTAACATACAAAAGACAAAAGTCTTCATTTTACCTTTTGATGAAGACTGCTGAAACAATTGCTTGAATAGAAAGCCCTTACTGACACAAGAGGTGTAAAAATATTAGTAAAATTAGATCCGTTTTGGGGTTTTTAAATAATGAAGAGAATTAAATTTTTGTAAAATTCTCAAAAGTCAGAGTGTTTACTTGCTTTTGGGGCATTGGAAGGTTTATTTTTCTAAAAAAATAAAGCTATGTTACTTGATTTTATTCTTTCTGTTAATAAAATTTAGCAGTAATATAGACCTACACTGACTACAGAGATGGTCGCTTTATTTTTTTAATCCATACACATTTGAAAAGAACTAGTTTGTGAAAATATTAATTAGGTTTCTACTTGACCCTAAGCTAGATACCTACATATATCCTAGGAGATGGCAAAAATAGTCGCAGCAGGGGAACTTAGCTCTCAAATGCTAGTAGCTGAAGGGGTTTGCTTTCTATTATACAACAGAGGCATCAAGGGTTTATTAGATAAAGGCAGCAAGACCATGCTGTTAACAGTATGAGCAAGCAGATGACAAGTGAACGAATTACAGGCCCTCCTGCATTTAGATTTTTCCTTTCTTTTTTTTTTCCTTTTGAATTTCTCTTGCTGTTTCTGAACAAACAATCTCAGTAAGAACGTCTCAAGATGTTAAAATATTTCTTTCTCCTGCCAAAGATATGCTTTTCTTTTCAGAAAAAGTAAGCTGAACCTCTTTTTCCAGGAGTTTAGGGGGCTCTGCTTTCTAATTAGAAAACTTCTTCCATTTTTGTTTTATGCATTTGAACTCAGTGTAATTTCCATAACTGAAGACTATTTCTTAATGTATGAACACCTGCTAACTGCGTGTGTGGCATTTCTATGCAGAAGGAAATTTGTGAAAGGAATCACAGCATGGTCAGTGGACAGCCAAGAAAGTAGGCTGTTTTGATGATTTTAGTTTGTTAAAAACAGTTATCGTCTGACTAGTTAGCATTTTAGGATGCTAGTTTATACTACACGATATAATACAAGTAAAGTAAAGGAAGATGATAGAATAGAAATAACTATTACAAGAAAATATGACAAATATTTGAAATTTATTCATATTTGATTAATAAAATTACAACTCACAGTACAGATCAGTAATTATAATTAATTTATGTAACAGCAGCACAGCACAAATTTGCTTTTAATTTAAGATACTTAACTCTTCTAAGTTAGTCTTAGCATATTGAATTTTGCATAATATTGAAATTAGCCATAGTTTCTCTTTTAATGAAGGATCAGAGATTAATGAATTAAATAAAGATACTAACTTAGCAATTGACTGAGCAAATTAAATTGAGTTATTGTTGCAAATAACCTAATGCTAACTTTATCAATGTTGCTGAGAAAGATACTTGATGGCAATAAAAATATGAACTTGCATCAACATAGTTAAGCCGCAGTTGTCAAATAAGTGTGCAAATATTGTGAAAGAAGTTTCACTGTCATACTTGGGTTTTTTTCAGTCTGGCCTCTCTTGTGACTAGACCTTCTGTTAATTAAAATCCCATTTAGTTTTCTCTATTGTGCATTTTCTATATAGCTAAAACTAATCAGGCTAAGGTCAGTTTCTTAATAGCTTCTAAAAATGAGGTTGAATGAACACTATATTTCATAATCTTAATCTGCAAAAACTCCTCATTAGCAAAGATCTTCCTGAGCTAATTTGTTATGGGTTGTTCTCTTTGGTAATTATCTTAACATCTAAATACCTTTAGACCTCTTTAACTGAATACTCCCTAGCACTTATGCAGATATGTAACACTTGACTTTCCTTTGATTTAGTAAATCTTATGTAGACTAATAGAATTATTGCAATTTCTTTTTAATATCAACTTGTAAAATTTGATTAGCTCTTCATAAATATTTGTAGTAGTTAGCTTTATCTTCAGCTTTCTTCTGACAGCATCATCTGTACTGCTTTTTCATCATGACGGAGAACATTTCTATGATTACTGCTTCATGCTAACTGATTTCTTTTACTTGGTTATATCAAGGGATACAATGTTGTTGTCTTCATTGTTCTTTTCCCCCCTGTTTTGCATTTGATATTTCTCATCCTGTTTCTATTTATTTAAGTGTAAAGGTATGCAGATATATTCAGTAACTATCATCAAAGACTTTTTTTTTTTCAGTTAATTTGTTCATTTTTCCCTATATCCTGATCTCCATTGTATGTTCATGGACCCAAATAACTGCTATTCAGTATCCAGGTTCTAAAGTGAGAGACACTAGAGGATCCAGAAGTAAATAAAGATAAAATCAAACCCAAAACTGTAGGGGTTTTTTTCTTTTTCTTTTGTAATGTGAGATCAGGACAGGAACACTGTAACTGTTGTAGAATAATTCGAAATATAAAAATCATGGTATAGCAGAAAGTGCCTATAGCAAAGCAGCTAAGAAATTATTTTCTTGTGGTAAGACAGATAGAGATAGTGCAAAAGGCAATCCTGCCTCCCATATATTGCAGCTGTGGTAATTACCAAAGAGTGGGAACAGCCTTGCCCTCACAGCTGGGTGTGATAAAGAGTGAGTTAGTTGGTAGAGAGTCAGTTGGAGTCTGCTGGCCGTGTTGTGAGGAGGAAGGGGCAGGAGATGGTGTGAGGGACAGATAAGGTCAGCCACTGTACAAAGGACAGACAGGGTTGGGTGGCTGTGCCAGGGACAGGAAGCAGTGAGCTGGGACTGCAGAAGGAAGAGAGAAAGAGCCAGAGCTGTGAGCAGCTGTCTATAGGATTACTACATAGAGAAAGGTATGAAAGACTTCTAGAGAGCATGGTGCTGATATTGAGGTCCCTTGAGGTTTTGAAAGCAATACTTGAGTGCAGCATCCATCTAAATTATGACATTTTGTCAGTTTCATAAGAAATAAGTACATTAAAATCAAACTATTTTATTTAAAGTATCTATTTTCATAGGTTTTGCTACAGAAATTATTTCTTTATTTAGGAAAACATTTTTAAGACAAAGGCACTAAATGGCAACAGGGGAAATATTTTGGTAAGAGTTTTATGAGAATGAGGATGGGACAAGGGAGCACAATGGACATGCAGATCTTTAAAGATGTCTTCCAGAAAGCACAAGAGTTAGTAATCCCCAGAATCTAAAAATCAAGAGAGGAGGACAAGAGACTGGCATGGCTAAGTAGGGAATTGCTGATAACACTAAAGGGGAACAAAACCTAATATGCAGGCAGTGGAAACAAGGACAAATACCTTTTGAAGATTATAATGATGAAGTACAGTTTTGTAGGGATGGGGTAAGGAAGGCCAAGGTGAAGCTGAAACTGACCTTGGCAAGGGATGCAAAGAATAGTGAGAGGGCTTCCACAAGCATGTTAACCAGAAAAGGAAGATCAAAGGAGGTATATATTCCAATAAACAATTCTGGTAAACTGGTAGCAACAGATGAGGAGAAGGCTGATGTACCCAGCATCTCTTTTTCCCTCAGTCTTCAGTGGCGATCTCTTCCCGCATGTTGTGGTTTGAAAGCAAAACGAATGAGAGGCTCCAAGTCAGAGATATAATTTAATAGGAAGAAAGGTAAAAAGGTAAAAATAAAATAAAATAAATGCAATAACACAAAGGATCACTGACAGAGTCAGAATACAACCTGAGCAGGATGGTGGAAGCAGTCCAGGTGAAGTGCTCTTCCTGAAGCAGTGGTCCTGTAGAAAGGTGTGGGAGCTCTGCTCCTCTGGGAATCCAGTGGGTGAGTGCCCTTGCACTGTCCCACATACCAGCTTATATCCAGGTGAGAATGCTTGGCTCCTCCCCCTGGGCAGAGTATCTCACAATAGNGAGGGATTTACCTGTGACTCATGGGCCCAGGCGTTAATGGGCCATTAGCAGAAGACACCCCAAAGGCCATTAGCAGAAGAGGCAGGGGGCTTGGGAAAACACTAGCCCACCTGGTTTGAACAGTTCATGAAAATGGTGATAGAATAAATACTTTGTGTACATCCTACACTGCAACCCAGGACACCGCAATTCTCAAGTGAATGGACAGTAGCAAGGGAATTGCGGGAGCAAACTTCTTCCTACAGGAGGAAGAGAAGTTCAGAGCAGATCAGGCTTGTGACCACCTGAGGAACCTGAATGTACATAAGTCTATGATGAAATGAGATGCATCCCAGAATCCAGTGGGAATTGACTGAGTTAGCTGTCAAGCCACTCTGCACAGTAATTGACAAATCATGGTAGAAAGGCGAGGTCCCAGCTGATTAGGAAAGGGGGAACATTGAACCCATCTTTAAAAAGGGTAAAAATGAAGATGCTGGGAACTACCCTCCTGTTAGCCTCACCTCTCTGCTTGAGATCACGGAACCCACCAAAGAGATATTTTGTACCAATACGAAGCCATACCCACCAATAAAAGGTTGAGAAAAAGGAGAAGGGGAGCAGGTATTCATTATTAAGACATTTGCCTTGAGAAGAAATGACTGCATGTGCTGAGGCCCTACTTTCCAGGAAATAGCTGGAATGTCTTGTGATGGGAAGCAGATTTTTGTGTGTTTTACTTTTTTTTTTTTTTTTCCCCCTCATGTGTGGCCTTAGTGTTTTATATAATTATTTGCCTTTATCTCAATCCATGGGGTTTTTTCTCCCCCAAGAATGCTGAGGAATGAAAGAGTTGCATAGTGGACACCTGTTAGCCAGCCAAGCTCAGTCCAACACATTTAGTCAGCTTTTATTTAATGCAGAGAGCGCCTTTGACAACTTCCTGAGGCATCTGTCAGTCAACCCAGCCCTCTGTGCTACATGGGAGTTCTGGAGAATGGACAAAGACTCGTCTTTGATTTGCTCCCTCAAAGTGTTCCACCAACACAACTCTTAGCCATGTTCTTAATGCTACCCATACCTTCCTCAGCCATGAAAATATCAGCTAAAATTTTCTGCTATAATTTGAGCTTTGGGCAGACATCAGACATTGAAAATTGTAGCTAGTGTAAATAAACACTTTGCAATGCTATGCAGCTGAGAACAAGGTGCTATAATAAGAAGGTTTAAAAAATGGTGATCTTTATCAGCAATATATACATAGAAATCGATTTTATATATTTTCCTTCAAGAATTTCAAGTACATTGTAATGTACAAATGGACAACTTTAGCAGATAAATGAAAGATCTGGTGACAGGTTTTTTGGGGTTTTTCAATTGGTTTATTTGAAAATAAGCAAGTGTTTTTCAGAAGTTGCTCATTTTACAGTGGAGCACCTGCTTCTTGTCCCTAGTTCTAGCTGGTAGAAAAGAAAACAAAAATTTAAAAATCAATGCCAAAAAATTATTAAATACTACTAGAAGTCAGACATTCAGTATCATCAAAAATTAGCTGTATTGATACTCTCAAGCTGTTAATTCTAGCCTCAAAGACAATTACATACAGGTTTTTTGGGAGGGTTTTGTGGTATTTCTCTTAGCTAGGTTTCATACTCTTTAAACTTTGGGGTAAAAAAAAAATCACCTACGTGTGTCAATGTGCAAGTTGAAGTGACTTCATAAGGACAGCCATGAAAGTGGTTCAATTTCTTTGTTCTTCTAGTGGGGTAAAGAAATTATAAGAGGAGACTAATGCTCCTTTCTCAGGGAGCGAGATCAATTTCACTTCCTGGCAGTTTCTAAATTGTGTTTGCCAATTGTGACTGAAATTATGGAGACAGACAATTGCTGGTCTCAACCTTTCATTATTCCAAGGCCACTGAGTGAAGCTGTGCACTGCTTTTAGGCTTTCTTTCTTTGTTTCAATTTACAGGATCTCAAGTTTCATTTCTCAAAGACTGGAAAGGAGAAAAGGGTTTCTGAAATCTTTTGAATACACAGGGTTAGCATGCTAGAGATCTTGGTTTTCTCTTGTATCTTCCCTTTTCTTCTATTTATTTTGAAAGTACAATAATAAATCTTCTATGGAAGACATGATCAGAAGGAGCATCCATCCTTTGCAGAGACTGAAGCTTGCTACTTCATTGTCTTTACTAGATGATTTATGCAAAGTATGTGTGCTATTAACTGTAAGAGACTGGACCTAAGTTGCATTACTTCTATTTGTACTTCCTTTTTAATGAGATCAGTTTAAATTGTAAAAAGTTCTCAGAAAATGAAATTTTCTCTAATTCAACATTGAATTTTAAATGTAGATTTCTATTCTATATATGATCTTATTAACATAAACATATATGATTCTCTTCTATAAAGTTCTTTATAAAGGACAGTTACCTAGTCCTGGACAGACAAACGGAAAAACCCTCAAAATATTAAGCCCCTCATAAAATTTAAAAACTTTTTTGTTACAGTGTTTCCCCTTGAAAACAAAATGTAGAAAAGCTGTAAAGACATTAAAAAAAGACACGCACCACCAAATAAGCCCAACTCACCCAACACAAGGCAGTTGCCACCATTCCCGGGGACAAAGAAAAAAGGGGAAGAAAGAGAAACAAAGATTTTTTAATATATATAATTTATTTTTTACCAATAGAAATATACAATCAGGTCATTATTCTTAGGCAGCTAGAAATTTTCACTAGTTTTGGTCTTTGTAAGGAGTATACACTTCAGTTTTAATTTGCACCAGAAAAGCTCAAGGGGCCTCCCAAATATGGAAATATTAAGTCATTCTTCTACTTTCTAAATGAGACTTAGCCATGTTTAATCAAATAGGGAGGACTAAAAGAGCTGCCCAAGCTAAATGGGAAGTCTGTGATGATGTATTTTGGTCATCTCATTCAAATTTTTAGCCAGGAAGGCAGCAAAGTGGGTATATTATAGGTGTTACTCTAAAACACTACAAATTAATTCACAGGAAATTAGCTCAATGTATGCACAGAAGTATTCAGGTACTGATTTCTTTTTTTCAAAATACTCTCTTTAAATAGCAAATAAATTTTATTTTTGAATAGAGGAATTTTTAATTAGTTGTTTAACTGTCACTGCATACCCCAGATCTTAAAAGAAAGGAGAAGCTATTATGTCGATGGAGAAATATGTAGTTGTTCAAGAAAAAAATACCATAAGAAAGTATGCAGATAAACTATAAGGTTATTTTGTTTGCAAACTATTGTTAGTATTGTTTAAATTCAAATAATCAGTTACAAAAATCAAAATTATGGATAAAAAGCCACCTCACAGACTAGAGTGCATTGACTTAAATCCTAGCTCATCAAAACAAGAAGACAACTTGATCCATATACAGCTCTATAAGAAAGCCCATCAGAGAGGGCCTAATGGCCAAATCTACTCTGCAGCAGGGATTTGAAAAGCTTGGCTTGCTGCTAGCAGCAGGAGCAATAGTGCTTTGGATACTAGGTAGTGCTGGAAAAGAAAGCCATGGAGAAAGACAGTAAGAACTGCCAATCTTCTGCTACTTACCCCACTTTTTATCTTTTTTTCTTTTTTCCATTGTCTGAATTTTAGATTCCTCCTTCCTACTGCAAGCTTGATTATAGTCCTCTTTCCTTGGGACAACTACTGGTATGTGTAGGGTTAAATATAAGCATTTTTTTTCCTTGTTTGGGTATTTTTTGTGTGGTTTTTGTTTTGTTTATTGGGAGTGGTTTGGGTTTTTGGGGTTTTTTGTTTTGTTTTATTCTTTCCCTTTTTTTTTCTTTGTCACTGCTGCAAAGCCTTGTTCTTGCTCTCTTGCAGAGAATTTGTCTGCCGCAGAGAGGGAACAATCTGTCTTATGGCTAACAGTCCCAAAAGAACATGGTGGTTCTAGAAAATAATGAGCATGAAGGAAGAAGAATATAAACAATCCTGCTCCCTGCAAATGTGTCCTGACTCATCCCTTCGTGGGACAGCCAGTGAACAAAGCAGAACACCAAGGAAACATAAGGAAGTCTTGGACATTTGTGTTTTTCACGTGTTTTTCAGGAGATATTTATCTCAGTTATAAATGAGTGGTAGCTTTTGCTCATCTGAGGACAAAAAAGTACAGAAAATCAATGTAACAAGAGACTGGTGAGATATATTGGGAGTCATAAATATAAAAGTTAATATTATTTGCTTGTCATTTCTGGGAACAAAAGAGAAAATTATTTTCCAGATGTTTCCAAGTTTAATCTCTGTACACAGCTGTGTTCAGTATTTTGAATCAAGATGATTTTACTAATAATACGAATATTGGTTGTCCTTATTTTTTAAAAAAAAGAATTTCATATACCTTATGTAATAAATGTCTCTCTCTCTCTCAGAAAGATAAGTTAAAAAAAAATTCATTTGGCATTACCCAGATTGTGTGTTATTTATATGTTCTACAGTTTTTACTTTGAATCAAAATTCTACCAAAATAAAAACAGAAATAAGTGTATAAATTCCCATTTACACCAGTTATTTAACTGATTTGGCAATACTGAGATGGCAATTTTATTACTCTTCTATTTATATAAGCTTAAAGGTGTTTTCATGCTGCCAGGGCAATGTTACAAGTCCACAGTTTCTATAAAGGAATTGGCCCAGTAGATACATTCCACCTAAATAATTGTTGATACCTTTATTAGAGAGACAGAAATACATTTATCCTGAAGTTAAGTAGGATGATGATAAATCACAATGGAAGAAAATTTGCCACCTTCATATTATTTTTAGTAAAGTTTATTATTATCTGATTAGGTAATTTTAAATCCTCAAATGGATTTTAAATGCAAGTAAACTTTATTTAAATTTTTTCCATTCACTTTCATGGTGAACACTATGTATGTGAAAATATAAAGTCTCTACTGAGGAGCTTTATTATCAGACAGAATTAGATTTGAAATGTGTAATGGAAAAACTTAATTTATAAGAAAGTAGTTTTTAAGGTGTACTTGCACACAGACAGGCTTTATGGAAAATTTAGAAACAATAACTGTCTTTTTCCTCACACAATCATCCAATCCAACCAGTTATGCTCCTGTTGTAACACAAAACAGATACTCCATTCAAACATTCTCTTGCTTCTGATACCTCGTTCTTGCTTTAGCTCAAGAAGATGCTTCTAGCTTTCTCCCTTCTTATAATCTTGTGCAACTTGTATTAGGATGAAGTTGCAGTCGGCTTAAAGAATAGTTTCTGAGTTGTTTTCAGTCAGTGCTTTTAAATACATTTTATTGAAGACATGAAATAACTAGAGATGAACCCCAATGGGAACTTGTCATCAGTAGCTCTGTTTTGAGTTTGAGCTGAATAGGTATTCATGGGCTCATCAGCTGCCACATCTTCAGCACTGCTTCTGCTTGTTCCAGCTTAGTTTTGGTCTTTTCAATAGTTCTCTTAGAAATTTATGCTGTGGTCAGCTAAAAGAAATAAATCAATCAATAAAATAAACAAACAAAGTACCACAGCTTTCATCACCTGGCTATTTGATTTAAAAAATATATCCCCAAAAGACATCCACCTTTGTGAATTTTTTTCCTAGTTTCACAAATGAGGTTTACCTTTTTTTGTTTGTTTTTAATAAGACTGGCTATGAAATTTTCTGTGACAAAAATTTTTGCACCATTAAAATAAAAACTAATATTGCTTCAGAAAAAGTTTCATGAACCCTGGCAATTTTCAGAATCAAGAGAAACACATATGTAGGCTTTGAGGAATTTTACTGGAAGAAATCTAACCATCTGATGTACCTCCAGGGTTAGGCAGTAGGTGAACTCAATTTCCCATGGTTATATTGTGGAGTAAGTTCTTACAGGGAAATATATAATTGTACAGTTACTTAACCTCAAAATGGTTATACAAGGAACAAAATCATTGATGCTCTATGGATTTACCCTTAAGACCTCAGAACAAGAATAAATGGTAATGTGATATAATATTTTTTCCAGATATTTTTCCTTTAACTGTGACTTTTATTACCACACTAAGAAAACTTTGCAATAATTTCTATCGTCTTTTCCATTTTTTTTTAATTATTAAAAAAATTTCAATTTTATGACAGCTATGTTACATTTAGTCCTTACATTTGCTTGCTTTTTAAAATATAATAACAAAGTCAGTATTTTAGCCTTAATGTTTGGTAACTTTAGATACACATATCTCTGTACTTGAAAACTCTGAGAGGATTTTGTTCTGTTAAAATTATATATGAACAACAAACAGAGTTATGTTTAGTGGCATTTACAGACAATGCAAATTTTTAAAAAATCCAGAGAGTTTTAGGGCACAATTCATTTTCAGGATTCAACATCCTGAACATGCCCGTTTTAGGAACTGCGAGGTATCCCATACAATCTCCAGGTGCACTCCAGATTGTGTGTCTTGGAGGTGCCGTTTCATATCTACCAGTCCTCTCTGTATGTTCACACTCCAAATAAGATTATGCCATATAACTCTGAACTAGATATGAGTATTTTTCAGTTATTCTAATTCATAGGTAGGTTATTGGGGCACCTTACTGGGATGCTGAGCATACTCATGCTCAGTCTGAAGATCACTGTACCCTTGATATCTGTTATATGTAATAACCAGTGAACAATTGCTTTGTACTTGCAGCTTGAACATATTTTACTTGCTTATATCTCTTTGTGCTTGTCTAAAGATGTTCCAACTAAACTAACTATGGTCTGTAACAAAACACATGATGCCCTCTCAGAAACCATAGGATATTCATTTTGGCTTTAATCTACCTCTGCAAATGAGTACAGCTAAACTATGAGTCCTGCAGTGCCTACCAGTGCTCTGTGGGTGTCCCAGATGGCATAATAAAATAACAATAAAAATCACTAAAATATCTACATTTTAAGAATAAAATCCTATCTTAAAATCTGTATCTGGGCTACTAATTCTGACATAGTTTTGTCTTCAAATCAAAAAGTTATCACTAGTGTATTACTCACCTCCTCTTAAAGGGAGTTATATAAAAGAGGTATCATTTTATACCTTTTATATCATTATCTGATTAATTAATTTTCAATGTGCGCATGTCTATGAAGTGATCTGAAGAAGTCTAGCTCAGGCTTAGACATCTAGGAGTTGACTATACAATAATGCTTTGCAAAGCTATTATGATTTTGTATCCATAATTTTGTTATTTTAATTATAAAAATAAACATTATAGTAAAAGTAATAAACATGAAAAAGAAGAAATATGATGTGTGGCTTTTTTCCCTTAAAAAAAGAGAAAATTCTTTTAATAATTTAACAAATGCACCTATAATTTGCCAATTGCTAGTAAACATGAGAAAATATTTTAGAACCTCATCTGGTAGGAATATTAAATTTTCTCATGTACAAAATTCACTAATTATTTCTCATGTGTCCCTGCCATGCCAAGGGTATTGAATGATCTTTACAGTTGCTTCCAACCTAGACCATTCTGATTCTATTATTCCTTTTAGCAAGTGAATTCCTCCAGCTCTGAATTTGCTATAATAATATCTCTTTAAGAGTTTCAGATCTCATTAGAAATCATTAGACTCTTGAGAGATGTTAACACCTCACAAACACTATAAACAATGCCTTTTCAACCTTGATTGAAGTTTTTGTGTTCCCTGATTAATGTTTGTGCACTGAGATAAATTAAGAATGTAAAAGGGAGAAAAACATTTGAATACATGGCCTTTATAAACAAATTATTTCAAAATGCTTTGCAACAATGAGTAAAATTTCTTTCCTTTCTTCTTTTCAGTTAAAATAAGTAAATCTCCAAACAATCCTTACTCATAGATAAGACAATATGAAATGAAGGTTAACTTTTAATTATCAATACTTTGTAATAAAATGTGTACATGTCTTTGAAATATGCTAGCATAGAACTTTACCTCCAAAAAACTGGTATAAGTTTTAAAATTATTTTAAATAATAATAATTTTTTATTTTAAATTCAGGATTTAAGAATCCTGAATATTTTTCTGCCATTCATAACGTTGATCTTGGCCCATTGAAGAGGATCATCTTGGATCAAACTTTTAGCCTCTTTACCAAAAAGAAAACACCATCACTCTTTCAATATGACAGAAGAACTGGACATTAAATAAATAAGACAAATTCTGCAATGGTCCTACTATGTTATACCTGTAGGGAAATTTCAACACATTGCCAGATGGTAGATGGCCTCTGGAGATAAGATCTTCAGCTTAAAAGATAATCGCATTTATATACTTAGCCAGAGCATAATATTTATTGTAACAGTAAGATATGGGGGTTTTTTTTGGTTTTGTTTTTCCCAAAGCATTACAAAAAAGTGCTGATGGCTTCACTGAATTTTGAAAAACATGTGTTGTGTTTGTGTTGCTGTGCCCTGAGGTAGTGTGAAAGGACATGCAAACCCAGCTGCACAGCCTGGAGCTGGCCTCCGGCATAAGCTGTTACAATTGTGACCTCTCTATGGCAGGCAATCCCACTGGCAAAAAGGGTTAGTGGAAGCAAGAGAGGGAGAGGCAGCTAGAGTTAGTGCTAGGGATTATTTTAAAAGATCCATTTAAGCTTCTAACCAGACCATATTGTGGAAAAGACATGAGCTAGTTAGGACCTGGGTGGATGAAAAAGGTTTTTATACTGACTATCAAAGGTAACGTGCTGGTAATCAATCAGGAAGAAAGACAGCTCAGAAATGGAAAGGTGTGTTGCAGTTGTCAAAAAGACAAATGTAGGTATCATCACTATACAGCTGAGGGTGAATGGGCTTGAAATAAAGAGAGAGAGGAATTCTAAATTGTAGTTAAAAAATTCAACAACTTTAGGCTTATTCCTAGAGAGAGTATTTTGGACATAAGAAGACTTCAAGGTAAAAAAAATATGTAAAGAGATAAAAATATTTCTTGAATTTTCTAAAAGTATAGACTTCTGCTACAACATCATAAAACACTGGGGAAAAATTATCCATGTTTTTTTCAATTACCTATAAATATAGTTAATTTTGTTAGAAATTATCCAGCATCTCATACCTAGTGCTTCTTCTAATTCATCAAACGTATTTTTTACCTGGTTCATCCACCCACCCTTTCCCTGTGAACAGCATAGGAGTTGTGTTTGCTAGGTAAGCAAAAATGCTGAGGATTTATACTGAGCTTATGTCAGCTACCATATTTATACATTGAGCATCATAGGAGATGATTGACAGGAAGGATTCTGTAGTATCCTTTGCTATGTCACCAAAAAAAAGAGAAAAGCAATTGTGTAGTAAATCTGCACTTCCCCCTGTGCAAAATACCATGAGATGGATGGTAGATGGTGACAACAGCTTTCAACAGGTCTCACAAAACTAATAGAGACATTTGGAGGCAGAATGTTGCCTAGGATACACTACCATTCTTCCATTGCAGTCTCTTGACCTCTGACATTTAGACAAGTTAAGGTTTTGCCCTTTCAGTGTAATGTATGCTTACAATATCTTTGAAAATTAACTACCCTTAATCGTATCAAACATTTTCTCTGAAATTTAAATTATGATTCAAATGTTTATGACTTATAGCCAGCAATTTAACGCACTTATTCTTATTGACCATAAATATTAAAATAATTTTATATAAGTTTTTTTTTCCATTTATCACTCTTTTTCCTCTCTTTGTTTTATGGCTTTGTGGGGATTTCTTTCTGTAGAACTTCTGTACTGTGAAGTGCCATATCCAATAAACTTTATATAGAAAATCCATGTAGAATCCCCCAATTTAGAAAAACAACATAAAATTTTAGAGTTATAAATTAAATATCAAATTCTCACTGCCTATTTTAAAATAACACAAATGGTTTCATTCTGTGTTCATTTGCAGTTATAAAATAAATAAATGCGATTTGAACATTCACTTTTTCATGAGTTTTAGCATAGAAAAAATAGCATATTCTTGTAATTTTAAACACAGAAGTCATTAAATGTCTGAAAATCACAGTTTATTTTCCATTATTCTAATTTTTATGAAAAATAGTGAAAAGATAAAGAACCAATCTTAGTACTTATTGATTGTTCTTCCACTGTCTCATTTTTGGATATTTGCCCGAGTTTTTTTACACGTTTCAGGAAAACACCATGCCATGCTACATTTATGATTCGTAATCTTGGCTTGCATGGGCTAATTTAGGAGTTCAAATTAGCCTAATTTAGCCAATTTAGGACCTAATTTCAATCAAACATATTGCAGCGTTAATGAAAAGACAGACACCTTTAGACAGTGATTCAGAAGTGTTAAGCATTACTTCAGCTCTAAATTACCCTTCAGTTATCAATGATTGCATTCATAGTTTAGCACCCATTTTCTACTTCCTACTTCCTACTTCAGGCATTTCAGGTAATGTAAATTCAGAGATATTAGTGCTACAGTTTAAAACCATTATATGCCAATGCATCTGGGCTTATTTTATATGGAAATCAAAGTATCAGAGGGAAATGGAATGCTTAGGCCTCACTTCATATGAAGCTGTGAGCTGCTCCATTCCTGAAACCAAGAGATTTCCAAGCCATATTTAAATATGCTTATTTAGGTTAATTGCTTGGGCTTTGAATACTCTTAAATTTAGTCATTAATATTCATAAAAATGAAAATATTATTGTCATACATGTCATAATTATATATATGTATATGTAATAGACAGCTACAAAATTTTAAGCTGGAAACATATATTGGTCTACCTCAAATAATAAGTTTTCTAGAATAATGACAACTGACCAGTATTGTTATGATATTTACAGAAACATTGAACTATAAGTAGTATTGTATGGGAAGAATCAGACAAGACACTAATAGATACTGAGAGGTCTAAGGCTTAAATTATTGCTTCCCAAAGGAAAGCATAACACATGTTTTTTGGTGATCTCTCTGTCCTTTACCGTTAGAACGCTCTAAAACTGAAAAAGACTCTTGATCTTTAATTTGAAAAGGAAAGACCTTTGGATTTTCAAGAAAGTACTGCAGAAGGAAGAAGACCCCTGGATTGTTAACAAGAAACTAAGAGTTTGTATGCTTAGGGCAATTAAAAAGGATTCTCAATGCATTGTTATGACTTGCTGAGTTAGTTCCAGTTAAAAAACTTTAGTATTTCACTGTATATAATGCTATTCTTTAATATAATTAAAGGCCATTTAATCCAGCTTTTCTTGTAACTGAATCAGATCCTTAAAATACCTGAATAGATTATATTTTACAGTTATGTTTAAGTGAAAACTGAGAAAAAAATATTGCTGCTTTCAGTACCAACTGAAATGTTCATCTGTCCTTTTCTGTGTTATCACATTACAGAATACTGATAGCCAGAATACTGCAATGGCCAAACTATTTTATTATATTTGGACAATGAAAGCACAAAAGATCTTTTTCATATCAAATATAGTCTAGAATTAAATAATTTAGGTTTCTGGTTGCAAAATAAGTCCAACAAAGGAAATGAGTGGGTTGACAATTTGCTTCAGTCAATATTCTACATAACATAATTATGTATGACTAACTTTTAGTCAATAAAACTATTGGGTTTATTTAATTTTACACTGTATTTCTTTGCTTCATGCTGCTATTATACCTCTGGATGTTGACAAATTCATTTAATCACATTTGACTATGGGGAAGATGCCTGAAGACAGAAAATCTGTGATAAGCTGCCAGAGTACATCTAATATCATCTTGATTTTATGTAATCTTGGATTTTGTCTACTGGGTCATATTGCAAAAAAACCTTGAACACCAGTGCACAACACTCTATTGCACTGTAAGGGTTTTATGTATTTTTAAATAATCTACCTCTTTTGGTGTCTCCTGAAGACAATGACTTTTACTCCTAAATGATAATTTGTTGACAAATTAAAAAAGAATAGGTTCCTCATTCCTTCTGGATTAAATCACCCACTAAATTTGCAACCTTATACTTGAAAGAAAAAATTAGAGTCGATCAATTACAGCGGGTCTTGTGTAATATCTTGATATTTTGAGGGATATACTAGGCCTCTTTTATTTCTACAGGGGTTTTGATTAGGTTTCTTTCTTTATTTTTGTTTGTTTGCTATTTTATTTAAGTGGTTGGTTGATTTTGTTTCCTCCTTCACAGAAAGAAAAAAAGGTAAGAATTTTTCTTATGGTATTTTTCCTTCTTTTGTTCTGTAAATTAGTGGAAATAATAAATCAAAAATTTTATTTATCTATTTCTTCCCCCTTTCAATTTGATTAATATTAGAATATTTCTATATTAAATATACTAATTCAATAATTCTTAGCTAGTACTGTGAATATAGGAAAGATAGATCAGTAGTGTCCAGAGCAAATACGCTCCAACAAATGTGAATTTTTGTGAATTTGGTGATTTCCTATTTTCTCTGATCTTGGAACTGACCATCCAAGCACCCATAAAAAAACCCCAACTCTAAAAATAAGTGATTTTTGTTACATAGCAGCTCTATTTCCTTTTGGTTTACAAATAAGTATTCCTCTTAGTCACATCATTGAGCTTTATCAGTTCATTGACAAATTTGAATCTTCAACTTATGTTTAATTATGTAATTTTCCTTTCATTTGTCTCTATTAAATTGAAAGCTTAGGATAAAGGATCACTCATATCCACATCTGAAAGTCAAAATTATGTTATGAACAATTTGTTAACTGTCTGATTTTGTTAACATCATTGCTTTTGCCCCTTAAACAAACATATTTGGGAACAGTGTGAAACTGAGAATTAGTAGTGAAAAGTTTTGACTTTGAGTAGATTTCAATTTGTTTATTTTACAGGTGTGAGAAATTATTGTCTGACAGAAAATTCAATTTGATGCTTAAGGACTTTAGAATGTATCTGTAAGATACAGTTATTATTTTGAATTTTTTTGCAGTGATAGTAAAACTGAAAAGTGAAAATTAAAATTTAAATGACAGCAAAAATAAAAGGTAAGGTATTTTATTCATACTGAATAGAGCAAGACTGGCAGTCCTTTTATAAGCCATAGTTCCTTATCCATCTTTTCTGGTCAGTTTCACAAGCAAAAAAATAAAAGCAAGGGATACAGATATATGGCTTAACCTTTATGTCTCATTTCCTACACCAAGGAGACTCATTGCCTTTGCCCTTTCTCGGAAAGATATGAGGTTATAAAACCAAAGATTTTTATTTACAGGAATTGTTTTCAAGGAAAAATTACTCTTTTTCTATAATTCATCACAACTTAATCTAATGAGGGATTTGAAACTTGCCTAAGTGTTGATCAAATCAATGTTCCCTATGAACTCTCCAAAATTCCTTTGCAGTACATCTTTAAACACTGATGGACAGAGAGAAAAAATACCTTTATTAAACCAAATTATTTTATTATATATATTTTTGAATTGGCTGTCACTGAAATAGAATATGAAAAAATACCTATGAAGTTGTGTAGTCTGGCATTTATCTTCATGAACATATTTATATCTTATTTTTAAATATTGCCTTTTATATTCTGAATCAGTCTACCTAAAATGTGTATCGACATAAGAAATTGTCGTATCTATAGAAATAATAAAAAAGAAATATGGATTTTAATTTTTTTTCTTAATCTGTATAATACACTTAATTTTCCCTACTATTAGGAGAATATGACATTCAGATCTATCTAATGAAAGATGCAATTGAGACTGGCTCATGTTTATAAATTTAGTCTCTCAGGGTTGACAACACTGTAATGTGGATGTTTCTTTGCAAATGCTATAAACATTAAATCAAGAAATTATCTAAGAGCCAAGTTCTTCTCTAAAAGCAATTAAGATCAGTATACTGTCCTTAATGTAAGGTGAAGAGGACAATATCTGTTTCAAGTAAGACAGTGTCTCTGATAACAAAGGAGAAAATTCCTTTGTGAAATCAAATAACACATATTTTTAAAATTTCTAAAAATAAAATATTTGAAAAAATATTGGTTTTAACAAGGTCTGAAAAGCAGGACAGATATTGCTGTGAAATTCAGGGAAGGTTATGGACAATCATAAAAGAACCAAGGTGCAGCAAAGCCAAGACAAGGTTAGCTAGAGTCACTGGAGTCTGTTGTGATAAGAACAGAAATATGTTTTTGATACAACAGTGCCTGCTTTAAGAAAATACAATTAGAGATATTGCACAACTGGGCATCTAGAAATGGTATAGTTCAAGACATTTATCCATATTGCAAAGCTGTCAGTATCCCTGTATTTCAGCAATAAATGGCACCAGCTCATCTGGATTTTCTCTCACTACCACACACTCACCAAGGATTAAAGAATGGAAGTCCTGTATAATATTTTTTCTGCCACAGTACAGAGAGCCCAAGGAGCCCAAGAAGCTGTGGGCTAGGAAACATTTGGGAAAAAAAAGTATTCATTTGTTTGGGTGGGGTTTTCTTTTGGGTTTGTTTTTGATTTTTTTCTTTTAGTTTTTTTTTGTTTGTTTGTTTGTTTGGTAGGGTGTTTTTTGTTTTATTTTTTGTTCTGCCCTTTTTTTAATTATTTTTTTAAGGGGCTTGGTTGTGGTTTGTTTTGTTGTGGTTTTTTTTGTGGATTTTACATGACTCTTCGCTAGTTGTTTGACTTTCTCTAGTGGACTCTCCAGAAGGTGTTTGAAACAATAGTGATAAACAGTTCAAAGCCATGAATTTTTGCATGCCCAATAATGGAGTACTTATATGCATTATGATATATAAACTTTGCACAACTTTGATCCCATACCACTTGGCAATTCCTAATTTAGTATGTGCCCTAACTTCAGCAAAGAAAACCAATGTGCGAAATATATTTCAAAGTGTGAAATAGCAGTATACTCACTGATTAGAACAGGATCTGAACTTAAAGAACAAGATCTTGCTTTATTTTAATACTTAAAATTTGAGCCTTTTTAAGATATTTTTGATGTATCAGAGACCTCTAATGAATCAGTCAGAAAAATCTATGTTTGTGTGAATAAATCTATCTAGGCATGGACAAACATGATGCTTCCTCACCCTGGGACTTTGAAAATACTAGCTTATACTTAAGAAGTCTTTATTGATTCAATTATTATTTACTCGCACTATAAGATTATTATATTTTAATAATTTAGATTTTTTTCTGCTTCGGCTTCTAGCCATTTAATCTATATATATCTGGCTGTTACAGTGTCAACCTTTCTACATTTTTGCTTCCTTGAGAAGTATAATGATCCTCAAATTCTTTAAATACTATTCAGAAAACTACAGAAGTTTTAATTCTTGCATCTTCAACATGTTTTTAAAAGTTTTCATGATACCAATTGTGGTTCTGTAAACACTGTTCCATTTCTTCAGCATCCAAAAATGCAGATGACTGTTAAGAATATATTAATAGTGTCTTCATTAAAGATCATATAATTATGACATAAAAATTGAAATATATTAAATAAGCATATTGAACAAGGTTATTATATGTAGGGCGATTTCTCTTTTAAGAAGAGGGAGCATGTCAAAGGCTTTTATTGCCTGAGGCAGGGATCTGTAGGAGCAGACAGAAATGTCTCCTGAGTTATCCTATTTAAAGCTGCCTTGAAGAGCACTAACTCCACTTTTGCTCGCTCCCTGCTGCAAGAAAAATATCACATATAGAGGGGAGAAAAAAAAAATAGAATACAAATATACCACATATACTGTAGCATCAACTTGGAACTAGTCATGTGGTCTGATTTACAGAAGTAAATCTGGATTCTTGTGCTATCAATTAATGCTATTTAAGTTCTCTCCTCTCTTTCCTAGATCCTGTCTAAATAAATGCTGCTGTCCTTGTCTTTGCTTTCATAACTTTTTCTTCTTCCAAAAGATTCTGGGCTTTGTTTTACCTCTGCCCTAGTTTGATTCCTGATATTGAGACAATTCAGGAGTTTCCATTCATTTCTTTCTCTACCACTACTTTCTCAATGGTGGTTCTTGGCCTTCATGTATTTTTTGCAATGCTTTTCCACAGCCTTTCTTGCTCCATCTTTCCCCTTTCACGATAAAACAGGAGTGTTTTACTCCATTTGTCTGTAAAATGGCAAGAAAATACTGATAGTCATTATATTGTGTTACTCAGTGGAGTAGTTATTCTAAAGTTCAGTGTTTAAAGTATTTTAAAGAACAGTATGGACTATCTTCAGATCTGAAATTAAACATCTGCTGATAATTTAAATATTGAGGTTTGAGGCAATTGCCATGGAATATTTGAATTTCATTATATATCATATAATCCATGGCCTTGGCAAGTCAAATCATACTGGTAGGAATTTGATAGGCATGAGAAAAAATTATTTGATAATCCAGATTTTTATGGTCCATGAGAAAAATAGTGATCTAAAATCTACTAAAAATTCTTTCCTGTCTATTTTTCTCATAGTGTTTGAGAAGAATTGAGCTATCTGCTCATAAAACTGTGAAAGTCACTGCAGTCCACTGTAGTCTGTTGTCTAAAGAATAAACTGGAAATATTGTATAGCACTGGAAACTCAGTCATGATATTATGGCAAGTTTGAATAAATATCAACTCCACTTCTATATTTTACTCAATTTTTTTTGTTTTTTACCTCTTATATTGAATATCAAAGAATGTCTAACATTGACCTCTGATCTTACTTCCATAGACTCCTTTTTAATGGACATATAAGCATAAACAGATACACAAATAAAAGCCTCTTGTTCCACACCCCACAAATTGTTTTAAATAGATATTTTAGATAAAATTCAATTAACCTATGTGGAATTAAAATGACCAGTCCGAAGGAGAAAGAATGTGAATCGTTTTACAGCCAATGTGGGAAGACACCTGCTGATGGCCAGTAAGTTCTTCTCTTTCCCCTTGTTTTTCTATTTGACATTTAACCATCATCTCCTTTTCTCCCTTTCAGTATTTCCTGGGCCTTCTGTAGCTCTTATTCCTAACAATATGAAAAAGTTCATCTGGACACCTTACTCATCACAAATTTTCAGCTCAGAGAGAGTGATGATTCTTGGCTTCTTTATGGCAGGAACTCAAGTACCTTTTTGTTGTCTCCATCCATTCATGAAAGACAAAATTCTTCTCTCACTTCTTAGTTAGCAATAATTTGCAGCAGAGAAGCAAAATTATTGGGAAAGATAAACACACACACAT
Organism: Sterrhoptilus dennistouni; assembly: GCA_013397095.1. Lineage (NCBI taxonomy): Eukaryota > Metazoa > Chordata > Aves > Passeriformes > Zosteropidae > Sterrhoptilus > Sterrhoptilus dennistouni. Next base: position 32,798 of record VWZU01009063.1, read on the forward strand.
ATACACAGAGATTCTTCAGCATTCAATGCCATATGCCATGACTCACCAGAGTACCCAAATCTCCTGTTCTCATCTTTCTTCACGAAAATTAGGATACTGTAATCAAAGAAGTGGACCTGTTGTCCTTGGGTTTTATAATTTATATTCTGATTTAGTAGTCTGAGGGATTTCATGCTTCGTATTGCAGTTTAAGATACTTGCTAATCAGCTAATCTTTCTAATATTGTCAAGGAAACTCCAGAAGCTGGAGATTTAGGTGAAGGACCAAACATCATGAACACAGTTCAAATAATTTCTTCACATATTTCCAAACCCTTTATATCACACTAAACCTGAACATCTATGAATTGTAAATAATTTTAGCAATTTAGCTGTGTTAACTTATTATTCAATAACTCCCTCTTTTTAAGTTCCTTCCCCTTCTTTTTAAATAGTGGTTGTTCACTTCCATGTCATTCCTAAAGCTGCTCACCTAAATCCAATAGATTTCACATTTCCACACCAGATTCCACAAAATTACCAGAATCCATACATGTGTGGGTTTTCCCCTAAAACTATACCTAAATTACTCTAATGAGTGAGAATGCTCAAAATTATTGATATTAGGGAAATCCTGTGGAATACTGATTTAAATAACTTCTCTGATGCTAGTACTAAGATGCAAGGTAGTTTAGTGATTCATAACACCTGTCTTCAAGTATAACACTACATTTGAAATGCTACATTTATGCAGACAGTTATAAGAAAACAAAATGAAAACAAAAACCGCAACAAAAAAACCGAGGCCTTTTTCAGCGTTCTCTATTAATCAAAACCAGTGTGAGCTATTTGATTTTTGTGTTTCTTAATCACACTGAATTCCAGTAACTGGTCTATTAGTAACAACTTTATTGCTACTATTTATTTCAGCATCTATGTACACTGAGCCATTCTGAAAAAGTAAAAAAAAGTAACTCCCTTAATATAGATATTTTCCTAAATCTGGCAAACATGAATGAATACTTTAATGATCTTAGGTGTGATTGTACAGAGTTCTTGGCAAACTATAATTTCATCGGATAAATATAATTTCCTCTAACAGAAAATTTGCTATTCAAGTCTTATTTTGTGGTTACGTTCAGAATGAAAAATCCAAAAATCCATTCAGCTTGTCTTTAATATGGAATTTAGTGGCAGAAATCTTTGTACCTTTTTTTTCTACCTCTGATTTTTTTTCTTTTTCTTAATTTTGTATTAGAATGTGGGCTATTTTAACAGTTTAATTTCTACTTTTCTTTGATATTTGTCTTCTGCATGTGCTATTAAAATTTTAGAAATTTACCAGGAGTAGACTGGGCTTGAATTAGCTTAACGATATGCCTTACCTCAAATATGGCATATTTTAAAAGAAAACAAAATTCTGAGTGTTACATTTTTTCCTCATTTCAGCACACTCCTCTCCATTTCAGCAATATCCTCAGCATTTGGGTCAAGTGCATATACATCTAAACAGTTTTCAGATTGCAAATGACACATATAGACCCATAATAAATTCAAAAGACATCTCAGGTTTTCAGGAATGTCAGTTCACAACCTTTGTTCTGAAGGTGGCATCCAAAAAGAAAAAAAGCCCAAACATGTAGGGCTAAGAAACAAAGTATATTAGTGTACATTAGCAATGACACACTAATGCGGTTGCATAAGATTCTGGCTGATTTGTGGCAAGGGCAGAGGAATTCTGCATCTGCTGTGGGCACAGGTGTAGATGAAGCCTCTTAATATATTTTTAGAAATAGATGCTGAAAAAATTCCTTTAAGTTCCAAGGCGAAATATTTTGAATAAGCTATAAGTTAGTGACTGAAAAATCACTTTAAATGTCTTTAATTTCCCCTTTCATTTATTTACTTTTTCTTTCTTTGACTGTCTAGCAAAATGTACATGCATGCAACACAAAAGAATGAGGGTGAGAGATAGGACTGAGCTCTCTTGCTACCCCTATCAATGAGAGACTTCTAAATCAGAATTAGCTTAGACTTCTTTTTGGTCAACAGAGAAAAATGGGCAATTTGTCAAGCTTCCTTAGATAACTATCTAAGGACTACTTAATTACTTCAAAATTTATCAACTGGTTACTTCTATTTCTCAAAATACGAGGATGAAAGATCCTCGACCACACAATGTATGATTGATCCTGGCCTAAGAATTTAATCCAAAACATATCTCAACATCTTTATGAATAGTATAATTAAAAAACATGAAACCCCTTCTGGTCCTCTAGAATGATTTTGGAACTTTGGAGACATTTATTGAAGAGGTTTTTTTTCCAGAAAGCCTTCATCTTCATCCACAGGAATGGCCTTCTTAACCCAGGACATGGGACATGCCCAGGTATTAAGAGGACTCGCTACCATATTCGCAAACCACAGTGTAACCTCAGGACTGGAGACATAATTGTCTTTATTCCTACTCTGCAGGGAACAGGATATATTCAAGGCAAAGGGATCTGCTGTGACGTTCCTGTTTGGGTTTTGCACTTTGGAGAGGCAGAAAGGTCTCATTACTCCTTTGATGGGCAAGAACATCACTTTTCCAGTCTGTTTTAGCCTACAGGACTGACAAGAGAGAGAGAGATGGGATTCTTTTCTCTTTTGTAGTTACTTACAGACTGGTGGCAGGAGAGGGATTCTAACAAATGTTCAGTGCTGTAGACACAGCAAATTCTTTGTGAGGAGAAGTACGATTTTCTCACGAAAAAACAAACAAAAAAATAGGTTAAAAGTCTTTCAGCTTCTTGTTCTGTTCAACAAGAGCCTTTTAGATTTCATTTTCTATTTCATCTTATTAATTGTAGCACACACCATCAAACAATAGCAGTGACATCAACAGTAGATAAAATCCCAACATACCTCACTCTCCTCAGTTATGTTTGCTCAAGGAAAAGAAAGTTTGAGAAGTAATTTTTAAAAAACACCAAAATTGCAAATTTTGTAATATTTAAATAATGTTGAACTCAAAGTAACATATTTTTCTATGTTACTTGTAAAACATACATAATTTCAAACATATGACACATTGGTTATCCTAGCATCAGAGATTCAAAATTATGTAAAGGAAAAAAAAACAACCCTACAATATCAGATTGGCATATTTTTTTCATTGGATTAAAAAAAAAAGCAGCCTATTAAACAGATTCTGATTCTCTGATTCTCTACAATAAGTGCCTGAGTGTTGTGGTTTGAAAGCAAAACGAATAAGAGGCTCCAAGTCAGAGATAAAATTTAATAAGAAGAAAGGTAAAAAGGTAAAAATAAAATAAAATAAATGCAATAACACAAAGGATCACTGACAGAGTCAGAATACAACCTGAGCAGGGTCGTAGTAGCAGTCCAGATGAAGTAGTCTTGTTGAAGCAGTGATCCTGTAGAAAGGTTTGGTAGCTCTGCTCCTCTGGGAATCCAGTGGGTGAGTGCCCTTGCACTGTCCCACATACCAGCTTATATCCAGGTGAGAATGCTTGGCTCCTCCCCCTGGGCAGAGCATCTCACAATAGGATGAGGAGGGTGAAGTGGGTCCTTGATGGCCCATTAACAGAGATAACCCCTGGAGGGAGTTACCTGTGACTCATGGGCCCAGGCGTTAATGGGCCATTAGCAGAAGACACCCCAAAGGCCATTAGCAGAAGAGGCAGGGGGCTTGGGAAAACACTAGCCCACCTGGTTTGAACAGTTCATGAAGATGGTGATAGAATAAATACTTTGTGTACATCCTACACTGCAACCCAGGACACTGAGATCTTGGATCTTGCTATTCCAGAGCTTCTGAGGGCTACTATACTTACTATTTTATTTAACTTTATTTTTCCAGTTTATTTATGTATTTTCTATTTTATTAGCTGAAGGATTATTGTAATTCTCTCTGCTACAGTGTTCTGAGCTCACTTTATCTCAAAATTACAGTATGTCCAAACCCCCTCAACTCAACTTTTAGCCTTCAATGTTAACAGTCTATTAGTACTACCTTTGAAGACTTAAAATGGCAGGGTTTTTTTCCAGCTAGAACTAACTGCTAAATATGGACTCTATTTCTTGAGTCATTAAACAAACTTAAATCCTCACATCTGAGCATCTGGTGAGCATATACCCTGCCAGTATTCTTATCCTTCTGATCAAAATCTCTGAACTATGTCATTAAAATTTGGTCTTTTATGCCTTCTTCCTTGTTGTTATATTCAGCTTTGGTTTTGTTTCGTTTTGTGTTTGAGAGGGGGTTGTTTGGGTTGGTTCTTTTAAATTTTTTTACATATTTCTGTTCTTTGTGTATAATCCAAATGTACCATATAAACTAGACAGCTTCATATTTTGTCTTTTATTTACATTTTCTGGTTTGTTTGGGATTTTTTAAATAAAAAGTTAATTAATTGGACAGAAAATATGAAGCTGATGGCCTCATTATTGACAGGGTTTCAATTAAAATACTAGGTCAGGTTAAAACCTCCTACTGTTTTCAGATATGTCTTAATCCTTATTTCTATTTGCCAGTTTTCGAAGTTCTGCAAGATTTCATGTACATGCCTAGAGGGATCACTAGACTCTCCTGGTTTCATATGATCCACTAAACAGCTGTGCAATGGCAGGACTTTTTCCTGTTTGAAACAACTAGTTTCCTCTGTAAAACTGACGTTAAAATATCTCTCTTTTGGAGTGAATGGAGATTGATGTTTAAAAATACAGGCCACAATATAATCTATTATTTTATTTAGGTAAATGGATATTATTTTCTTTTTTTGTAATACTCTAAAATTCATTAAGGAATTTGGCTGGATGAATTTTATTTGCAAATTTAACTAAAATAAAGTCTATAAAAACTTACGATCAAGACAGGCCTGAAACATCAATTTACTAAATGTCAACGGAGGGAATGAAAAAAAAATTTTTACGTGTCCAAGGAAAAAAATATTGAGGTTCTACAATTTTTCTTATTTTTCAAGATGTGTTAACACACCTGTTATGAAGTGATTTGTGAACTGTGTGCTCTTCAAAGCATGGTCCTTGCTTTACTTTATGTGTTACTCACAGAACTTTCAGAAGGAGCTTTCAGTTAATGTTCTTACTCCAATGAAGATATAATGTGTTCCCAAGAGGGAATAACTGCCTATGTTTAATTGTAAATGCTTATGAATGAAATTTTCTGTTACTTGTTCTCCTGTGGTGATGAAAAAATTATTTGGATTTTGCAAGTATAAGAGACTTTATAAATTTTAATGAGTAGTATGAGATGCTGGTTGCCATTTATGATAGGAAACATAATTGTCAAATACATTGTTTGTACTTCCCTGTATGCAGAAGAAAAAGAAAAAGGCAACTGAAGAAAAAAGGCAAAACACTTGGCATATTATATAAAAAACTGTCTTTTATAGACTACAGATCAACTATGATTGATGGCGAGCAAATTGGAACTCACTGAATATTCTAGTATGAATGAAGAAAACCAACTTGGACACTCGAGTGATAAGTTCCATCAAGGCTGGAAATTCATGCAAATTATTTGACAGGCATGCAAAAATGAGACAGATTGCCACTCATTGAATAATAGAAACTGAACTCTGGCTGCTGCTATTATGGCAAATGTTGCAGTCAGATACACAGATGTCTCTTTCTCCTCACACACAAGCACATTAAGAGCGCTTAGTAAAACGAAGTTATTAATACACATCTGCAGTTAAATCCCATATTTAGCTTTAAAGTTCTGAGAATGAGATTCCTTGTATCCAGTTGCACTCAGCTCCTCTTGGCTCAAAGTTGGTCACATTAAGGTTTAGGTCTTTCTCTACTGTGAAGAAAGTAAGTCCCTAAAGATTTTTTTTTCCTGTAGTAGAGAGAGGTTTTCACCTAATTTTTTTCCTGCAATTAAGAAATCTTTACAAAAACTGAGGTATTTGTAGTTTTAATTTTCCAGTTATAATATTTTTTTCTATTTGCTGAACCAAAATATGTAGACAAATAGGAAACACCTCTAGACACCCTATCTGTCTTATACCTGTAAAAAGAAGAGTGTCTCTACCAGACAGAGTTTATAATTGAATTCATCTTGGAAAAACTTATGGAAAAATGTACAACTTTTTGAAAGGTTTCAGATGTATTTTGTGAATTAATTTTGGAAAGACTTTGAAATATTGTACTTCATTCTGGCACTGAAGAACAAGGATTTATAGAGGAAAATCACTATGAACTACAGGAAATGCTCCATAGGCCTCAGGATTATAAAAGAAATTTTTTTTGCACATTTTTTTCATATTTTGCTTCTGTCTTTTAAAAGAAAAAAAGCACAAGAGTTATGAGATTTTAGAGGGAAAAAGATAAAATAATTAAAAGACATAGATTTCGAAAAATCAATATTATGCATGAAATTACTGAATGAAATTACTGAATTTGTAGAGGAACCTTGGATCTTTAGAAGCTCTTCTTAGCTCTCTGAGAACACAGTACTATAAAGTTCAAAGGCAAACCATTTTACCTGTATTTTAAGTTTATTGCAATTGCTGCAGAATATTAGGTTTTTCTTTCTCAATGTCGGGCATAATATTTCAAACTAGACATAACAAGAAACATAGGAAAATTTAGAAATTTAGTTAGCATTGACTGAAAGCAGACAAAACCTGCAAACATAAATCTGGACTCCACTGAACTACAACAATAACCTTGGAACATTTCATTTCTTGCGCAGTAATTTAACACTAGTAAATCAAGTGTGGTTTGACTGGGAATTATTATAGATCATTCCTATGCCTTTTTTTCCTAAGTATTTTAATCTCCCCTGGATTTATTGTTTTGGAAATACTGATTTTTTTTCTAGAAAAGTCTCAAAATATGATGGTTTTCCCATTTTAAATTCCCAAAGCTTAAGCAAAGGCCTATTGTATCTTTCAATTCTTATTTTTATGTCATCTAAAATATAAGAAATTATTAACATAACACAGCAGAAAATAAAGTGGAAAAAATCCTTTAAGAAAGATAATATTGATATCAAAATAGAAAACCCTCAAAATGCAGTATTTTAAAATTTCTGATTTTAATAACACCTAAACATCTAAATTTCCAAAATGAAAATATTTTTGCACACAGGGAAGTTAGTCTCCATGAAAGTATGTTTACAGTTTGCAATGTATTAGTTCTTTTGCACTGACAACTTAATTTACTTTAATTATTTTATGAAGGTAATATAGAGGCTTAACATGTTTGCCCATTACAGGCTGTTTATGTCCATCAAAACCAGACAATTCTGAAGCAATCACCAGACTTATCAACCATCCAGAAAGAGATACAGAAAACTAAGTCTCTGACTTAAGGCTGGATCTAGGGCAAAAGGGCTTGAAACTCAGGTGCAAGAGTGGATGTGATGTAGCCATAACCAAATTTTTTGGAAAAAAATATTAAAATCAGCATTATTAATATTATTGTTTATACCTCCACATACGCTATTTATACACTTGCAAAAATCAATAACTTATAGATCAATAATTCAAAAAATGTAATATTACACATTTTTCTTATAAGTAGGCTATGAAAAAAACCTCAGGGTCTAATCTTTATTTTTAATCTTATCTTTGAATATATGTTGAGCATGAAACACAAAATAGCTTCTATGAGCACAAGAATGTTATCAGGAGTAGCATATTTAAATCACCATTTTCTGGAAGTTTCACTTGCCAGGACTCTTTAGCTAATAGATCGTGGTTGAAGGCATTAGCAAACTTCTTGCTACAATAATTTTAAAAAGATTAATACAAAAAGATTAAGAAGTATTTGTATAAAAAACCTGCTGCCTCCAACTTACAGTATTATTTGCATAAAATGACCTACAGTCAAAAAGCTTATAGAGCCTACTCCTATTTAAATTTAAGTCAATGGAAGCAGAAATTAGGCTTAAGAAACTTGCAAAATTTTATTGTTTTTTTTTATTGTGTACAATATAAAAAGACTCTATCTCAGGCTTGATTACACATTTATAAAGATGAGGGGTTTATTCTCCTTAGTTTTAACATTCAACCAAATAAAAGTTTTGCTACCTTTATACATACATAAAGGAAGCCAATCTTTTATGCTTGCTAGATTTAGGAAGTAAATTTCTTTTTATTATGAATGATGCAAGCATAAAATATTATAATAATACAAAAATTTTATATAATAGAAATAAATATGTGAAATATTTCACAGTTTCTTGGTATTGAAGAAAATTTTCAATATTAGCTCTTTAAATTTGATCATAATTGTGATAAACACCAATGTTAAATATGCCACACTATAGAAATCTAAAACAGCAATAAAAATATTTTTATATAGGTTTTCATTATAAGCTGAAGTTCTGAGTCTTGCACTAGAGTGGAATGGTAGGTATCTTCACAAAGGGAAAGGCAAAATGCAGTGATCCTAAGACTTGAAGCCATTAAGAGAAGTAAAATGGGAAAGGGCACTTTTAAGTGAGTCATTTTGTCGTGCCAACATCCTAATCACATTTCCTGCAGTCTACAGACAAATAACTTTAAGTCATTTGCGATTTTCTCAGCTAACAATATAAAAGCATCTCTTCTCCACCTTTTCAGTAATGAACATATTTTCTGCTCCATTACCCTCCATTAACTGTGTACCATTAACAGTATTATGCAATATTTCTGTCATTCAGTCAGCCTAATATGACCATAAACCAGTGTATTTTGTTGGCAATAGGACACCTAATAAGGGTGAAAATTGATAGCTTTACCTTTAACTAGACAGGAACCTTTTCCTGAGGTGAGACAAAATCTAAGGTATTTTCCCAGGCCATATCTCCCCTGCGTATTGCTAAAAACTGTCAGCCTTTTGTCTTGAAACATGTTTTGAAAACTCTGTCTACCTATTCATGTATTTTCCTTTCAACGTCCTTGAAAAGAGGAGTCAGAAAAAAATCAGAAAAAGAGCACTAGATATAATTTTTTTCAGTAATTTTGAAGTACCTTCACGAAATCTCACTTCATTAAACACTAACTGCTTGGAAAGAATATTAAGGTATTAAAATGCTAATAAAAATGTGGACATCATAATTTGAAAATTGTATAGCATTTTCAATCTGCTTTCACTTCCACTTTCTCTTCAAACTTGGATTCATAAAACACCTGGCAAACAAACTGTGCCACATAATGAATAGAAATATAATGAATGGTAGATAACTTTTATTATACTGAGAAGCTCCTGAGTTAATCCAACACTATTAACTGATCTCTAATTACAACATGGTATAAAACCTGTATTTAAAAACAAATATGGAATTGTCAGCAGAAAAATATTGAAGCAAAGACATGAGTTTGTAAGAGACATTCATATTATTTCTCCCCACTGACTGGTGAATTTAGTTGAATTTTAGATGACTGATAGAGAATTTTTAGATAACCTCACTTGACATTCTCATAAGCACTAAGAAATAAGTGTAAAATTAAATACAGGAACAGACACACAAAGAAATAGTCAAAGCAAAATTACTGAATTATTTGTTGTCAGTTTGGAAAGACATGAGTAGCCCAGCAAGGGTGCAGCAAGGATATGTCTTGCATTGAGCACTGTTAGAATTGCTATATTAATTTTCTGTAAAATAAAATAGAGAATATGTTTGTCATATATGCTGATCACAAAAGATTAGGCTAGGTGGGAACATTCAGGGAATGCAAAGTTAAACTGTGTTTTTTTGCTTCTTTGTCTTTCTTAATATTTTTAATTGATTTGTGTCACACAATGAATACCACCAGGGGACAGATGTTGACTTCAAAATAAACAAAATAAAAGGAAAATAGCTGAGACCAGTAACTTCCAACATAAAGAGAACTATGTTCTTAGAGGACAACATATAAAAAAGAAGTGAGGTAGAGACCATGATGTAGACCATTTGTTAGATGTAAATCAGTAACTGACTTATGTCACAGAAATAGAACACATATGATTTATCTGGATGTTTCTAACTACATTATGGGCACCTATATCTGCAGTTCATCCTAAATTTTCCTGCTGGTGTGACCAGCTCAAATGTGGATAAGGATGGCTAAAATTAAGAAAGATAAATAATATTAACACTCTTAAGACTGAGAACACCAAAATTATTTTATGAACATATTTATATTCAGAAATGATGACTGAAAATTAAAACTGAAATGTAAATGAAATTTCACCTTGAAAATGAAATATTTTGGAAGAAATCTCTGTTAAGGGATATTAAAAGCAGACATTCTCAGCTTCTACAGTCTATCATTCTTCAGTTTGGAGAGAAGATGGTCAGAACTAGAACAAAGAATTTGGTGCTTTCAGGAGTTAATGATCATTCTTGAGTCTTTGGATACATATATACTGGTATAATAAATACTTCCAGTCATTCGTCTAGGCACCTGATTCTTGTCATTTGTACTTTTTGTCAGATTTGATGTCTTGCACTTTTTTTTTTAGCTATTTATCAGTCTCCAAAAACTCCTCTGTGTGAAATTGTCAGTGAGAGATATGAAGTCCAAAGCTACCTCAGAAGACCTTACTTTTGTACAAATACAACAATTTAAGGATATGCGGAATGTAGGAACACTTGATTTATTACGCTATTTCCTTAAAGATAAGAATAACAATAAACCAAACTCATAAACCCTCATGAACATGAGGAAAAAAAAGAGATAATGAAAAGAAACTTAGATCTCAGGATGCTGACTGAAGAGCCACTAAAGGAATAACTCAAGTGTAGCCTTGATTATTTGCAACTCATAAAATTATCATGGCTCTCTTAAAAAGCCATATACACCCAAACTTCTTTATGAGACATTTGAAGGGGCTTGAGAGATTGCATAAAACTTCTGGGGTGAGGCAGAGAAGAGCAAATATTATTGTATGATGTTCAGAGGAAGGCTCGAAAGAGGTATCAAGATAGATCTCATAAGAATAATGGTAAATTGAAGAGAAAGGAGGCTGAAATGGGCCAGTAGCATTTAAGAACATATATTTCAAGTACACATTCCCTGACCAGCCTGATCACCACAGCCTATTCTATCTTGTCATTAAACTACCTTCTTAAATAATTTCCTTAAATGATGTGAGTCTGATCTGCTAAGCAAGATTAGAGACAGAACAGGTGGTTAGAACGGACTCATTCTATTGCTGATGTGTGTGTAAGCACTGTGTATGTGTGCACAGTGCTGATAAAGTCCCAGCTCTCCTGCCTGTCTTCCCTGTCCTGCTGGTGATTGGTCATGTTTGTAAAGAGAACACACAGTGGTTGCAGATTGAGGGACAAGTCTTACCAAAGACTGGATCTGGGGAAAAGGAATAGAAGCTGCCTCACATCCAGCAGAACAAGGAAGAGGAACCAGTCCCATTTCTCTTACTTGAGCTCCAGAACCTCCTTCCTACCATTGCACTGTCAAAACCAAAACTTCATCTTGATGGTGGTCAGAAACACTTTATAAATCAGTCATTTTTTAAATGCTCATTAGGTCCCTCTGTAGTTCCCAGGCCAGTTCAATGATTGGTAGTTGTTTGTTTGTTTGTTTGTGTGAGTTCCTTTTACTGATCTGCCTTGTCAATTTTCTTCAACATACAGTTTATTCTATAATAAAACTGAAGAGCTCTAATTGTGTAAGTGACCATTTTGTTAGCATAGAGAATGGAGGACATTGAGGTTATTAGCTAGTAATGAAAAAAATAAATAAGACAAGGTTGTACTAGCAGCATTATGGGTAGAAATAACCAAGAACTGCAGTGGTGACAGCAGGTTTTGGTGTGAGATATCAGTGGAGGGTGCTGACTTAAACTCCGTTCTGATCTTGAATTGTAGGATTTATGGTGCATGTCTTTTTGCCTGTGGACCAGCTGTGAGTGAAGCAGATGAAATAAGAGCATGGCAGGTGTGATGCGCTTGAGAAGCACTGCAGGATGTGATCTGTAAAAGGGTGAGTGGGAACTAACATTCAGTTGCGACAAAGCCACTCTTTTGCATATTGCATGCTTACAGTAGATACTTATGTTGAGATAAGCCAACTGATTTCAGAGTCAAAGAGAATGCCTTGGCCTATTTTACTTATTAATAGGGATATTGCTCTTAGGTTAAACACCAGAATTAGAAAAGGTTGCATTAATCATCAATTCACAAGTGTATTTGAGCTTTTTAATGATAAAACACAAGGCATAAATTAATATATTATAAGTCAAATAATTTCAGCATAACATAAAACTATAAAACATGCTTTTGTTTTAAGTCAATCCATACATTCTTCGGTAATTTAATCTCTCAAAATATCCTTATTTATAGACAGGAGTGCATGTGACTAGAAAAATGCTAGAACATAATAGGAACACAAAAGTAAAGTAATTTTGTCTTCTCTAAGGGAAAAAAAAAATCTTTCTTACTAAATTCACAGTAACTGAATCTGTTTATTGTTGTCTGAAAAGAAGAAAGGAAACCTTTTTTTTGTTGTTGTTTTTATTAATCACTGTTTTCAAATAAATATTTCTCAAGCATTGACTTGCCAGGAAATATCTGGCCAGCATACTCTTCTTTAAAATTAAAGAGGCATTTTCATTTTTTTGACCATTTACGCTAACCAGCACAATTAAAATTGAATAAAAAGATTTTCGAGCACCACTCAAGAATGTAAAACTATATAGCCGAAAAATGAGAAATTGTAAGCAGATGATGAAAGCACTTGGATGAATTCTTAAAGGCTGAGTTGTTAGAAGAAGCATTATGATACAAGCTTTCATGTGCCTGAATTTTTTAGAATGCTAGGTCCATAATGTTATATCCATAATACATATGAGAGAGGCTAGTAAAGCTCTGTAAGATTCTAGTTACTAAAGAAAAAGTAAAGTCAAAACAGAGTATATGTCCTATCACTAGGGTGAGGAAAAATCCTAGCAAAGCTTTTAAGTTTTTTGAGCTTTGGCCCACTACTATGTCTCCATAGTGCCTATGAAAAATTGGGAAAACAGTAGTATTTTGAGAGATTTTATGATCAATAATATTATTTAATTTATGTATCTCACCTTGACCAAAACACAAGTTCGCATGCTCAATTCATGCTGAATTCACCTGAGTTGCTGTTGACATTTGTGATCCAGGACCATTCTAAGGCAGCAGTGGCAAGTACGAGTTACTATATTCTACGAGCAATGGCTCAAATGTTTCAGAAAAAATCAGTTCTTACCTACTGAAGGTAATAATCTCCCACAGCCTGTGGTAGTAAGGTAAGTCTGCCATGAATAAACATTCTTCTTGCTGTCAAACGACCTTCCTTCAAAAAATCACCATGGCACCAATACCATATAGACCCTCAATAACCTAATGGTGGTGAATGTAATTTCAAAACTGTCATTGGATCAATCAACCATGACTTTGTTCCATACATGAGTAGAATTCTCTTTATGACCTCCATGATTCATAAGCTTGAATCACTGGGTAAAATATGCAAAAACACATTCAAGAAAACAGGCTTTTATTGATGTCTATGGCATCTAGGCAATGGACATCCTTTGAGGAAGTGGTTAATAACCTAGTTTTATAAACAGTGATATTACTTATTTTTTCAGTTATTTGATCTGTCTAACATTAGAAAGAAGGACTGTCACAGATATACACTCCAGTGATTCTTTTCCATTAGTCTTGCTGGGACAGAGCTGTTGTTAGGCAGTCTGGAAGATACACAGCTGAACATTATGTTGATTACATTGTTTTCCATGTCAGTTATGAACTGTAATTAGACATTAAGAAAAACATACAGTGACAAGAATAATGAAGACTGTGGGTACTGCTTAGAGAAGTTACAAATTATCCATACAGGAGAAATTTGCAAACAGAATGTATAAATATCTGCTAGCAATTATTCAAGTGAGACTATTTACAGGGAGAAACAATTTCTGTCATTCAGCTGGAAAAATAGGTAAGCCTTCAAACTCCCAATGTGTCTTTAGATCTAAAAAAAAAAAAAAAAAAAAAAAAAAAAAGACAAATTAAATTCCATAATAATAGAAGAATTTACAAATAATACAGTTCTACTGCTTTGAAGTTAGTGAATATTCTAAATAATTTCTTGAGGCCACAATTTTCTATTTAGCAAGTACTTTTAATTTGCATTAGACTAAATTGCTAAGGATCTTTTGTACTCATTAGGTACTGGATTCTCTGTAGGATTTGGCTGCACAGCTTCAGGTTTTGGATTCTTACTCATTTGGCTGATGGAAGAGTAACCAGATACAATCAAGGGTCCACATCACAGAACTATATGAAATAATAAGGCAGACCTGAGGTCAAGCTTGCAGATCAGGTTAAGGATCAGGAATATTTGAGTGTATCAACTGTAATGTTTGGGGTACTTCACAAATAGGTATTTGACAAAATACAAACTACATGAGTTTGTAATTTTTCTACTGTGAAGTGCTGAGATGTTTGGCAAAGAGAACTCTCAGCAGGTAGAATATGAACTAATTTCTGCGGATCCTTTATTTGCAGGAATTTTTAGTTGTTTGTTTCAGAATTGTTCAGCAATACATCACCTTATTTTTTTTCTCAAATTTAAAGGTGATCATTAGAATGATCTGTGATATATTCTATCATTCTTGAAATTCAAATAATTTAAGGCTGCTGTTTTTTGCACTAAGGATGTTTACGTGACCTCCTGTAGATGACCCTGAGCACAGTTAGGAAACACATCCAACCTGGCACATCCCTGACTACAAAGGGCAACCAGGTTTAAGTTTTGCTGGAGAAAATAACTCAAAGTAAACTTGTTTCCTAGCTTCAGTCTGACATGGTCAGGCAGAAAGCTGCTCCATAGGTATACTGAACAGACCCAAACACTCTTTTTCTTCATCTTTTGTGTTTCTCATTATCATTTTCAAGTTCTTCACCATTACCATTCTCATTCCTTTACAAATAAACAGCCCAGTTCTCTTTTGCCTTTTCTAATGACCATGGTTTAGCAGGCTTTATAATGTTATTTGGTGTTTATGATGTGTTTGTCCTGGTAATTTTTACCTTGTTCAGTAATTCTGCTAAGCTATTGCTCTATTTTGTTACATACAGTTTCCTCCTGTATTTAAAGCTGTTGACTTTTTAATGGAACTCTGGGTCAGAGCTAGCCCTTTGTGTATTCACTTCTCCTACCTCATTGTCTGCAGCAGCATGTTATTCCTCATATTGTTATTTTTCAGAGCTGCCACATGTCAAGATTCACCATAACATCCTATGTCATAGTTTGAATGTCCCTATACCTCTGTGACATTCTGTCATTTCACTGCCTGGTTACACAGATAAGCAATGGTGGGGAAATAGTAAATAGACCTTTTTTTTCTTTAATCAATTTCACCATTGCCATTTTAGAAGTAGTGATGAACAAAGGCATTGAGTAACAATGTTGTAAATTGTCTGACACATGATGTGGCAACCATTCAATTTAAAGTAAGTGTTTTCTTTGTTTAGCTCTTCTACTGGGAGGATAAAAACTAAGTGCATCTTAGTAAATGAAATTAGAAAGATTAGATCCTATACACAGAGATTAAAAAGGGATAAAGAGATACAGAGATAAAATTCTGGACATAATGGTTTAAATTGTTAAGATTGTTTTGTTTCTAGTTATCTCTAGAAGTCAAGACATCCATTTCTTTACATTTTGTCAATGATAATTTTGTGCAAGTGTATTAACAACTGATTAAATATGAATAATTTAACTACAAGACTTTCAATAGAAAAAGAGTTGTACATTTAATTATTTAATTAATTTGACAGTAATTTTGTCAAATAAATGACTTGTAAAGGAAGAAATTACAGTCAAGAAAAATATATGGATTGGTTACAGGGAAAAAATAATGAACAAAAAAATTTAAGAGACCAGTTAACAGACCAGCAATAAATTAAATTTGTCTCATTACTTTTCTTAATATATAAGACATTTGTGTTAATGAGCTTTATCAAATAAATGTATCCAATCTAGTAGATAATTCAGTAGCATGTAAAAGTTCTGAAATTCTCAAGGAATAGATGAAATCTTTCTTTTACTCTTCCATCAGTAATACATTTTGGTTTTCAAGTTCAAGCAGAGAAGTTTTGATGACTGAGTGTTCCTTAAACAGTTTGTGCCCATCTATTGTGTCCTGCAAGGAAAGGACTTTAATAGCAACTGAAAGACCACTGCAATCTTATGTTTATTTGAAAGGTAGATAAAAGAAATCATATAATTATTTTAGGTGTTTCCATTCAGGGAAATTATACCTTTATGTATTTTTCCAATGCTTCACCAAAGTTACAAAAAACAGGATAAAATCTTTTTTCTGTTTCTACAGTGATTACGACCATAATAAGGTGACACATATGGTTTGATCCTGAAGGTCTTTCTTACTTGATTGTAAATAGTGTCTCAATTAAATCTTGTCCCATGAAATTTTACCAATTTCTTCTGCAGGAAAAGAAAACTTCTTTTGGCTTAATCTGGCTTCACTTATATCAACACCTCACTTTCCTGAAGGGTAAATAACAGTCCTAGACAATGGGCTCCTGTTTTCTAGGATTTCTGAGCACTTAAACATTTTGGAGGCTGAACATTAAAGCTGAATTATGGTTGTGGTCTATGAATCTAATAAAAAATGCAATCATAAGCAATTGTTTATATAAATGGTCTTACGAAACAAAGCCTGTATAGCAAAATAAGCGATCCTTGAAGTGAAATGAAGAACTGGACTCTTGAATATGTGTAGGAGCATCCGTTTCCCAGAAAATATACATATTGTTTATTGGTTAATTAATTCCAGATCTGAGTCTGCCTCAGCTAAATCTCTTGTGTGGCCTTACTTAAACACAAGCAGTGTCATCTTACCAGAAGTAAACAGCATGGATGTGTCAATCTGTCTAGAAAAGAAATTAAGGCCAAATTGCTAGTTTTACTTAAGCATTCTTGTTGCATGCTTAAAAGCATTAACATTGAACCCCTTGTCATCTTGTTCAATGGGAATATCACAAACAAACCCTGGAACTGCACAACTTCACAGTTAATTTTTTTTCCTACTGCCATGTGAAAATTCACCCATACATGACAGCAGCACTAGAACTGATGAGCTCTAGCTAAAACCATGACTTCCCTTATGTGTTCTAGCTACCGCCTTTTTCAGCTACACTTTTCACATGTACAACAGCTAATTTGAGAAAGAATCTTGTGAGAAAATATGTAATATTTTCTCTTCCAGATTTTTATTTCCCTTAACTCCAGAAAGGCTTGCACATGCTTGCCAAAAAAAAGTCAAGTGCTTTTCTGTGTTGATTTTCTTTGTGCTGTAAAGCTTCCACCTCTAGTTTGGGGTCTCTTTAAAGGTTTTTTATTTTTTAAATTGTTGTTTTTTTCAATTAGAGAAATTGTATTAAGTTTTCTTGCCTACTAAAATAAGTGAGCAGTATTAAAGTCTTTTTGTGTCCAACAGTTGTGGCAAAGGGACAGTGACAAAGAAGATAATTTTTTTTTTTTGTAATCTTAGCTTTCCCCGGTTAGATGCACAGTGGATAGGATGAGTGTCAACAGACACAAGGTGAAACACTTGGGAAAATTCCCACCACATAAAAGGGGGAAAAAGTACAAGAGTTGTCAAACATTGGAGAAAGTTGTCTTGTAGGGTTGAAAAATCTCCTGCCTTAAGGTTCAAGACAGCTTTTGAGCAGAAACTGGGACAATGTTCAAAGGTTTCTTTGGCCTTATTTTTTCTCTAAATCAAAGTACTTGTGAAAAATAAATAGAATATACATGTATTCATTAATTTCTCTCATTATCAGATATTGAATATTTGGGATACTGGGCATATAGGTTTGTTATTTTTATTGCTTGTGGAATTTTGTTTTATACTCTGCTCTATCACTTCTAATATAGAACACAGGGTCCTCAGACTAAAATTCAGGAATATTGAATATCACAATACAGAATTTCTCAGGAAAATTTGTGTGATTTAGAGAAAAGGGCGAGTGCTATGATCTCTCTTCTATACTTACACTTTTAATGAGTAATTTTAAAAAGCTGAAGCTTAACATTAGTATTATGGATATGTTAGTTTGTTTCTGCCTCAGTTAACCACAGCAGGATCTATTTAAAGATCTATGACCTGTGTTTCTTCTCCGCCTCTGATTCTATTCCTTTTCATTGCCTTTCATACCAAGGGGGAAAAACTCAGCTAAACCCTTGTTGGAACAAACAAACAGATAAACAAAACCAAGCAACCAACACCTAAAAAAGAAGTCCATCCCGACCTGATTCATTCTATTGCTATCCAATTTTATCTCAAGGAAATTCAGTCATAACTCTAATGATACAAGCATATATTGCTCAGTAGCCCAGGGAGCAGGTCCTCTTTGCAGTTGCCAAAATATTCTGTCTTCCTTCCATTTTAGAACATTAAAAGCAGAAGAACAGCAGTCACAACTGCAACATCCAGCTGCTTCACTGTTTTCTCTTTCCCTTGGCTGTTGTCATCAATTAACAGATTCCCTTGCTCAGCCTCAGATGTCAGAAAAAGCATCTTGCTGAGATGCCTTAAGTCAGGCAGCTACAAAGCTGGTACAACTGTCATCCCCATCCTTAAAAGCAGGATACAGGAAATTATAGTCCCATCAGTCTTACAACAGTCCTTGCAAAAGTTATGGAACAAATGCTCCTTTCATAAATCGAATGAAATACGCGGCTGGGGAAAGCCAGTCTGGATGCACCAAGAGCAAATCATTCTTGGCAACCTGATTGCCTTCTATGGCAAAGCAACCTGCTCAGCTGATGTGCATCAAGGGGTGGACACAGTCTATCTGGATTTATCCAAGGCTTTCTAGACCATTTCCCACAGCCTGCTTCTAAAGAAGCTGATGCATTATGGCCTAAACAAGTGGTCTGTGTTGTACCCTCTTGTATACTGAAGCTCTGAGTGGATCTCAATATTTTGGTACAAGCTGACTAAAAAATATAACTACAAGTGAAAATGTTAGAAAATATTCAAGTGCTTTTAGTCCCAATATTAAAAATTTACTAAATTTGAAAATAAGCCAAAAGAAGATGAATCAATCAGGAAAACAAACCCCCCAAATCCCAAGTATTTATAAAATAAATAATTTTATTTATAAAAAAAGTAGTTTGAAAAGAAATTTCTCCATTGTTCTTTATGTTCTTACTTGGTGAAATCTTATTACAGTTACACTCAATATATACTATGTAATATTTTGGTCCACAATATAATATTAGAGCCTACCCCCTCCTCTCAATTATTTTATGTAAATAAATGTACTTCTGGGTTTAATTCTGTGACCCATTGACAAGATAATTTATTGGAATGAGAGGACTCTTTAGAAAAAGCAAAAACCTTAAGAAATTCAAAACCTCTACAACTTATCCTTCAGGTTCCAGGAAATAAACAGAACAAACTGCTGAACACTGTACAGGTATGGAAAAAGACCCTGTATTTCAGTCCTTGTACAGAATTTATTTCTCAGTTTAATGAAGAGTGGTTTACATTAGATAAAGACTGTCAGCAGACCATTCTAGCCACTAGGAGGTAGAATTAATCATTCTCTTACTTGACTTTTTTCTCTGATTACAAAGGTCTGAACACAAATGCAAGATGAGAATGGGGAGTATTTTCTTCTTTAAAATGTGGACCATTTGAATCACTCAGGCTAAACCTTTCCATCCACTATGTTTTTTTGACATTATTTCTGTGTCATTTGACTGTCCCATGGTCTTCATAACAACCTAATTTCATAATGCAATTCTTCATTCCAACTTTAGGAAACAGGAAAAGAGGATGTGTCTAGATTACTAGTTATCCACTTTGGGGGCTAAAAATTGACTGAAAAGACTAAACAAGTCTTTTGAATTGTTTTCCACTAATATGGAAGTAAGATGCAAATGACAAATTGAGAGCAAGAGAAAAGAATTACCAAAAACCAATCTCGACAGATTGTGGAATACTAAGTGGGTAGACAAAACATGTGCTCTTGTGACACAAGAAATAGAGATTTCTATGCCACAGCCTCTTCAGAGCAATCATCTTCAACAAGAAAGCAGCTTCAAAAGAATGTAGAAACAGTAATCTCAAAACTAATCTCATTGAAATCTTCATGATTGCGTGCAGGGAATTTATTGTTTTAAAATCAATTTATCTGTCTTATCTGTCAATTAGGTATAAAAGATAAAGTCCCTACTTTGTAACCTACAATTTTAAATAGTAAAATTCTTAGCACAAAAAATGCAAAAAAGTGAATCAGAAAGTTGATTTGCTGTTAACACCAAACAATGTAAAAATCTTGAATTGTTAGACAACTCCATTTAGGTGCTCAAAGTTCACTTAGCATCCACACATGCAAAGAAAAAAAATAAATTAAACCCAAAATACTGGAAGTTATTCCAAGATAACGGCAAGACAGTTTTGTGAATTCCATTTAACTGCTTGCCTGCTTCTTCACTAATTCTCCCTGAGAATTTTTTCATATGCCTTTTTTTTTTCATATGCTTATCATAAGATTTTTTTGCCAGGCAAAACATGCTAGGTTCACACCTTTTGGTAAGCTATAGGAAAATGAAATCCATGTCACTCACAGGAGCATATATTATCCAACAAGACTATAAAATATTATTATGTGTGGCAGAATATATTAGCTGGTTTTAATATTTGCAAATTCAGATTAAATTTTATCAATGCAGATCCAAGAATTCAATTTATTTCCTAGAGAAATGAGAAGATTTATTCAGCTGTTTTTTGTCGTTTTTGTTGTTTAACCTGCATACAATGTTTGCTGAAATTAGGTTCTGTAGTAGC
The DNA here is from genome assembly GCA_013397095.1 of Sterrhoptilus dennistouni. Classification (NCBI taxonomy): domain Eukaryota; kingdom Metazoa; phylum Chordata; class Aves; order Passeriformes; family Zosteropidae; genus Sterrhoptilus; species Sterrhoptilus dennistouni. The sequence goes on from VWZU01009063.1 coordinate 53,600, forward strand.
AGAAGAATATGTGCATCTTTTACTAAATAGTCACTTGATAACACATTAAAACTAAAACTCTTTGCCTTGACCAGAATAGCATCTTTTCAGATTAGTGTGAAATTAAAGTTACAGCTCTCTCTCTGTGAATGAGATCAGTAATTCCAGGTAGCCATTATCTATTCTTTTACTTTCTTGTAAAAGTGATATAAAAAGAGATCAAAGACCAAATTTTGCACGTGAAAACTATGCTGAGGAGAATATCAGGAAATTATGAAAGGAGGGAAGAACATTCTGCAAAATGTGGTGCCTAGCATGAGATTAGTTACCTACAAGATGCAGCTTGACCTGGTTCTACCCTTTGGAATCTCTTAATAATATCTACAGCACCAGAAGTTAAGATAGGCCCTTAAGTCAGTCACTTTGAATAACGGGCTGGGCTCAAGTGTATAGTTATTAAATAATTACATTAAGGGTACCTGGTTGTGAGGCGAGCTCTGAAGTTGTGAGTACATGGTGAAGTTGTGCTGTGCACATCGGTGTGTATGCAGCTAGCTGAGGCAGCTCACACATGCAGCAGTTTGTGCAGAAAGCCACAAATCTGGAGCCAGCAGCTCTGTGCCAAACCGCATACATCTGCCCCCAGCTACGGTGGTGGCATGTCACAGGTAACAAGGCATGGTTCCCAGCTGCTGTTAGAGCTATTGTCCCTGTGACATCCAAGGCTTGACCCAGACAAATCCTCAGGAAGAGGGTTCAGATCTACAAATCTGAAACTGCAGGGAGTGCCTGGGACAACTCACTGAGGTGAGGCCAGATGGTTTTACAGCTTGTAGCAGCTGTGCAGTTGTCAAGAAGCTGTGCCACCAAATGAAAGATCTGCAGGAAGAGGTCAGCAGACTGAGCAGCATCAGAGATGAAAGGAAAGCAGTCGAATGGCTCTTTTCCAAGCAACTGCAGCTTCAAGAGCTCAAACTTCCAACTGTAGAAGAGAGACAGGCAGAGCCTGTGCCTGTCAGGGTGTGTGACATCTCAGCCTTAAGTGAAAAGGAGCACTCGAGGTTCATAGCTGCTCATGGTTGAAATGAACTACAAAAAGTCAGAGGGTCTGCAAAAGCTTACAAAATTTTATACTAAATTACACACTTGGCATGAAAATTGGCTTGTTAGTCCCTGACGTCCTAGCATAAGAACACAGCACATATTCTGGATAGCACAGCAGAGTGAAGCAGGAGAGAGAAGGCTTAAAAGAAGGGAGGTGGGAAGGGAGGAAAGAATAAAGAGTCCTGGCTCTAGCATAAATCCATAAATCCAGCTGGAGTGTCCAGAGTCCGCATGCACATGAGAACAAATGCACTGGCCTTGGTGGGGGTACCTTCTCAGAGAAAAGTTTCTCACTTTCTATGCAAACTAGTTGTCAGTCACAGTCTGTTTTTCTAGACCTTTCTGGAAATGAGTTGGAGGGCTTTAGGGGTCTTTGGTGGTCCTAATCCTCCCCCCCATCCATGCCCTGTTTTCAGCCTCCCTCTTGCACTTGTGCTACACTGTGTTGTGCCTATTTCCAGGAACTAGAACAAGGCCTTTTGTCACAGGAAAGTCTTGCCCTATCTCCATGTCTCCCCCTCTTCTCCAGTCACATTCTGTTCTTTCTCACAGAACTGTTATTACCAACATTCCTTGGCTGTTATCACCTCTAGTGGTGCGAGTTTTTGGTTTTACCTATGTCATGTATGTATTTGCAGTCTTCTGTACCCCACAATGGTTTGTCCCATGTACCCCCTTTGTTCCTCCTTCAGGGCCTCTCTCTGCATCTGGAAAGTTCCAGGGTGAGCATCGAGTGATTGGACAGACCCCAGCCTTCTTCTCCCACCTCTTTCTGGTTTGTTCCCCAGTGTGTCACTTATATGTAGAGCCACTCCCATACTTGTCTCAATCCTGTACTGAACCCATCTCCTTGTTCCTCCCCCTAATAAAAGTTGCTGCCCAGAGATGTTCTGTGCTCTACTGAGACAGACATCCTGGGTTGAGGTTGTGCTTGCCTGAGGCTCCACTAAACTCAGCTGTGGCATCACCACAGAGTCCTTCCTTCATTTCCCTGCTATCTCTGCCTGAAGAGCAGCCAAGTCCCATGGGATCAGGAAGGTGTCATAGTACACTGAACTGTGCCCTGCTTGCCGTGGTGCCAGTGCTGGCCGAGGCAGGAGAACACTGACACCACAACAATCACCCACAGTACTTGGTTGGCTCCATGTCTCTCCAGCTATTACTGCTTGAGATATAACATTATCAGCTTATCTTTCGGGCCTCTGTAGGGTGGCAAGTAGAAATTCCCATGATGGCAAAGCCTGGAAGGTGGCACCAAGGTGATAACTTCTGCTGTTCCTGAAGACTTGTACCTAGGGAATATGTTCACTGTCCTCATAGCTGATGAGCTGAGGGCACTCTAAAAAGAAAAACTCAGAGCCAGCTGAGCCAGAGCTACACTGCAGCACCAAGAGAAAGTGCAGTGTTAGTAATGGGAGGCACCCAATTGTAGATAATGAGGTTTCCCACCTCACCTGTGATGAGGGCAGTCAGAGCCAGGAACAGTTTGGCCAGAGAAGTTGTAGGTGCCTCATCATTGGTGATATTCAAAGTCAAGTTTGGTGGAGCTTTGAGCAACCTGATGTAGTGAAAAATGTTCCTGGCCATGGTGGGGGGGATGGAACTAGATAATGCTGGAAGGTCTCTCCTATCCTAAACCAATCTATGATTTTTCAATTGATATTTGAGTGGCCCTCCATAAATTATATATGACACATTATTACATCTACTATAAAATTTTATTATTCAGGATAAAGTTATCGGATACAGACTGACAAAATTCAGGATCAAACTGTGTTCTGCCTATTTTTCTGTGTAGTAGATGATTTGGTTATCATCAGTATTGGAGAACAAGGTCCATGTTACGGCAGATGTTCATCATGCAAAATATTTTACTATAACTTACTCTGGTTTTATTTGAATATTCTAAAAACACAGAGAGGTAATGATGAGTTTTATGTTGCTGGGGTTCATTTTATAGAACCTACCACCAAAAAAAAAAATTAATTCCTGTTCTCTAACTACTTTGAATAATAAATTTCTAACCAAAGTAAAGTAAACTATATCCAGAATAGAGTACAGTTACAACAGCTATTAGACATACAACAAACCAATGAATCTACTTCAATTAAAATTTAATCAGAAGCATACCTTGCTCCTTTCTCAGCCTCAGTTGCTACAATTTTTTCTTGTGACCCATTTACTATATAAAATCTTGAGGTTGCATTTATTGAAAATAAGCCCTTATTTATGTATTATATCAGCTGTGATCTTTAACTGAGTTTCTGACATTGTTCAGATGTAAAAACCTTTAGTGCCTGAAAATTATTTTCCTTTCTTTTTTTTTTT
>VWZU01009063.1:57031-86417 GCA_013397095.1 Sterrhoptilus dennistouni
TAAGCTGTAGCGAGTCAAATTTAGTTCTCTAAACACAGTTACCTAGTGGCAAGTTAAGTACCTGAACTATCCATATGAGGCTGGCAGTTGGAACTCAAAAGACGTGTGAAATCATTTTTTCTGACAGTTAGAAGACAAGCAAGATGAGCCAATGGAACTCAAATGGCTTCAGAGGTTGCATAATTATAGGCAGGTGATACCATCAGTCTCTGGATTTTTACTGTTTAGTTACCTTTGCTTTACTACTTTGAGCTGTAAAACTCTTTGTTATACAAATATGATCACCTGTTTTAAAGGATTATCAGCTCATGGCATCTGCAGGTAAGTACTGCATCTTGCTGTTTTTACCTTTCTGTTGAGGCAGATCAGCAATTGCAGGTATTTCAAAATAGCAGTACACCCTCTTGGAGTGTGAGCAATATGAGATGTAACTGCAGGCACAGCTGCTGGTTTAAACTATAATGCATGGATTTTGTGTCACAGTGATAATGTTCTTTAAAACATTTCCTCTCAGCTCAGCTCTCCGACTCATCTGCATACTTCTCTAACCAGCCTCCATATCTTTTCCACACATTTGCAGTGTATTTTCTTCCAGAGGCAATACAGGATGTAGAATTTGCAATTAACAATTCATTGCTTGGAACTGAATTAAGAGAGTGAAATTCACTTGATGGCTGTTCCACTGTACATGACAGGCATCTGGCAACAGGAAGTGCCATCAGAGTTCATCTGGCATCATCAAATTGTCTTTTGGACAACCAAAACATTCCTCTTACTATTTCAGGATTGTCATTGGTCATTGGCTGTATGACATAAATAGCTGTTTCATCTAGTATTAAGTCTGCTCTCTGGACCCTGAATTTTCCTTCAGGTTTCTGAATGACTACATACCTGTTTCTTTTGTTCTGAATTCTGTGCTAAAAGCTGCTGTTTCAGGTCTATTTACTATGAAACAATCTGGTCAGAATTGAGAAATCATGCAAATTAGCAACGTATGATCTTGATACAAAAAAGTGTCAACAGAAAGCATCTGATTAATGGGAAATTGGTGAGCATCTGTGCTCAGCATGTAGAAATATTTGTTTCCTTTTTATTTTTCATTATAGATCCATGCAAAGCTGAATCCTCAGCTTGATTAAGTCTCAAACTATCTCAATGCACAGAACAAGAAACAATTTCTTTCTGGGGCAAATAATAAAGTACCAGATAAGATCTTTGCTGACGTGGAAAACTGAAGAATGTCTGCAGGGAAGTAAGAGAAGAGGCAGAATTGGAGCTATCCAGAAACCAAAAATGGTATATATTCATTCAGTTCATAAGAGGAAAATAAAATGCATAATTGTGTGCCAACTTGAAAATATTTTTCAGATTCTTCTACTAAAACACAGGAAGGTAAGACTGTGCCTCTGTGTAGGGCTTATTGGCTACCTATGGTTGGTTTCTCAGCCATTTTTCCAGTTTGAATCCAGAGGCTTATAACTGAACATGAAAGGTAAAAAGGGTTTATGCATCTCACACAAACATCCAAATTATAGTATAGGTGGTTGGTTACCACCTGAAAGTCAAAACCTAAAATGTTAACATTGTCAGACACGGTCATTTGCTAAGTATTATTACCGTCTATATAGACTAGGGAGCTGAAAGCCTGTTCATTGGACCAGTTCATTACTGCTTCCAAATCTCTCATCACAGCAGAAGGTAACTATAGAAGTTATAAAAGTCTTCAGTGCAGTAGATTTTGCATATGATTTCCTAATATGTGTAATGACTACTTGCCTTAGGAAATTTAAACACATAAACCTTGTTGCTTTATATGTCTTTATTAATACTTCTTTGAAAAATCAACATTTTTAAGATATAGACTTATATTTCAATCCCAGCAGGACAAACTCCTGGTTAGAAAAAGAATCTGCTAGCTAGGGGAAATGATAGAAAATTATGAGAAACCAGCAGAAATGTTTGATAGAGAAAATTTGAAGTGAACTTTTAAATATCCTCCCATTAAAAAGCACTTGTGAAGCTGTCCATTTCCATTCATTGTTCTCATATTTTTCTGAAATAGTACACAAGTTGATATCTAAAGAAAAGAATCAGTGTGTAACAGAGATACTTATAATTGCAAACCAGTTGCAGGGCCAATATCATAAAATTTAACATCTGTTTACCCAAAAGCAGTTCTTAAAGGGAAACTATCATGCAAGATAAACAGTAATATTTATGAATCATGTTTCCATGACAAGTGGAAACCCCATTACCCTTTTTACAGCCACCTGACTTTCTGGGCCTAGAGGTCCTGCCCCTATTGCCATCACATGAGCAGCTTACCTGTCTCACCTTGCCCCACGGCATCCCTCAATCCCAATGATTGGATGGTTATTGAAGCCACATGTTCTAGATTGCCTCAGAAGTACATCAAGTCACTCCCATGGCCCACCAGCATGATTTTGTCACATATGATTTACAAATGTTCTGTGATAGCATGGTTATTTCAGAAGGCTTTGAAAGTTCTCATAAATGTGTATCTATATATGCATATATACATGTACAAAATTAGATGCAAGATATATATTTGTTTAATAATATATAGTCATATATATATTAGAAATATAAGCCTTTAAATGTATTTAAGTGTATACCTAAAAAGGATGTACAATGTGTATAATTGCATATATGTAAACCCACAAAATTTTAATAATGATTTTGATGCATTTAATACAAATTAATAATATAAATCAATGTAAAGACTTGTTTCCATTTAATAAAAGATATCTAAAAATATAATTTATTCTGAAAGATTTAACTAAGTCTAAATGTGAATGGAAAGAACAAACAACTTAAACGACATCTTGGGCTCACGACTTCAGAGGATTTCAATAACTCCTAACCCATTGTGGGGATGGGCATCATGTCACTGAAGAGGGAAGAGGAACATACACAAAACTGAAGATGCCTGTGGATAAAGGGATGACTCTGGTGAGGCCAGCAGTGAAACAACTACTGAACACTGCACCAAGCAAAAAGGAGACCGTGTGTGGGAGTCTGGCCAAGAGGCCCCAGACCCTCAGCTCTAAGCTTCCGGAGTGACCATACAGAATTATTGGGGAAACCTTTCGGATTTGTGCTGTGCAGCATGATACAGGCATTATTGTCAACTATAATGGAAAGCCAGGACAAGAAGACAATATTTTATGAGCTGATGAAATTCTGAAAACAATTATATCATTCAGAAGAAATTAAAAATTGATTAGAAATTTACAGACACTGAATCATTAACTGTTTTTTTTGAAAGGGGCATTAAAAATCATGTCGTTTCAAACCCCTTGTCATAGGTAGAGATTTTCCTAGACGAGCCTGCTCAAAGCATCCTTCAATTTGGTCTTGAACACTTCAAGTTATAAGGCACAACTTCCCTAGGCAACATTTTCCAGTGTCTCATCATACTCAGAATGAAAAATTTCTCCCTTAGACCTAGTTTAAATCTACTTTCTTTCTGTTTAAATCCATTCCCTGTTATTCTATAACTATATGCCATTTTTAAAAGTCCCTCTCCAGCTTTTGTGTAGGTCTCTTTAGGTACTGAAAAGCTGTTAACATGGAAAAACAGAAACAGAAAAAAACCCTCATATTTCCTGTAGCCTGTAATATATGTACAACCTTGTTATTAGCTGTGAGGCATATGTTCTTAACTACAATTTAGCTCTGGACTTAGCACCAAAAACACAATGGGACCAAAAAAAGAAAAAAAAGAAAGGGAAAACTGAAGGAGAATGAGAGCTTAAAATTGACACATCTGGTGGTTTTATTGTGCTGCTTCTGGATGTAAAGTTTTGTGGTTACAGATGTGTAAGTGTGTAACACCAAAGGGTATGTGGACTATTTTTTAGTTAGCCAGCTTCTGAAAGAAAAAAAATGGATATGTAGCAGGATTTGAGATGAAGAATTCATGTACATGTAAGTTCCCATCCCTGAGTATATGTTTTATAGGCTTTAAATTTTTAAACCGTGAAACTAAGCAGCTTTCCCCAAGCACTGGGATTTGAGAGGTGAAAAGGTTATTTCTCCATTTTCTTCAACACTGCTGAAAATCAAAATCGTGCAGGCCCTCATCCACAAACAGAATATTATGGAGTGGAACAAATTGGAAAGGGATAATTTTTTTTTTTTTGCACAGTCCACAGCTAATAAGAAGGCTGTTTACTCGTAAATGGAACCAAGTTACTACTGTCAACAGGAAGTGAAAACTTTGAGGTAGGCCTGTAGTTTACAAGAGAATGTGTTCATTGTTGATTTGTAATCTATGCAGATGGGGAGCTTGAAGAGTTTTTATAAACAGAATTACTAAATTGCTGAATTCTAGTGATGCTTTTTGTAGTGGCAAAAGAATTCTGCATATATTGAAAAAAACAACCGCTAATAAAAAGATCATTCCTAGAAATTTAATAGCTTCTAGTCCTTCAGCACAAAAATAAAACAAGATCCTTCTGGGCACCCTGAAGTTATACTTGACAATTTTGACAACTCAGCAACCTATTTTGGTACACTCCAAGTAGAAATGTACCCATTTTATGGTCTTTTTTCGTGGTTACTGTCAGGGTAAATGGCAACCTATTCTTCTTGTGCTGCACCTGTGCTGAAATCCTTCAGAGATGCCGCATTTACAGACATAACACATGGATACCTATAATACTGCTGAAGCAAAAAGGACCTGGAGGATGCACACAAGGTTTTTGAAATCTATAAAGCTTTGTATTTTGAATGGAATCCAAAGTGTTTGTTTTTTGATTTAGGGTGAGTTTTCCTTTTTGTGTTGTTTTGTTTGGGGTTTTTTTTTGTTGTTTTGGGGGGTTTGTTTTTTGGTGGGGTTTTTTTGAGTTTGTTTTTGTTGTTGTTTTTTGTGGGGTTTTGTGGGTGTTTTGTTTGTTTGGGTGGGTTTTTGAGTATTTTAAAGATTTATTTTTTATTTTGTTTTGTTTCCGTTTGGTGGGGTTTTTGGTTGGTTTTGGTATTGCTGTTTTGTTTGTTTGTTTAGTTTTTTAGGATTTTTTTGTTTTTGTTTTTCCTTTGGGGTTTTGTTATAGTTTTTATTTTAGATTACATAAAATTGTACCTCCATCAGAAGCAGAAAGCTTCAAGTTACCCTGTCTGGTATACACATGCTGACAAAACACCCCAACCCATCAGTGATGTTGTGCAGAAAGAAGGGTTTCCTTTGCAACCTGAGTGCATAAAGAAGAACCCCTCAAAACAAAAAACTGTCTAAGTGTTTTAACATTTTCTGTGGGATTTCTTCCAGAGATTCAATTTTCCCCACAGCATCATGACAATAATTGATATGGTGTTTTGGCTGATTAGGGTAAGATTGTCTTCTGTAATGAAACAACTACTTGCATGAATGAGGAGAGAGCAGTTGATACTTACTTGTTCCTCCAAGGCTTTCAACACTGTATCTCTTAATATCCACAGAGACAAGCTCAGGAAACGTTGACTGGATGCATGGACTGTGAGGTGGATTGAGAACTGGCTACATGGCAGATCCCAGAGTGTCATGATCAGTGACAGAGGATCTGTTTGAAGGCCCCTGAAGTAGTGTCTCCCAAAGTTCAATACTGGGCCCAGTACAATTTAACTTCTTCATCAGTTACTCAGATGAAGAAACAGGGACCTCCTCAAGTTCACTAACAAAATAAAGCTATGAGGAGTGGCTGATACCCCAGAGAGATGTGCAGCCCTTCAGAACAAACTTGACAGGTTGGAGAGATTGGCAGAAAATCATCTGAAATTCCATAAAGGCAAATGCAGGGTCCTGCACCAGCACGGACTGGGAGCTGACCTGCTGGGAAGCAGCTCTGCAGAGAAGGACCTGGGGGTCCTGGTGGACAACAAGCTGTCCATGAGCTAGCAGCGTGAACTTGGGGCCAAAAAGGCCAATAGTATCCTGGAATGCTTTAGGAAGAACTTTGCCAGAAGGTTGAAGGAGGGGATCCTGTCCCTCTACTCAGCCCTAGAGAGGCAACATCTGAAGAGCTGTGTCCAGTTCTGGGCTTCTCAGTACAAGAGAGACAGGGAGCTCCTGGAGCACGTCACAAAAATTATTAAGGATCTGGAAAATATCTCTTAAGGCTGAGATCTTGGGCCTGTTCAGACTCAAGAAGAGATGTCTGAGAGGGGACCTCATCAATTTCTATAAGTACCTGAAGAGATTATGTCTAAAGTATGGAGCCAGGCCCATCTTGGTGGTGCCAAGCAATAGGACAAGAGGCAGTGGACAGAAACTACTGCATAGGAACATGAGGAGGAACTTCCGTAATGTGCTAGTGACCACCCACTGGAACATATTACCCAGAGAGGTTATGGAGTCTCCCTCATGGAGAGATTCAAGAACTGGATGCAGTCATGTGCCAAGTGCTCTAGGATGACTCTGCTAGAGCAGAGGTTTGATCACGTGACCTGCTCTGGTATCTTCCAACTTGACTGATTCTGTGATTCTGTGTTAAAATGTTGATGGCAACTGCTATACCATCTCTATAAATATCCTGGGGAAGAAATATAGAAGAATTTTTATGGTAATAAGCTTATTTAAGCTTAATAAAATACTCATGGTTATGATCAATGATATGGCCAACTAAGTATGTGAGCAGTGAAACTGAAAACTTTTTCTAAGCAAGTGCATCATTGAAAGGTTAGTAGTGTGCATGTTTTTGGAAGAGTTACAGAGTCACAACTTCCATCAAAAGCAAAATCTATGAGGTTATTTAAGAATTAAGTTTTTTCCTTAGCAGGACAAATGAAATCTTGACAAGACTTGGTTCTTTTAAGAAGAATCTAAAGATACTACTAAGCCTCCATAGGGATATCTATCTGTTCATCTGTACAAATTCTTCTAGGCATGTGGTGCCTTTTAGGCAAAGAGCTGGCCATTTTTTTCCTGACAAAAAAAGCCAACTAGATACATACTAGTGGGAAGAGGAGAGGAAAGATCACTGAGAAATATGAGGAGATGAACTGGATATATCTGATTGTGTGAACTCTGGTGAGTAAAGCCCCTGAAAGATTTATTTTTTGCATCAGGTTGACTGTTTTAGTCAAGGCATTATGATCAGCAGATTCTTATTCTATAGACTAGACAAAGGCAGAGTATAGCCCACAGGTAAATGCTTCCCAGAAAACTGTCAGGAAATGATCTTTCATATGGCTGTCAGTCATCTGTAAGAGCTGCATGTATTCCCTCATACAGCAGCTGTTGTGAAAATCTGGTCCTCCTCAACTTTTTCACAGTACAGGAATGGTTATAACCAGTTTATACAACCTTACTGCTAGGAAGTTCATCAAACAAAAACTGTATTTGCTAAGCATCAGCTTAAATTTTACATCCATGCTAACTGACAAAACCTTTTCTTGGAAAAACAGCATGGTATTCAAGTCTGCTACCCTGGGCCTTAAGATCAGATGCTGACTAAACCTGATTAAAGACGTCATCCAGCATGATCAATTCCCACTGTTTGTTTGTGTCCTTATAAAACAAGCTTATTCAAAAGGGTGTAGACATTGTCTCTTAGTTGCGACTGAGAAGCAACTTGATTAGTGCACAGTATGAATAAGATTTGCTGCTTTGGCTTTGGAGGTTCTTCTACAGTATACAGCTGGATGAAAATAGTTATCAACAGATAGTTGACCAAACTCATAAGCAACTATCTCCGTCATTCCATGGTTGGACCTAACTTGCAGCAAACATACAGTGTTGTGCCTTTATAATCCCATCCATTCGCATCTACCATGCCCAGGGATGCAGGTTTTGGCAGATGTAAGTAGGATCGTCTCAGTGTACAGGTTTTCCTTGATGCTGATCTTCATCAGGATCATTACAAACTCAGCTTGAAGAAATTTGAAATATAAATCCATCCCTGTCAAAATGTATCTCCTTTTCTAGTAGCAGAAGAGATTCTCCTTCTTTGCATTTCCTTTTTTTTTTTTCACCGTACAGCAAGGTTTGTCTTCTAATGGGTTCAGGCTGGATTTCCCTCCAGAAGCATCATGTGTTTCAGTTATAAATACTTTTCAAGTATCCTTTCAGGATTTTTCCTTTTTGTTCCTACATACACATGTTCCTTTGACATTGCCTTTTGTATATGGCAGTCAAAAATTGTGGCCGAAGCAAAGGAAGACGGGTACGCCTGTCCTGTGGCTGGGAGAGGGGAGTGATTTCTAGCCCCAAGCAGTCGTGTGAACATAAACCTGAGAGTCATGCTATCATGGCTTTCTTTCCACACATGGATAATTACTTTACCACTCGCCAGGTACCTTGCATATTCTCTAATACCACAATTTTTAATGAGCAAAAATGGTATACTCAATCTTTGCCTCTGCTACTTCTGCCTGACAGGTTAAATGCTTTTCAATCCAGTGAAAATTAAAATACAACATGGAAGGGGAAATAAATTGATTACCCACAAAACCCATGCCCATGCTGAGAGAGAGATAGCCTCAGAGTTTTTGGGCATCTGTGGAAATATATCTTGCAAGTCTGCCCTAATGAAGAATTGTGGTTATTAATTATAGAGAAAACTTATAATTTCTACAAGTTATTCTGCTTATTCTTCAGTTTTGGGTTGGATTAAACTGGTTTAGTCACAGGGCTTTGTGATATTTTTCTTCCTTTCAGGTGTTTATGAAGTTAACAGAAGGCCCTGAAGAATCATCAAAGTACATTTTGAAATTAATCAGTCCAGACCTCCAGTCTTGTTTACCAATTCAAATAATATTTTAATATATATGCAGGAAGACTTATAAAATATCTAATATGAAATAATTAAAATCTAATGATAAAAAAATGAAATTAGACTTAAAAAAACCCAAAAAACCAAACCAAACCAAACCAAAAAAAAAAAANAAACAAAAAAAAAAAAAAAAAAAAAAAAAAAAAAAAAAAAACAAAAAAAAAAAAAACCCACCACCACCAAACAAAGTAGTTGTGGGAAGCAGAATGGAGGAAAAACTAAAGAATACTGGGAAGTGACAAAAATTGCAGTCAGCAATCCTGACTCCCCTCACACAGTACAAGCTAAGGAGGATAGAGCAGAGTGGGAAGTTATACAGTAATATACAGTTTATAATAGTATGTAAATTACAAGGGGTGATGCAGTTGCTACTCCCTGGAGGGAATGCAATCAGCATGCCCAGCTTCCCACACACAATACATGCTGAGAGGGACTAACTGGAGGGTGGAGCAGAACGGAGACACCACCACTAGGCTCTGTTGAAATCCTTGCAAGGGAGGGAACTCAGTGGTGTCTTGTACCTGATAAGCCATATAGAAGCTGTCAACAGAGGGAGAAAATAGATATCTTGCTGTAGATGTCTTACAGCAACCATGGTGAAGCCACAGGTAGACTCTCAAAGTTACCCACCTCCAAGATAGGCCCACTCCTCATTGTCAAATGTTATGAATTTGTCTGTACTAACTCTGCACTTTTATCTATATAATAATCAGACAGTTTATAATCCTAGTTAGAACAGCATTTGTCTTCCTGTTAAGCATCTAAAGCTGCATAGGAAGACTGTAGGAACATTACTCATGATGAGTAATGATTGTCATATATATCTCTTATTCCATCTACTAGATGATTACTTTGCGCACATCACTGGAATGGCAATCAAGATAAGGAACAAGTAACAGTGCTATTTGAAAAAAAAAAAAAGATAAAAAGAAAAATAAACCTAATTTTGAATATTTCTTTATATATTTATTTCTATTTTGCAGAACTAGCTCACCTAAATTTAGATATCTGTGATGGAAGCGCCTGAGACAGCTGGCTAAATATTTACTGACAGTGGATGGATGGACACTTTCTGACATGGTTCATTATGTTTTCAGAGGTCTATTTCACATTACATGTGCTATGTCTTAAAACTGCATATTTCTATCCATCTCTGTAAAAGATACTTAGAGTGATTATCTCAGACCAAGGTCTGAAACTTAGTTTTATATCACCCACCTTCCCTGCAGTCATTGTAAATATGGGTAAACTCAGAACCCACTCAAAAACAAACAACAAAAATAATTTTGTTGTTGTTGTGTTTTTGTTTTGTTTTGGTTTTGGTGGACAAGTACCCTTAAAAAGATTGCAGTACTCTGTTCTCAACACTAAAAATCTCAGACTGTTGAAAGAAGTCTTAGAAATGAGGAATCTTGGATGAAGCTGCAAAAGACAACAAATAACTAACACAATTTTAAAAAGGCCCTATCACAGACACTGATCAATGCTGAAATCAGGTAATGGTGGTAAAAAGATTGAGTTTCAGAGGAGCAGTAGCTTTCATAAATATATTCATGGAATTTTGGCTGAATTTCTTACATCACACTATGCAATGCCTTTAGAAATGTGGACAAATAAGCCCTTGAGGCTGATAAAATTTACCTATTCAATGATCACATGGGTAAATACAATATGTTGATAGGACTTTGTATACTGCATGAAAATAATGTGTTGTGTATTGCAGACAAGACTATTCTTAAGCTTAAATTAATGCTCGTTATGTTCTTCTTGTTTTCTCTCATGACCTATGCAATCTAAGTGTATAATTAAGACTGTTGAGTTCTTCTGAATCAATAAACGCTGTATTCTATGTGCAAAATTTAAAGCACAGAGGATGTTGAGAAGGAGGGGTGAAAAAGAAACCACTACAACATAAATTATAGATTGAAATACTTCATGATGGCAAATTTTCCCATTGGAGATTTTATGGAGTTTCCACAAATCCTTGATTAAATTTTTAAACACCAGTTTATCAGTACACATTATCACATAGATCCCAGATCTACGCAATTCTAAATTACACAACAGCAAAACATATTTTCAGTTATAATACAGCAAAGAATAATAATTTGGACCACATTCTGAAAAATAAACCTGTTACAAAAATCACAGCTTTGAAATTAATTGGTAAACACCTGAATGCCATGTCTGCAGAGAGAGGAAAGAATAAACATGTTTGCTCCAGCTTCAGACTGGGAGACTTCTAATGTTGCTTGTTTCCCACTCCTCTCCTCCTACTCTTCAATCTTGACCTTCTACCTTAAAAACAGAAAGAGAGCCACTCTACTTCTGAACTTTCACCTCTCAGGTGTAAGAAACTGTGCATATGTAGTAAAGAATCTCCTCTGAGTTTACTGATCCTCTAGTTTAAATATAACAAGTTATAACAAATTACCCTTCTTTCAAAACACATCCCAAATAGCATTTTCTGGATGGAACATATTTTAAAACCTTGAAAACATCTTCTAATGTCAAATTTAATAAAGCTGGTATGACTACTTTATAATCATAGAAGATAATTAATTGTAGTACCTGAACTAATTAGTTCCAAGTTCCCCTACTTATTATATATAAAATATCCAGGACATATTTTTAAATCAAATAAAATAGAGAAGGCTTAGCCAAATTTTCTATATTATGTACTGTGTTTTTTGTTGTTGTTTTCTTTTTTTTAATCACAAATAGTTATATGGACATTTAATTAAAGAATGTGATTTTCTTTCAAAGTTAGATTTGTCAACTCAATAGTCTTTGGGTCTTCTTAAAGTTCTGTGTCCTGTGTTTCTAAAAAATCTTTGGATAAATAAATAAAAAAAACCTTCTTCTTAAAAAACAAAACACCAGTAAAGGTCTGAATATTTCTGAAAACTTTCCATGTAAAAATAATTCTTTTAGAATAAGTACATGACATGAAATTTTGTACATGAATAAAATTTTGATGAAATATGATTTTCTTTTTTTCCTCTTGCTTCTCTACACAATTGCATGTTTATCTTGCCAGACATATTGCAAATGAATTCCAGCAGCATATAGAGAGTTAGGAAAGAAATCTCAGGCAGTCTGAAGCTTTTCTACTACTATTCAGCTTGCTGGTTTTCAGTCTATATTCTTGGAATTTGCAAGGGTCTAATGTACTAGTCTGTGAAAGACAACCAAGCAAAAAAGATACAGTGTTATGAGAAAGGCAGTAGGAGACTATTTAAAATTACCACATTCCAAAATTAAATAAAGGATTCTATGATCAAGAAGTTTCCTAGAGGTAAGAAACTGAGGAGGAAAGGAAGGTAAAAAGAAGCTTAACACAGGGTAGTATACAAATCTAGGAAGCCAGAAGACGTGTGTAACTCTATTTATATTTCTTCCTCACTTACATTCCATATACTAGTTTAACTGGAAATTTTGGGCTGTTAAAGTCAAAAAGAATGCCCATGCTACACAGAGCAGTACAAAATTACTTGGATTCCCCTGATCTTGCTGAGGCAATATATCTGCGCAGCTCAGAGGAGGGCACTCCTAGTTCTGGGGAGCTTTGACTTAACTAACTAGCTCAGACCAAAGAGCATGTGCTCTGTCATTATGTTGTAACGAAATCACAGGTTTTGCTTATTTTGGTTCTATGATATAAATTACTTCAGAAAAAAGAAAACCAGCACAGCCTCTTTGTGTAGCGCTATAATGGCATGGACGTACAGTAAGCTCAAAGGAAAAATTACTTATCCCTAGGAGTACAACAGATCTGATTTGAATGCTGCACCCATGCAATGGAGAAAATAGAGGAAAACCTCTGCAGATCCTAACAAATTGAAAACAGGCAGGCAGCTTCCAGGTTTTGGAAAGCTACTGTTTGTGTGATTATATTGCTGGAAAAGTTCTGTAGAAAATATTTACCTTATGCCAGCAAGTATTCTCCCAAATAGTCATCTAGGAAGTGCCGAGGATTTAGCACAGGATAAGGGACTGTTCTTGTAAGTGTGTTGCCATGTAAGGAACAACCTTGTGTTTCAAAGTAAGGAAGTTTAATATTAGGCTGCTTGAGGAGTTTGACATTAGGCTAGGAAGTTGAAGGACTTTATTTTTATAGATTAAAGAGGAGCAATTTCTTTACAAGAAATCCTAGTGGAGATGATAATTTTTCCCAAGTTTATGACTGTCTCGTGCAGAGGTGATTCAGATAAGCTACTTCTAGCTAGTTATTAGTATCATGTTTTTCTTGTGCTGCTTTTGCTACCTCTTTTCTTTGTTCAGGTTTGCTTCTTCCCTGCCTGTTTGCCTTCCATTTCTGAAGTTAGTCATTGTGACTTTGTCATTACTCTCTCAATAAAGCACTCCCTTTTGATAATTGAAGGGAAAACAAGGGGGAACACATAGGTGGCACAGTGGAGCACTTGTGTCTCCACGCAAGGACAAAACTTTATAGGAACAATGGTAAGAAAACAAAAGGGGAAGTTTCCCACCGCTTCTTTATTTTGGTCTGCATCTCTCTCATAAGATGTGAGAGAGCTGTATGGTTACCTCCACCCTGTTTCCATAGAAAGAAATGAAGGAAGAATACATAATGCCCATGTAATTAACAGTAAAAATCATATCAAATTCATACACTTAAAATGTCACAGTGACCCTGGCCAAGTATTATGTGGATTTCAGTTCATGATTTCTCACCAACTTACAATACTGCATCTCCAAGGTGACAGTGTATGTGCATATGATTGTGGGTGTATTACACTTTCCTTCCATCTAGTATGAAGAAAAGTAATCAATCTGTAAAGACAAACACTTCCTTATTTTTTCATGTGTGGGAAGTGGGCAAACTAGAACATCGTGTTCCCTTGCTCAAAATTATGTAAATGGAAGTTAAATGTCTTTGGAACAGCTAAAAAAAATAAAAAAGAGAAAGAACAAGAAGCAGAAATCACTTCTTTGGCTCTGTTTTGAATCAGGCTTGGCATTCAGAGAAGATGCTGGGGCAGCTGCTACAGGAAACCAGGCAGGAACAGTCAAAGTATTGTATAAAAAAGAAGAAAATAACTTGTAGTTAAAAAATGCAAAGCCATAGCCATTGGTAATATACATGGAAATGTGCTTGGCAGTAGCTGCAGGACCAGGGACAGAATGCAGATGGCTAAATAGCAGCGTTAGCAGCATCTTCTCCACTCCACTCTCTAGAGGAAAACACATTCCTGAGATTCATGCCTTGTATCCATATTGTCCAGAGAGACCATGTTCTGAGATTGCCACTGTAGCTTAAACTGAACAGTAATGTTACCTTTTATGGTAATAGATATATTAAGTATATAAATAACAGACAAAAAATTCTAATTATTAAATTGATATAAAATGTGCATTATTTTTATAGTTCATAGCCATATACAACAAAAAATTTCTTTCCGCTAACTATTCAGGAGAGCTGAAGGTGCCAAATTCACAGGCATCTGCAATTTACGTAGGTGCTGCTCAAGCAAAATGTTCTGAAGTCATTAACTAAATAAATCTTACTACGTCTCCTTTCAGATGTATCTACACTGGAGGATGTGTAGAAAATAGTAAGCAGTTACAGTCAAAGAGACCATTTCTTAGACTGTTCTGGAAAAGATTTAAATCAAAGTACTTGGTGCTTTGACACAAAAATTTAATATTAAAGTTCTAAACAAGTCCACAAAGTATGTTCAGTTCATTCAAACAAAAAGTTAATTGATTGTAAAATATCCCAAGAATTATAAATTAATATATCAATTGAAAACTATTTATTATGAGAGCAGGAAAGACACTTCTTCACCATAATCTCACAGTAAGAAAACAGGCACAATGCAAAGTGCTGTACTGTCCTTACAAGCATCAACCCACTGCACAGTACAACATTCAGCAAAGCACAAGAGACTGAAGGCTGTAAAACTCCGCATTTCTTACATTACAGAAAAGGAGTAACTCAAGATCCAAAGAGATTTATTAGGTACACTGTGGGACTCAAGCTGAAATCAGGCATCCAAAATTCCTTAAAATCTTACTTTGATTTTCATTTCTCTTGAGAGCATATAGCAGTAGTCACTTCTGAAGGCATATCACCGTAGTAACTTAAAATTCCCTTGAACACCAAGGGTAAGATTCATACCACTTGACTTTAACTGTCTGAAAATTAAGCACCTAGATTAAGTAAAGATGTTTTATTACCTAAATAATTATTTATTTATTTATTTATATTTATTACCTAAATCACTAAAGACATATAGGTACTTTCAAAACCTCATTCATTCCACCCTAAAATGAGATTCAGTATTAAACAGCAAATACTAGATGTGACTTCCCACGGAATTTTTTTTTTGTCATGTGTTTTTGTGGCCAAACACCATTGCCCAGCTGGTTATGCAAAGCCTACCGGCATGTGTCATCTTCTTTACATGATCATGTCATTTGTTGAAAAAATTAAATTATAATGCTGTCATCTAGTGAGACACAATCTGTCAGCAAAATTTTCAGAAGATTTTCTATTTAGTTTATCAGTATAAACACACACAGGAAAAATCACACATAGCTGTTCACAAAGAAGTTACTTATCCCTAATTACAGAGTTGCAGCAGTAGTTGGGAGCCCAGTCCCAATCATACAATCAGAAGTAGAGGTTGTATGGACATATTAGTTAATTTTCTCTTTCATAAGGTTTTGTTTCTGTTTACCTTGCCTACAATTCTGAAGACTTGTTGTATCAAATCTCTCTGCCCTTAGATGTGAACTAGGTTACAAGATTCTTCATATAATACACCTTTTTGCTTCTCATTTTACTTTAATTTATAGATTCAGTGCTACATCAGCTTGTCACTTACTGATACCCTTGAGAAAAACCAGCCCTTTGGCTCTTCAACTTATTAGTTAGCTAGTTCTTGGAGAAAAATCCACATAAAGTTTTTACAAATCAGTGTTTCATTGCAGATTAACACTTTTATGTTCTTTGGCCTACTATTCTGGCAAGGATTTCTTGTACCAAAGGAAAATGGTAATTTTCCTGGTTTTGTTTATTGGTTTTTATGATGCATCACTTTTCATTATAATGCTGAACTTATTTTCTATCATGACCAAAAGAAGGGATCACCTAGCAGATGACTATGTTTGCCTTCATCATCTGACTACATATGAATGAATCCTCCAGGTATGTGATCACCACAAATTCAGCCACTTACATGTCAGCCAGGGTGTCAACATTTTGACTGAGAGAGGAGGAAGCACTGTGGTACTCAGGAGAAAGTTTGCAATACCTTTTGCAATTTTTATTTGTGATGTGTATCTACTTCACATAGAAGAAGAATATTCACAAAAAAGATCTGATTTCTCTCTTACATATCCAATACCCAAATATGTCAAATAAGCCATGGTGAAAATACATATTTGTGGGAATTTGGGAGTTAGATTTCCATAAAGATATAATGTATTGAACCTTGGTCTTTCTCCTCTTCTGTTGGTGGAAGGGACAAGAGAATATTCTGGTGAATTTCTAATTCTTTTTTTTTTTTTCAGATGATAGAGCAGAATTGTTGGCACAGTATTATTTTCTGAGAAGAGAGGTTTATCACAACAAAGGTACAGAGAGATTAGTTACATGGAAGGGATAAAATTACTTGATCTTAGAGAACAGAATCCCTTTCTCCCCTTTTCTGATCACCTTTTCTAATTATTTTGCTACAACTGTTATATTATTTCCTTCTTCCAGGGTAATTTTAAGAAAATATTTTTACACACTATGAGCTGTACATTTGTGATTTTCCTCCATTTTTAGTTTTACATCTTTGTTTTTCTGCTCCTGTGTCTCTCTCCCTACAAGCTTGTGAGACTGACTTAGAGTGAAAAAGTACCTTTCTTCCATTCCTACAAATCTGAGAAAGCTATGTTCAAACAGACTTCTTAATTTATTTTCCTTACCTATTCTGACTTAGCAGGAAGTGTGAATAAACTACAGTATCTGGCTACTCCAAGAGGGCAGTGACCAGTGGCAAAAAATCCATTTGGAGGTTAATGAATAATGGTATATTTCTTGGGTCAATACTGGGTCCTCTTAAACTTTTTTTTTTTTTTTTTTTAATGACCTGGATGATGGGGCAGTATGTAGCCTCAGAATCTTTGCAGATGACATAAAATAGGAGAACTGGCTGCCATTGGTTCTGCTGTGCAGCAGAACCTTAACAGACTGGAGGAATGGGCTCACAGAAACACTTTTAAGTTCAGCAAAGGGAATTGACAAGTTCTATACCTGGATAAGAATATTTCCATATGAGGGCCACCCAGCTGCAAAGTAGTTTATAGTACAGGGCTGGGGCACCGTGTCATGAAGGAGTCAGGCTATTTTTAGTGGTGCCCAGCAGCAGAGCCATAGGGAATATTCACCAACTGAAACACAGGAAGCTCCTTCCGAATGTTACAAGGATGCCACAGTCAACCACTTTTTTAGTCTGACGTTGATTGAGCACTGGCACCAGGCTACCCAGTGCAGTTGTGGAGTCTCCTTTCTTGAATATATTGTGAACCTTGACCTGGGTAACTGGCTGTTGGTGATCCTGCTCGAGCAGAAGGGTGGACCAGATGACCTCTGGTGGTGCCCTGAAACCTCAAATCTCTGATTTGGCAATTTTGTTATTCTGTGTATGTACACATACACATGTGCTTACATAAGCATATATTACGGATGTACACAAATGTGCATAAGTTCTATGCCTCAGTTATATGTGAGTATATAATCATTAATGCACACGCATGAATAAAGAGAAGTACAGACATCTGCTTGTATTACTGACCTGCTCTTATTTGCATTTCATGTAGGCATTTAGTAGAGTCAGTGCATGTATTAGGCATGTGAATGATGTTAAAGAATGCCTCTAGAAGACCTCACTCACGTTGCACAATGAGAACTACAAGCGAGTTAGGGACTTAAAATGAACTTGAGAGATAAATATATTTTGGGATTTTGATAGGTATGATGCAAATGATCAATTTGTTTTAATGTACTGCTGACTCTAGGCCTTAATGATGTGGGTTATGTAATAACAAAATCTTTTAAAACTGTGTGTGAGATTAGTAAGAAGATGTAGTCACTTCTGGTTTTTACTTTTTTTTCTGCTTAGTTTTGCAATACTTGTATGCTTGCTTGTTTTTATTGGAGTGGTATGAAGAAGTACTGTTAAAATATTTTGTTGTACTAGTCTCTAATAAATAGACATTGTTAATTTAGGACTAGGCTATATAAGAAATGCCTCTTGATGTAGACATAAGACATCTGGAATTTTAATTCTTATATTTCATCTACCCGTTAGATCCTTACAAGCATTATAAAGAATTCTAAATCCTGCAAATAAGTGATGCACTAGCTACAATATTAAATTTATTAATTTTAGTGGTAATGTAAGTTTAAAAATATTGCCTGTGCTTAACATCTTGAAGTGCTGAGGAGAAATATGTGATTTTGCCTTTGGTTCTTTACTGTATCTACAGATGGCCAGATAGCCAATGTCACTACTAGTCAAGAGCTGCTGTTGGAGAAGTAAGAGGCAGAGAAGGGATTAATTGAGATAAAAGATGTACTTCAAACTGAAGAAGAAAGTGAGTGCTGGTAAAATATCAATTCAAGGAATATGAAAACTCTCCAGGGACATCCTACAGACAGAAATCAAAGACAGTAAAAAGAAAAGATCATTAGCATAAATATGAATTAATCCTTTGGACTATGATTAGTGGAAAAATTACAGACTCTTTAAACTAATCAGCAATTAAAACTATACAAAAAATATTACCTAAAAGGAGGAAATATAACTTTTTTTTTACATTTATGGCAGAGTTTTATTACAAAATTGTGCAGCAACAGTACTTTCACTGCTACCTCCCTTTCAAACTCATGGTATAATGAAGAAAATATAGGGAAGAAAAAAGGGCTGTAATTTCCACACTGAATTATAAAAAATTAACTTTGGGACAGAGCATTGGAAGCATCAGCTGAAAAACTGATTTTGTGATTTTTTTTTTTCTTTACTGTAAAGATATTTTCAGCTCACAAAAAGATAGTGGTGAAAAATCACTGAAAATTTTCAACCAATAATAGATTTTATGGATTGCATGCTCATATGCATATGCTCTTACATCCAGATACATACCTACCTAAATATATATATATGCATGCATACATACCTAAATGTATATATATATACATATGCATGCCTACATACCTATATGTATATGTGTATGTATATGTATATATAAAGCCACTTAGAGCTTTTGACACTTTGCCACTCTTTCATGAATAATCTGTACTTTCTACACAGTCAGATTAATATCTAAGCTCTTATTGTTGAAAATTTCACTGCATCTAAAACCCATCTATTAAGAGGCCTGCAA
Source organism: Sterrhoptilus dennistouni (assembly GCA_013397095.1). Taxonomy (NCBI): domain Eukaryota; kingdom Metazoa; phylum Chordata; class Aves; order Passeriformes; family Zosteropidae; genus Sterrhoptilus; species Sterrhoptilus dennistouni. The sequence continues at coordinate 76,210 of VWZU01009063.1, forward strand.
AAATAATACACCATCTAGATGACATCTGATTTGTGTCTTTTATCAAGATCATTTGTTTCAAATGAAAAACTGTGAGTTTAGGAGCAGTGGATTGAATAGCTACTGACATCTTCAAAGGAGTGATACTGAAGAGAGCTGCAGAATGGATAAATCAAACAGGAACCAGCAAATCAGTATTACTGGATAGGTGCAGCTTTACAGAAGCTGAACATAATGAGAATGGCCAATATCTTTTGAAATATATAGAAGTTACCCATGAAATTGGAATGTACTTGGCAGATCAAATAATTCCATTGCTGAGCTGTCTAAATAACACCCTGTTTGGCTTCTTCTGGTTGGAGGAAATCATCAGTTTTCTTTAGAAGTGCAGGCATGTGTGGTGAATGAGGTATTTATTGCCTGGAAAAGGAAAATGGTGAGACTGGGCATAAGACAGAAGGCTGACCTGCACAAGTGTTTAGTCTTCTTTGAAATGCTCTAAGATACTTGAGTGATTAAATGTGTGGTGAACATGAAACTCTTTAGGATAGGCAAGTGAAAAATGGTTCTAGGACTTCTCAAGTGGCACCATAAACTTATGCTTAATCAAGTGAATGAAGTGAAGACAATTTTCTTGACTTCCTATACATTGGCTATCTTCTCATTAAGCTAGGCATTTGGCACTAACTTTTTGACTCAGTGTGGATAACTGTATGCATGCATGTTTGGCTGCAGAAAATTTTGACAAAGTGGCTATGAGTAAACAGTGATCAGAAGTCTTACCAGCTTCTTCAGCATCTGCATTGTGAATCATAAGTGGAAACAGACTTAGAAAAAGAAAATGTATTCATGGACTCAATGGAAAAGGTAAGATATTTGTTTATGTGTATTTGTGAAGTTCTTCTAGATTTTACAGTCAGTGAAACAACCTTGGGAACTTTCTAAAAATTTACCCTCACAGGTTGGTATGCATACAACCTTTGTTCTTGATGTGTTCTTTACCTCCCTTAAAACTCAACCGTAGTCATTAAAATCTGCATAGGGATATCTGCTCATATAGACATCTCTATATAATGCATTAATTTCATACAGTAACTCCCAGGCTGTAGTTCTAATTCAATATTAGGAAGGGAGAGATTAAGATGCATCGTATGGTATCTTCATTACTACAGCTACCTGCAACAACACTTTTGAGTTGGTGACAACAACACTTAGAGCAGAGTGAAGTATCTTGTAAAACAATGCATTCAGGTCTCCATGTTTCAGGAAGATATTCCAGTTTATCATCTGTAGCTGGCTCATGTTCATGGGACTCAGCCCCTAAGCAGCATATGTGCACATAGTAGCCCCACTTGTCAACATCTGTTGTGTGTGTAGTGGAGCATTCATCATGTGGGTGCCTGTGGTTCTGTCTGTACCAGATGTATGCAGATTGCTGTGTGCAGATTCACCCCAAGGAACAGAGCTCATATCAGGCTTTGTGGAAATTTTACTGTAAGTTTGTGATGTTGGTTTCTCTTTAACAGATGGTACTAGGCTGTTGCACAGTTGAAGTTGCATATGGGATTAGCAAAAATCTGCCATGTCTCCTGTTCCTTATTGAAGCTCTTAACTTGTCAGGCCTCTGTAATTGCTTTCTCAAGCAACTGACACATGAGTGTCAAGGTACCAACTTTCTGACATGCAATGACCTCTGATGCCATAGAACATATGACGCTGTATCATCTTGTACTGAAGTCTGCACATGAAGGTAGCCAGCTTGGCTATGATTTAAAGCATGGAAGAAAATTTCCCACTTACTCACTCTCTATATAAATCAGTCAGAAATGCAAAGAAACAAAAGAAGGAAATAAAGAGATTAAGAGATATTAGAAAGGGGTAAAGTAACAAAACCAAACTCATCAAAACCAGAAGCTTGTGATAATTTTTTTAATCTGAGACATCTTGGTACAGGTGCAACTTGGTATATTCAGTTTATAACTCCACCAGATACAGAGCAGCTAATTTTCTATTTTTCTAGTTTTCTTCTGATTTTCCTAAAATAGTCTGGTCTTAGGCCTGGTATTATCAATCTTCTAAGCAAATTGCCTTGGAATACATATCTCTGTTGAGAAGTCATTTATGGCCATTGCTATCCATAAATCTTCTTCGTAAATCATGTTAAACATATACAGAGTATTTTCAGGGTTTTCATGATCCCACTTTGCCAGAAAAATTAGAATTATTGCATTATTCAAGCAAAAGATAAGTATAGATCTCTGATCTGCAGTGTTTAATTCGTTCTCAGCAATCCAGTAATATTAAGATGAACATTTCCTGAACAAGCAAAAAAGAGCATAATGACTTAATGACCCATTTATTTACATTCTAATAACAGTCTGCACAAATTGTATTACTTACAAGCCCCAAATACTACAGTTTTGTGCAACTTCATTTCCTTTCTCACCACTGATTAGTGCAGAAGTATTGACTAAGGAAGTCAATCACGAGCTGATTTTTAATAAAGATTTTAATATCCATCTAAAAAAAAGAGTATTTTTTAAAAGGCTGCAAGTAAAGGATGTATCTTAAACTCATGGTAATCGGGACATCGCATTATGTTGGCTTCTAAGCAATATACTTACCTTAATACTTAATGGAAGAGATCTTTTTTCCCCTACTGCTTCCTTAGCAGGCAGCTGATCATGCAGAAACAGAGTAGAGAAGGAATGTGATCCTTTCGTCTTCATAGTCAATGACTTGGGAAAACAAAAAAAAGGAAGCATAACCCTTTCTTTCCATAACCCCTCCAGTACCAGTGTAATACCAGTACACCAATATCATGAAACATTCTTAGACAGGTTTCCAGAGGTTCCTAAAATATTTTTTCAAAGTTTCTGGCCTTTTTGATAGTTCTGGTGACAACTGTGAATGACTTTGAGGAAGATGGACATGATGAATGAATGTTTATGTGATTTCTTCCCTTTATGTCATGAGAAATAAGAAAGACATTTGGAATTAATGTGTCTTATGTAAAGTCTACTAAAATCCACACAAATTTGAGTATTTTGAGTCAGAATCAATTTGGAATTGATGTGACAAAAAGATGAACTTGACACAGATGTCAAGTTTCCATAGCTCTCTTCAACCAAGGGAGAGTCTTCCTTTATATTCTCTATGTAAAAGCCATAACGTGCAAATATGCCCTCAACCTTTGTTTACAATCCAAAATTAAAGTAACTATTATAACATTTTATGTGATTAAACTTAATCAATTTTAAGATTTTTACCAAACTTCCATAATGTTTTCTTGTAAAAGGACTAAATTATATTTAATTGATTAATTTTGAAACTATACATATCATTCCTAAAGCCACGTAGGCTCCATTACACTACAATGTCAATGGTTCAATTCAGACAATTTTGAAAGCAACTCCTTGAGTAAATTTTGTCAAAAAGTGCTCCTAAAGCTGGAGTTATATATGTTTGTGATATTTACTATATTTCAAAACAATAACTAATATCATAGAGGTTACTAAGGCAGAATTAAAAATACAGTTCAGCAACATGTAAGTATAATACAGGAAGGTTTTTTTTGACTGTGGGCAAGGCATGGTTTCCAGATGTGTTTACTCCATGATCTTAAACTATCCCTACTGTCTTAGAGTTGCTGATGTAAGCTTGACCTGTGAAACCTGTTTTAACTACAAATATGAAAAAGAAGGATTCCAGTGACACATTTATTTCTTAAAAACAACACTAACAAAACAGGAGATACAAGTAAAATTTAAAAACAAAAACTAAAACTAAAAAAAAAAAAAAAACAACAACAAAAAAAAACCCCTCATACAAATCCAGTGGAGCATACAAATACAATATGCAGGTTTTTCTTGGGAGGGGGTGTTACATTTCATATCTGATTTCTGATTTTTCAATATATTAAATATATCTATCTGTAATTTGAATTCTGTACCTGACAATGACTAATTTCAACATTAGGTGTGAATTTAAAAAGACAAAAACATTTGGAATGAAATAAAATTTTGAATATTGGTATGTGTTTCAAATAAATAGGCTTGTATTATGTATTCTCTGAAGTCACTGAATGGCAAATTCTGTAAAAGTTTTGGACATCTGTATTCATCACTTATTGTATTATAAAAAATAGACCACCTGGTCAGGAGAAAAAAAACCCAAACAAACATATTCTTGAAATACCAGGAGGATTTTCAAATGTAAAATTAAGAGAAGTCCACTTTGGTTTAATAAATAATTATGTATGTCACATAACTTTCACAAAGCAATCAGAATACATGAAAATAAGTCACTAATTGAAACATTTGTGACAGTCAATAGAATTAATGGGCGAATGGAAGTATGTGAATGAGTAACTGGAGTTGTGGTTTTACTTTCATGTAATTACACGTACACCATTATTTGCATTAGAACTAAACAAAAATCAGAATGGATATTATTTATTCTTATATTAGCTTTTTTTGGTCCCTGAAATACCTGTTTTAAGACTGGTAAATTAAAATATACTACTGCTCTGATTTTGAAATTAGAAAATAGTTTTCAACTAGCTCTTTTTGCCATAACTAGAACAATATTAAATGAAAACTGAGAAGACTGTGTACTCAATAGACTTCAAAGAGTTTGCAGCTTTCAGAAAGACCCCCTGTGGATCTGTGGTGATAGTGCCTGAGAGAAGCTGAGATAAGAATGATATAGAATAGAAGAAGACAGCTTATTGCCAAAAAGTCTTGCCATAATTTGTGTTTAAGCATATATAGGTCTTACTGCAAGTCAGGGTAAAGCATCTTCAGGGCTCGCCCTTACCTATGATGATTTGGCTGTAGCCTGAAATCTGAATTGTTTTATGTAGCTTTTTAGCATTATTTCAGGCTCCTTGAGACAATACACTCCATCCCTCTGAGAAGTGATCTATCAAACAAAATTACTGTACTTCTCCAGCTCATGCCAAAATTGTGTTGTGATCACATCTTTCCTATCTCTTGCTTTCCTTTTCTTCACTTATGAAGAGACAGTCCATGAACTGTATCCATTAGAAATTACAGCATGAAATAAAACTACACTGAATAACTCAGTAACAGCTTGTTGGGTACCATTATGAAATTACTATGCTTTTCTTACAGGTTCATTTCCTGGTCTCCACAGTAAAAGCTCATCATTTTAATTTGTGCTCTGCAATTAGATGGCAGAGGATTGACTGGATCATGTAACACTTGATAAGATCTCTAATAAAAAATTGCGTCAGTCAGTACGCCCTCACTTATGATTGAAAAGTCTTGTCATTCACCTTGCTTATGTCTAGGACTTTCAACTTTCTCCCCCCACCACTTGTTTGTGGTTTTCTGAGCAATGGTACTTAATAAAATTTCATTTATTGTGACTGACCGGACACAAAACACGTGCCTTCTGCACATTAAAAAAAAAAAAATAAAAAAATCATCCTTCTTTCTGATTCAAGAAAAACTGCATTGCCTTGAAATCAGACACTTCCAAACACAATAGTAAATATTTTCTCACACTGGTGAGTTCTCAAACTTATGTTTATGAATCAGATATCTATCAAAATATTGCCAGGCAAAACTTAAACCAGATGCTATTTTGATAATAACAATAATATGTGCAAGAAAGGAAATAATTATAGATTCCTAATGTGGCAAGTTGACCTTGGCAAGGTATCAGATGTCCATTAGACTGCTTTATCGATCCTCTCCCTCAACAGAATAGAGGGAGAAAATATGGCAAAACGTTTATGGATCAAGATAAGGACAGGGACATTACTCAAAAATTATCATCACAATAAAAATTGATTGGGGAAATTATTTTAATTCATTGCCACTTAACAGTAGAGTAAGATAATGAAAACAAAATTTAGAATACCTTCCCCCATACCTCCCTTTTTCCCAGGTTCAACTTCCCTCCCTAATTCTTTGCCTTCTCTCCTCAAGCAGCAGAGGGAGGATAAGGTATGGGTATTGCAGTCAGTTCATCATACTTTGTCTCTGCCTAACCTTTTTTCTCACTCTCTTCACCTGTTCAAGCATGAAGTGCCATCCTCCATAAATTTTGCTGACGTGGATCCTTCCCATGGGATGCTGTTCTTCACAGTTTGGTTCCCTCCTATGGGGTGTAGTCCTTCAGGAGCAGATTGCTCCATCACAGGTCCCCCATGGACTCATAGATCCTGACAGAAAACCTGTTCCAGTGTGGGCTACTCTTCACAGCTTCCAGCCTCTATACACCTGAATTGAGTAACATGTACATTAATCATTAGTGACAATATTGTCTTTTATCCTGCAGTTTTCTCAGTTTTCTCTGTTTGCAAATGGTTTATGTTTTGAATTAAGTGCCTAATGACACCAATTTCAATATGATTTTCCTTAAGTGATAGACCCCTTCCATAATTTTTTAATGTTTTTTCTTATAATAAGCAATGAAATACCAACTGAGGAATTTTTTCAGCTGACATATTCTTGCATTATCGAGGCTAACCAGCCCCATCATAGGGTAAAAAATGGAAGGCTGTCAGTTATAGATTTGCAGTACATTTGCAACAGCTGCTGCTGCTCTTAGACTAAAATTGCTATGCATATTTTCTTATTACTTCTTTCTAAAAGCACTGCTTTTCAAACATCTGAAATGCTATCACTTTCGACAAAATTATTCCCTCTCACTTATGCACAAAATAAACATTTTTTGTTTTCTTAACTTTCAGAATCTTGGGTGCTGCCATGAAGAAAAATTGCAGAAAAAAGGCCATAGTCCAGAAAGTTGGAAAAAAAAAAAATTCAAGACAGCTGCATGACTGATGACTCCTGGAAGAATATGTACTAAGTTCTCAAAAAAATCAAGAACTTGAGTCATCACCAAATGTCAACAGATTCTTTCTCAGAAAAGGTTGTACAGAAAATATACCTAGGCAGTATATTTTTTTTTCAAAATGTGTCATTGTTAGCAGTTTCTCAGTTACCATTTCTGAATGATTCTTTCTTTATTCTTATTTCTCTACCCAATGACATCCTGACTAACACTTACAATGAAGGACTTTCCTTGATAAGAAGAGATTTAGAAGTATTTTTTATTGCAAAACCGAAGTCTTTAATCACAATTTGTCACAACAGTACATTTTTTGATTCTACAAGGTCATAGAAGACCATGAATTCCAGTGGCTGGCTAAGCTACAGAGAAATATGCAACAGGCTTATCTCATGCAATAGGCATTTTGAATAAAATTCCATCTGGCATATGGTCCCAGCAATTCCCAGCTGGTGCATGATCCATTGCACAGTCTACAGCAGCCCCCTGTGGGTTAAAACTGGGCAGCATATCAAAAAGCTGCTTCTGGCTTTCTAACAGACACTCAACTGCTGAAATTCAGCACATCAGAGGCTGTATGAGTAAGACTCAAAAAGTTCAGCATTAATGAGGCAAAAATATAGTGGTAGCAAAGGCACAAAATTATTCATGCTGTCCAGCTGGGAAATTAGACTGATTTATCCTTTATGATCAGATATCAGATCAATTCTTGAGTATTAAGAGTAGCAATAGAGAGTTACACAGGGATGTAGTGACATAAACACCAACCTCATTCTTTGCCACAGATTTCTCCTTAACACCTTGCTTGGATGAAGACATTCTGCCCACCCGTGTTTATGTCTTCATGTACTTAATGGGTAGTAAAAACAAAGGATTTTTTTAACATTATTACAAGTTTCTGCATCATTATGGCAGACTAAAGAACCTTCTTCAAAATTTTGTGAACAGTTTTTATTAGACAAAATGGAAGTAGTAAAATCCCAAACATGAAGATGTAATTAGGTATGTTAAAGTAGTTCATGTCTCTTTCAGTTTGAAAGAAAATACGTTTTATGAATACAAAAACCTGAAGTGGGGATTTTATTTAATTCTTATATGGGTTTGTGTTATTATAATGCATCTTATATTTTTTCTTTCATTCAAAATATAAAATTGAGGCCCTTTGCCTGACAGAATTCTCTTTCTCTAGATTTCTAAAAGTATAATAATCAAAAGAGGGAAAAGAAGCTCTTTGTGTTTGTCTCAATTAAAATTGCATGCCCCCAAAGTATAAACATGAATTCATGGCCCTGAATCACCGAAATGGTTATTTGTTTAACTTACTGTAATTGCTAACTTTGGAATAGAAGATGTCTATCTGTGAATGGATTTTTTTTCAATGAAAAATACTAAGACATTAAAATCCAAGAAAACTTTGCTTCCTGGAATGCAAATTTAGAAGGGAATCATTTGACAGTCTTTATAGTTGAAAAATGTTATCATGAAATAAAATTTTAAAATTTTAATTTATGCCTATTGCATTTATTAGCGTTATATGAATTATTACAATCTGATAGCATTGACTTAGGGAATTGTCTGGATGCATAAGACAAAGCAAACTTTCTATTTACAAGAATGAACATTCAATGTTAAATCTATTGTTAACATTTAATGTTAAATTTAGAACACTGCAAGTAGCTGAGTATACATGGCATTCTGCACTTAAAATATTTCACATGAATACAATATAAGAATGAAATAAGAGTTCTCCACAAAATATCAACAACACTACTTACAGGATACATCTTTATGTTTTTATTATATACTTCAAAATTCAATATAGGAAAAAAAAATAAATTTTTTGGAAGGGTTGAGATGGCTAGAGCAACAAAGACAAAAACTGATGATTCTCTGTTCAAAAGGTTCTCCAACAGAAGATTGTTTGTTGATTACTGCTGATTTTTCAAGTTACTTTTTATATGACATAATAATATCCCCTCTTAATATTTTTGGATAGTCTATATGTATTGTTTTCTATCAAGTTCCATACAGATCTAAAAATGTCATAGATGTAAAGAATAGATTTGATTTCAGTTACTGCTAAATGTTCATAGCAGCACCCAGTCCAAATTCTTCAGGGGAGTCCTCTACCTCTGTAAAGTACACAGCCCATCCCACTCACTTTGCCGTGCTGTCTCCCCACTTTTGTTTACCCATCTACAAGCCAGCCATATTTTTTCATCTATTCAGAATTGCAAACCAAATGCTGCCTGAACAAATAAAATAAAATAAAATAAAATAAAATAAAATAAAATAAAATAAAATAAAATAAAATAAAATAAAATAAAACCTGGCAAATGTTGTCCAAAATCACTTATGAATTTAAACCCAGTGTGTGGCAAGTTAGCCCACCACACTTAAATCTAGGGAAGGAACTGCAAAAAACAAGGACTATTCCTGTTCTGACTTCATAAAGCGGCCGTGTAAGACTGAACTACACCAGTAACATAGACTTACTCACAACTCTGTGAGTGGGTGTTAATACCAAACATTTCAAGAACTCTTTTTTTTCCCCCTTTACTACTAGAAAATGTATACATGTTTTGACTAATTTAAAAAGGATTCCAAAAGTTGCTTAGTTGTAGTGGGAAGTTGTTATTTTTTTTTTTAATAAATCCAGATTTAACTGACTTAGTACAAAATGTCTATAACATTTGTTTTGCTATTAGATTTTCTGGATAGTATCAGGATAACACTGTAGAAGTGTAAACTTGTCAAAATTGAAGCCACATGAAGTTTCCACAAGCAATCTGGAACTAACTCTTCATCTCTGCAGGGAAAAAAAAAAAAAAAAAGAAATCCTTGTTATCATCCATTTCTAACTCCTTGTTCTGCCACAGAACAGCTTGATTTTTTCTAAGCTGAGATCTTGCTTTTTCTCCTGATGTGAGAGAACACACAAGCAGGCACAGTGGGTCTCAGGCCTGGCGTGTCCCACCTGGGGGACCAGGAGGTTGCTTGGAGGGTGAGCTGGAGGGTGCTGGGAGCAGCTGTAGCAAGGCATGGCCTGCATCTCTTGTGCCAGGGACACACTTCACATGCCTCTGGAATCAGCCTGGGGATGCACAGCTTCTCTTAAGTGACCCTAGGATTACTCACATTATTTTACTACTCCTGATGAAAGTCAACTAATTTGTTACCATCTTTTAACCCTTTATTTGCAATATTCTAGTTACCACACACAGTTAATACTGAATGAGAAAGAGAGAAAGAGAGAGAGAGAGAAAGAGAGAGAGAGAGAAAGAGAGAGAGAGAGAAAGAGAGAAAGAAAGAGAGAAAGAGAGAGAGAAAGAGAGAGAGAAAGAGAGAGAGAAAGAAAGAAAGAGAGAGAGAAAGAAAGAGAGAGAGAAAGAGAGAGAGAAAGA
>VWZU01009063.1:86566-120788 GCA_013397095.1 Sterrhoptilus dennistouni
GAAAGAAAGAAAGAAAGAAAGAAAGAAAGAAAGAAAGAAAGAAAGAAAGAAAGAAAGAAAGAAAGACTACTTGGAAAGAAAATTATTGTCATCATGCTACTTAGCAGCTTAGAAGGCTTTTTATAAAATGAAATTTAATTCTGTGAATTTCTAAGAGAAGCAACTTTTGCATTTGCAGAAAGGAATTTAATTTCTTCTTATCCTTATTTTAAGGTTTCTGTTTATGTCAACGAGCCTTGAAAACCAGTTTCTTTGTCTTAGAATTTTTTTTCATTGCCTTTAAAGCCTGCACATACTTCCTGAACTTAGATTCACTGTGGGTGTAAGTGACAGACTGTATTTCTAACCAAATACATTCCCACTGGGAAAAAAATACGCTTTTCAGTATCTGAGGACTACTTTGCAACCTATAATAGCATTCCTGGACTCTTGATCCTGTAGGTTGTTTCTCTAGTAGTTTAGCTATTCCTGGCTATCTTTTCAAAAAATTCACACAATTCCTTTTCTCTCAGTCTGGCACTCATGTAGAGGTTTAAATTTGTTTTTAAATTTCACTTCTGCTTTTGGACAGTTTTAAATTGCCTATTCAGAGAAACCACTCTTATTCATAGGTTATGTCATTGTCAGGCTGTATTTTATAAGGTGATCCTTTCTCTCCACAATCATCTTCAAATTACTTAGATTATTTGATGAAGAAGCTCTCATGTCTGTACTTCAGAGGTAACCATTTGTTTTCAACATAAGGCTTAGTCATTGAAACTCTTATGTAGAATATTGAAGAAATCCAGACAAATCCATGTGAAGTATTACTTTTTGTGTGCTACATTCAGAACAAGAGGGGATTACATCTTGTCATTTTCTTTCTGTCCTTTTAAAAATTACTGAACACTACTACCCTTCATTTATTTACTGATGTAATTCAGAATTGCTGCCATTTGCATTAAAAGAGAATATGTGTGGCATCCACCTAGGTGAATAAACTGGGAAGACATTTTCTTTTTTATATATTTTGATTCGGGATTATAGGTATTTAATCCAATAGGGAAAATTATCCACGTGCTCAGTATAATGGGGTGATTTATTCATCATAGAATTTTTACACATTAGTCTCTTTTTACTTTGAGAGCTAAGTAAGTTATAGTCAACATCTGTAATACAGATTTTTTATTACAGACAATCTGTAATACAAAATGCTTCCAGCTTGTTTATATGAAAATTAGTCTTCAAAACTTCTTCAAATAAAAGCAAAAGCTAAGTTCATTAGCTCCTTTCTATTAGTCTAAGTTAAAATACTGAAAGGTGGGTAATTTATTGTATTTTCTGATTTTATTCCATAATGTAGATGGATGAAAAATATTAGTTTTGTTCAAAAAGACTGGCAACTCTAAACTAAATAGGGCAGATGTAACTAAATTAAACCACTCATTTCAGATCAATCATCTCACTATTTTAGTATTTATTTCAGTTCATAAATCAGCTACTTTTTGGCTACTTGTTAACTACTTGCTATTTGTACTGAACATGATTGCACCAAGTGGGGATTAATGAATGAAAAACACTGAACCACAAATAAATAAAATGGATATTTATCTCAAAAATATGCCCTTTGCATACTCAAAACTTATCTATATAAAGAATTGCTGTCAGCTTTTAAATAAACAAATAATTCTATTTCTTGTTATGTTTATAGACAACAAAGACACACAGTGCAGAGCAACAATTAGCAAATAAATGTTTTGTGTTGTTTCACTGACTAAAATATTAAGCAGATTCCTGAATGATGGGTTTATGGTTATTGATTTACATAGTTTGGACACCATCAGTCTGCCTTAAAAAGTTTACCCTGTTAGGGTAAGAGAAATTGTATTTACAGGCATAAGCTACTTCATGCCACTTAAAGTCTAAGACAGTTGTTACCCATCCTTTATGTAACATCTCAGACACTTTCAGCATTCTCCTTCCCAGAGAGCTACACCATTGTCTTCCATCTACATAATTTGATACTTGGAAGAAGTGCTTGGCATTCACAGGCAGTTGGAGTTTCTGGGTTTGTGTGAATAGCATAGACAAGTGGTATGAAAGTTTTCCAAGTCTGATAGAATCAACAATGCTATATTTACCATGCGGTACTTTGTATTTATTGACTTCTCCTTCTACAGAGAGAGTCCATGCTTTGCAATTCAGAGATTAGAGGATGAAAGAAGCCCTGCTGGCAGAGATGCATACGAAAATTGCATATGGGTTGGGGATTTCATAAGTTTTATGGAAAATTATCTCATATCTCTTTCTTTAGAGAAACTATTCTCATAAGGTTTGGTAGGTCTGTTACTCAGATTCTTGTACCAGACATATCTTCCAGGTAAGCGTGAAGACAACAAGTTTCCATGAAGTGAACAGTTTTTCAAGCTGTTGCAACACAATATGAAGACTCACAGAAGGGAAGTAATAATTTCATACAAATGATTCAGACATAATTGAATCAGGAAAAATCTTCATGCTTGGACTTGTCATATCTATGCTAGTAGTTTTTCCAAGTACATTGTTAGGTTTCAGAAATTGTGAGCAAGACATTATCAACCCTATCTTCAGTACAAGAACTCTTAAATGCTCTGGAGGAATACCACCTACATTTTCACTGAATGTTCAGTAAATGCTTTTATTTAGCATTTAAAAGTGATGATAAAAAATTCACTTTGTGAGTGCCTCTATATTTTTCTCCCAGTGCAATGTACCATAATTCCCTGGGGTACACAGGGTACATTTAATCCACAGCACTTTGAACCTGCTTGATTTCAACAGCTTTACCCTGATATTCCCCTGAAGCATGTCTTTTGTTTGCTTGCTCCTGAGCCTTGCTGATACTGTAGCAGGTGCATCTCATACGGCCACTACACTTCAGAGATAATGATATAAAAATTTGGAGGTAGACTACCTGTAGTTTTGCTTTGAAGTGATTTTTCCAGTCATCATCAGACAAAACTGTTCTTCTTGATGGAAAGCTTTCTGATAAACACCTGTAACCCTTCTGCCAATCTTCTCAAGATTTTTGGGCTAAAATTATTTTTGCCTGTATTTAATAAGAGCAGCATCTGTCAAGAAGCACCATGACAGCTTAGTGGGCATAAAATGTCAAAATAATTTCCAAAGCATCGTCAAATTCACTAACATTTCATTTTTATAGTTGTGTGAAGAAAGAGACAATGAATACTTCGAAAAGGCAGGGATTTTCCTGAGATACTTATTGCTACAGACAATTATATCACCAGTTTTAGTACTTGCAAAGTGGGAGGGAGATGGTCCTACCAAAGGGGAAAAAAACTAAGACACTCTTACAACATTGAGAATATCTCACTTGATGCATCTGGGCAGGTTTCTCAAAGTAGTACACTAGAACTTTATGAGTGAACAGCCGGTTGGTTACATATTGTTTTCAATACTTCATCTGTTTGCCAGGGACTGGTTTACCTTTGTTAGTCCTTGCCTTTTCATTACTAAATGGAGGCATCATAACAAGTGACTCTGTGGCTGAAAAAAAATTCTTGAAAGTGCCAAAATTTTAAAGATTTCAGACTTTTTCTGGAAGTTCATATTTCATTATTTATTTTAAAAGTAAAAACTCTCATTGGTAGAATAACTTGTCTAAGTATTTTCAGAAAAACAACTAAAATTGCATAATATTTTTGTATATCTTTTCATATTTATTTGATTTCTAGTTCAATCTTTACTTACAATTCATTCTACAGTATTCATTAGAATTAATGACTTATATGTGGGGAGAATACTCAACAAACTGCTTAGAAATTAAATTTATTATGTCAGTGTTTATTATGTACATAATATATATTTGGAGTGTTTATTAAATATTGTATGCTTATTTTATATATATTGTTATATTAGATCTTATGTCTGTAGATGAACCAGATACCTGCAGTAACTATTTTAAATGTATGAAAAAATTACAATTTCTCCAATGAATTCTGGACATTTCATCAGTCAACAGCTATCTTCTACCTAAAATTAATAAATTCAAATAAAATATTTACATTATATACTTACGAATTTTAAAATGTTTTGTAGTATGCATGACTGTATAAAACTAATTTTAAAAAGTATTTGATAATGAAGCATTGAAATGTTTTAGACTGACAAATATCACATATATTTATCAATCTTGTTTAATTGCTTCATGCACTTTGAATGCTTTGAATAAAGTATCTCATATATGCAGTGTCTTCTACTAATGCATAATAAATGAAACTGCAAAGAGCCTGAAACACCACAAAACTTTCTGGTAAGAGTACAGGCCTTTACTGGGAAGAGGAAGACAGTATACAGAATTATATTGACAATTTTATTCTACACTTTCAAGCACCCCACAAATAATAGGATTTGAAATAAAAAATTAAATCCTCTGAACAGTAATGCAAAAACACATTATGTACCCATACACAAGGTGAACCAAAAATATGCAGTTCATTTATGTCCTATTGAGTGTATCCTCATTTTTCAGCCTCTTATTTGGAGAGAGCTAATCCTCACTCCTACTTCCTTTTTCAATATATTTGAAAACTATCAAGCTTTCAACTATCTCCATAATCATTCCATGTATTTAACTTCTGGGTGATAAATCAACTCTAGAAACATGTTTAATCAGAATAACATCAGTTGTATTGCTATACAACCAAATGTAGGGTTAGGCATTTAATGATTCCTGCCGAGGACAGCTGTTTGGAAAGGGACAATATCATCTGCAGCATCAAAGAAATATAAAGACTGCAGTCCCTCTCACATTGCCTTTTTGATAACATTTGTGCACTTAAAAACTTTAAGGGTTTGTAGCTGCCATCATGTACTGCAAAACTTTCCTTAAAAAGAGAGAAAACAAACCAGTCACATTTGAGAGTGAGCTTTTTTTAGGATGGTGTTACAGTTCATTTTACTCAAACACCTGCAACAAGGTCTACCCTGGGCATAGATTTAATGGCCCATGATATCCCATTGTCAGTGAAATACCATCTTGTCTCCAAGTTAATAAAGGATGAATGAAACTTCTATGTCTTAACATTAAATATATATATCCTTTCTTTCTTTCTTTCTTTCTTTCTTTCTTTCTTTCTTTCTTTCTTTCTTTCTTTCTTTCTTTCTTTCTTTCTTTCTTTCTTTCTTTTCTTTTTTACAAACAGCTGCTTAGAATTTTACAATCATAGCCATGACCTTCTCATTTCATCATGGTGCATGGAAACTACTCAGGGAAACAACAGAGAAAATATAGAAAACATGGTTAGATGAAGTTTATAAAATTTGGAGGAATCTATTATATTTCTCATATGTAATAGAGGCCCAGGATTACTTCAGTTGGTCTATGAATCCACATTGGACATGAATGGCTGGGTAAAGGAAATGATTCTAGAATAACTTTCTCAAGTGTAGATGCTAGATTCAATAATATATGAGTAGGCATTTAATGTTATTTTAAATAAATCTGAATGTCCCGCTTAGCCTTCACTTGTCACTCCTGCTGCTAAGTGCCTTGACTATTCTTACTGCCCTGTGCCACCTCTGCTAGACCTATGTTTATGTCTTGGATATTCTAAGGCATTGCAAATGGCAATAGAATATTAAAAACATACTTGCATGTAAGCATCTAAGTTTTGGCCAGTTTAGCTTTAAATCCCTAGATTAGACTAGGATAGACTGTTGTGGAGGCCCTTAGCATCCACCATCCATCTCCACGCTGCTACAGACTATATATGGGGAAAAAAAAAAAAAGTCAGATCCTAAGGGCTTATAACAATTTCTGGATGTTGTGAGCAAAGGAGGGATACTTAAATACCTTAACAGCTTAAGGTTTCTTCTGGAGCAACCTCTAAGAAGTTGAAGGCTAAGGCAGACCTTATTGGTTCATACCTATGGGCCAGTGAAAAAATCTAGCTGAGAAATCTGAAAAATTAAAAATCTTTAACAACATTAAAAAAAAAAAATCATTCTCTGATTGTCCAAAAAAAACCTCAGAGTTCAGAATTATGTTCCCCAGTAAAATCTGTAAGTATTTATGGGGGAAAGGGAATGTGTGTGTGATTTAAGAAAACGCTTCATTAAATGGGAAAACACAGAATGACGCAGACTGAACATTTCAGGCATATTTCTATCTATTAAGCTTGTACAAAAGATATGGAGACTTCATTGTACTGGGTTGTGGAATGTTTTAGTGGCAAACACAATTATTTGAAAACCTGTTTGGTATTCCATATGAATGTCTCTAATGTTTTCTATGCAATAAATCCTCTTGGTCTTCACTTAATTTGCAAACAGAAAATCACCCCAAACCCCAAGAATTTTCATATTAGTTGTAATGAGTTAGTGTGGAATTTTGTACTTCCCTGACTGGCTGGTTTTCACTGCTATGAATATTCATGCAAAGATTGAGAGTAATTTGTTGTTTACTTTCTGCAATCATGTTGAATGCTTTCTAAGTATTAAAATGTGATAAACTTCTGCTGCTATAGTAATAATATAGAGCCTTTAATGCAGCATTAAGCTGTTGCAGTGTGCATTTTGGGTTTCCCAAAATCTGTATGCCTTTGATATTTGTTTTGTAATGGTTTGTCCCGATATACCCCATATCCAAACCCCCTGTGGTTTTTCCCTGGTGGTGGGTCTTGTCAATTACCCTGTAACCCTGCCTAAAAGCCTGGAAAATTCTGGTGGAGATGCTCGGTGATTTGGCAAGTTCTCAGGTTCCCTCCTTCTCTTATTGTTCTGTTAAGTGTCCCCAGTTCTTGGTCACACCCCTCCACTGTGGATTGGTTCTAGGTGCTCCCCTGCTCTGTCTACACCCCCTCTACTTAACCTGAAACCTAAACCAGACCTCACTTTTCAGGTCGACCTCCAGATGGAATAAACCTGATTGGTACCCACGTGAAGAGTGCTCCTTTCTTTCACCCCATTTGCCATGTTCCTGCTTGAGGTTCAGACCCACCAAACCTAAAGGGTACAAGGCTGTACCACTGTATGCGGACTGGTGAGTGAGCTGGCCGGTAAGCTGCACCCGACACCTGCATATTAAGCTAATTTAAGTTTTAGTGTCCCTAATGAAACGAAATGCATAAGTGGTCATTCTCCTCTTTTGATGGTAACTGGAACTTCCCATAAGGGCAGGGTTCACAGACATCTCATCATTTCACATGCTGCAGTTTAAGAACCTTCTATAAGATTTCTGGAAAATAGACACAGATGCAAATAACAATACATCATGGCAGTGTCATACTGGAGTTTGGCTAACTAAACTCTGCAGGTGTGAAAATGAGAAGAGTCAGCATACAGGAAATAATTTTGTCATATAATTTACAATGCAATGCAGCATAGCTTCCTATTTTTTCTTTCTGTTCCTCTTTTTTTTTTGCTTTAAGTACCTCATAAGGATGTACGAAAATATTCAGTATAATTGATGTGACTGTAGGAGGCTAAAAATGATGATATGGAAGACATACAAACTTCTAGATTGACAGCTAGAAATTCAGAAGAATAACCACTGCAATATCAAAGATCATCAGAAATCCAGATTTAGATAAAATAATAAATATACAGTTCTTGAACAAATAGATTTTGTATTCCAATTACACAAGAAAAGATCTAATGCAAATACCTTAATCCATGTAGCTCCAGTATAGATGATAGTCACAAACATACTCTTCATTTAGAAGAATGGCTAATTGTAGGATGAAACTTCCTAGTATATTAAAGTAGGGATCAGTGAGAAACCAGGTGTGATTATCTACAGAATATAGATTATTGTAAGTCAGCTGTGTTCAAAAAGTTTATTTCCAATCATTTCTGCATTTTTCAAAATCCAATTTAACAGTTTATTTAATAGTGCAATCATTAAGAAGCTAAAAGTTCAATTCACTTGCTTCAAAATATGCACCTGAGAAGTTCTAGTGCTGTGATTCTGTTTAGCCTCTGGCTGATGCTCTGTTAATTTCTCTATGAATATTGTATTAGTGTGAGGAGAGCTGTTTCAACTTTCTTGTGGTTTCTCCACAAGATCTCTGATGGATCAAGAGCCATCAAATAAAAGAAAAAGTGGCTCTATAGTCAAATGATTCTGGCATTCTCCTGAAAACACAGAAGGTCCTTGATCTTTTTCTTTCCTTTTATAACTTTTTAATTTTTTAAAATAGTGTAGCAAAAAACAAATAAGCAGTCTTTAGATCAGAGAGTAGAATTCCCATTCCCATAACCAAGTGAGTTATACTGTCTCCAACTTCATGAATTTCACATTTCGTACTGATTAGTAGCCTAATTTGGACTAAAAGCATTCTAACCCTTTGTCCTGGGTTGTAGTGTAGGATGTATACAAAGTATTTATTCTATCACCATCTTCATGAACTGTTAAACCAGGTGGGGCAATGTTCTTCCCAGGCCCCCTTCCTTCTGCTAATGGCCCATCAATGCCTTGCCCATGACTCACAGGTAACTCCCTCCAGGAGTTATCTCTGTTTAATGGGCCATCAAGGACCCACTTCACAACTCATCATCCCATTGGGAGATGTTCCACCCAGGGGAAGGAGCTAAGCATTCTCACCTGGATATAATCTGGGATTTGGGACAGGACAAACAGCCCTTACCTACTGGATTCTCAGAGGAGCAGAGCTACCAGACCTTTCTACAGGATCACTGCTTCAGGAAGACCATCTCATCTAGACTGTTTCCACCATCCTGCTCAGGTTGTATTCTGACTCTGTCAGTGGTCTTTTGTGTTACTGCATTTATTTTATTTTATTTTACCTTTTTACCTTTTTACCTTTCTTCCTATTAAATTGTATCTCTGACTTGGAGCCTCTCACTCGTTTCAAACCACAACACCCTTATTAATTTATTTTCTTCCTAGCGTTATTTTTGCACTTATATTAAGCAGTCCTTAAACAACATTTTAGGAAACAGTTATTTGTGGAACCATTTATGCACATATGCTAAATAGCAAAAACGTAACAATCAAGAAAACAGTTTCCTGTTTCTTGGTCTGGAATCACACTTATGCTTGCTGTTCATCTAGCACTGCAACTCACAGCTGCATGGCCACTTAACACTAAAAAAAAGGGTAAATTAGACATTATCTTTCTAAATCAACCACCAGAAAGATGGCAAGAATGACTGATGAAAGAAATACTTGGGTTCAATTTTCTGCAGGAATAGAATAAAATAGATTTCAAATTGTGCTAGGTCTGTCTTGGATGGAGTTAACTTTCCTCATAACGATGTGCATGACATGTTTTAGATTTGTGACTGAAGTTGTCATGATAACACACCAATGTTTTGTTATTATAATTAAAAATAATATTAATAATAGGTGGAACAGTGCTTTCATAACATAAAGGCTTTCTCATTTTCTCACATTTACTCCTTCTAGAAGGGTATTCCATGCTATATAACATCATTAGCAAAAAATGGGATGGAAAATGTTTGTCCTCCAAGTTAGTTGTTGCTCAGAGGCTGATTAGGTATTAGTCTGGGAGGCAATGAATAATTACATTTGCATCATTTCTTTCTTTAGTTTTTTTTTGTTGTTGTTGTTGTTGTTTTTCTTTTTTTTTTTTTTTTTTCCTTTCACTTATTGAAGTGTCTTTATCTGAACCCATGACTTTTCTTATTGTTACTCTTCTTATTGTCTCCTTCATCCCACTGTGGGCAGGGGCATGAACAAGTGTCTGTGTGGGTTCCACAACTCAAAATCCTTTTTTTGGTCCACATAACAAGATCCCCTGATAAGAGCCAAGAGAACCTAGGAGATGATACTGGGGAAAGATAGGAAAAAAAAAAAAAAAAAAAAGAAAGCAAGCAATAACTCTTTCCTGGACTGGTCTTGTTGTTTCCACTGATATTCTTTCTGAAGAATTCTATCATATTCAAGAGAACTGGATCTCAGAAATAACTCTCACAAGCAGCCTTTGTTTAATATCACAACTTGTAATATGCTACTTCTAAAGACCTGAAATACTCCTAGAAATGTAAATCAGACTTGAAAATATCCTATCCAGCAAACTTAGTTATACTAATTTCTATTGCTTCTCTGTTATTTTTATTTTTTTCTGCTTAATTTGCCGTTGTTTTCTTAATTCCTATTGAGACTTCTAGAATGTAACAGCTGGTGACATTTGTGTCTGAGCCATATCCTTGTAATTTTATCAGATAGAGTAATATTGAGAGTAGTCTAGAGTAGCCTAATGATTCATTTCTCTGTCATATGTATCTAGTACATGAAGTCCAGGATCCAAAGATTAGCCTGAACCAGCTCATGTCTCCATCTGTAAACTCTTCATAGTCTATGAACAGGAAAGCAAAGAAGTTCATGTTGCATAGAGACACTCTGTTCACTCAGATATTTTGTGATCATATTTCTGTAGTCTTCATTATTTTTTGTTGGACTAAAAGCAAGAGAATTCCTTGGAAATAAATAGGATAGGATATGAATTCCTAATTATATAAAATATTCAAAATCTCAGATTCTTAACTGCATATTTTTTTACTTATTTCTCCATTACTCTTAATCAAACTGATCTTGAGGATGTAGGATCACCACACGGCCATTTCAGTTTTTACTTTGTGTTTTCATTGTGTATAAATCAGTGCTTAAGGAATAAAATATAATTTTCAGCCTGAAATAAAATGCTCTCGATACTGACTTACCAAAAACCTTCTTTTATCAATTGTGAAATCATAGCAAAAGAGGTTCAGTGGACTTTTCTTCCATATTATTTAGCTATAATGAACAAATCTCTTTTTGTCTTGTATTCTTAAAAGTCTGACACAGAGTAATAACAATAATAGACACTAGAATTAAAATTATGTTGTCCCAATTTTACATACATAGCAACTGACCAGATGACACAGGATCATTTTAACTACATACATAAGAATACTTAACATTTTTCTTCCCAAACAAAATAAAAAATTTGGAGGCAAGAGGAATCATTTCTGTAAGGAAACATAGATTATAAAACAGCAAAAAACCCCTTAATGACTCATGAATTTAATAAAAGGTATGCATTGATTTTCTGAAGGAGACCACATTTTTAAAAGTAAGTAATTTTAAAAAAGTCATCACAATTAAGTTGCTAATATTAAAGTTCTAGTTACAGTGAGGGTCACTTTAGTAACACAGCTATAATCTATATCTGTCTCATAACTGAGAGCTCCTACCTACATGTAACTAAGTCTGCAGAGCACTTACAATCGATCGATAAAGTGAGGTTGTAGAGGGTTGCCTGAGAAGTGAGGTGTGTGATTCACCTTTCTAATGTGTTTCTGGAGTGTTCTAAAAGCATCTCATGATCAACCTAATAAATGGATATCTACAGTAGGATCAAATTACCTAACATGCATCTGGTGAAATTTCAGAAAGTATAAGATATCAGTTATCTTCACAAAACTACCTGAGAGCCTCAAAGATGCACTCAGCATTCTAAAGAGCACACAGAAGGTCGCTCATGATAAGCTCAGATATTTTAAGTTTCACTTCATGTTTATGCTTTCACAGTCAAGTCTCAGCCTTCATGCCTATTTTGAAGTGGGCTGATGTACAAGGTATGGCTGAGATGGAGCCAATTTTGTTCATTGCAGCCTTTATGGTACTGTGTTTTGGATGCATTAATCACAGAGGGTCAATAACAACAGCAGTGCTTTTGTTATTGCTGAACATCATCTGCAGTTTTCCCACTCTGCCTTCTCTTCTGAAGAGGTTGGAGATGAACAAGAAATTAGGAGAGGACACAAAGTCTTTCACAAATGGATTAAAATAAATGTTCATCCTAAAATTGTATTTTCCAAAATAAACAGCTAGGTTAGTGCACTCGATTTTCCAAATATTGGTTAACATACTATCATTTAAAAATAACAGTTTGCCACATCGTTATTAATTTATTCTCTGAATCTCACAATTTATTCCTCCTAAAGCCAAATAAAATGTTACTACCCATTTCTTAAAGTAAAGAAAATATTGGACTCTAGAACAAGAAATGCCAACACAGACAAATGATTGTCCTCCTGTAGGGAGACCCAGCCAGGAACAAATTGCTATTGTTCAATCACAGCAGAAAGAATATGCAGAAATTTGGCTAACTGTGTTTAAATGTTGCCTTATGAAATGCTGTGAAATAGATTTTCTTGTTGAAAAGCATGTGCCTTAGCAACTGAACTCAGCTTACTAAAATGTTGCATTTTGATTCTGTACTGAATGAAAGACAAAAGGTCACTGTGGCCTTTACAGGAATGCATTTCACACTTTCAAAGCAACAGCCTATAATTCAGCCAGGAAGTCTTATATCAGTTAAGACAAGCTAGCTTTCAGTCTATCACTGTTGTTAAAAGAAATGAACAAACAAACAACTAACTAAACAAAACCTTTACAATAAATTTTGACAAAATTAAAACTTCTATATAGTAAATTGTTTTGTTAATAACCTTGTAGAACACATGTAAAAATATTCAAATATTATTAAAACAGATTAGACAAACAAAAAGATGAAGTACTGTTGCGAAAAGACGAATGGTAAGAACTCAATGCAAAGGTAAAAAGCCCTAAAATTTCAGCAAAGAATTTGGACATCCTTCAAGATATGAAGGCTGCCCTTCTTATCCTAATGGTGAATAGAAAACAATGAAAGAATTTGAAGAGACTTGACAGAAAGGAAGAGGAATAGTGGACAATGTTATTATCAACAACAAGGGGAAGGAACAAAGAATATGTAAGCACAACAAAGTGTGCACAATGGTATGTTGCAGAAAAGGAAGCCTTGATAATCGTACTGGTGAAACAGCTAAAATAGTAATGATGTATCTGGGCTATTCTGTATCCTTTCTCCTACAGCTGAAAGACAAATACATAGGAGACCAGTCTACTCTGGATCTACTAGAAAGGGATACAGGTTCTCAAAGCGTATATGTGCAGATTGTGACTGTTTCCAAAACTGTTATGCCAGATAGGATCAGGTGATGTGAAAGTGAGACTTCTTCCAATTATTGGAAGAGGTTATCAACCTTTTCCTGAGCAGGTGGTCTTTAGCAGACTTCCACCACAACGCATTCCACATTAGTCTGTGTATATGGATATATCCTGAACTATAAACTTTTACACAGCTTATAATTCCACCTCTTGGTAAAATTTCATGCATTCTGACTTTTCCAAAATAAAGGGCTTGTTTTCTGATGCCTTTCTGGCTGTTCCTTTTAAAAATTCCATGTCCCTAAAATCTCAATGAGGTCTAGTTCCTAATTCCATCTTCCCTGTATGTCATGCAGAAGGACAGAGGCATTTCAGAGAGGAATGCTGTGGTGATGAGTTCCCAGAAAACACGTGAGAGCCTCTACCATCGTGCTGCCCCCTCATCACTACCCTATTTATGCAGATGTGGTAAGACAGATAGAGATAGTGCTAAAGGCAATCCTGCCTCCCATATACTGCAGCTGTGTTAATTACCAAGGAGTGGGAACAGCCTTGCCCTCACAGCTGGGTGTGATAAAGAGTGAGTTAGTTGGTAGAGAGTCAGCTGGAGTCTGCTGGCCGTGCTGTGAGGAGGAAGGGACAGGAGGTGGTGTGAGGGACAGGTAAGGTCAGCCACTGTGTGAGGCACAGACAGGGTCAGGTGGCTGTGCTGGGGACAGGAAGCAGTGAGCTGGGACTGCAGAAGGAAGAGAGAAAAAGGAGAGAAATAGCCAGAGCTGTGGGGAACTGCCCATAAGATTGCTACATAGAAAAGGTATGAAGGACTTCTAGATAACATGGTGATGGTGCTCGGAGCTCTCTGAAGTTTTTATTGCAGCACTCTGAATGCATGGCCATCTCGACAACAGGTACACTTAGGTAGGCTCCCTTCAGCCTTTAACATGAAGTTACTCTTCTCCACACTACTCTGTGGCCCTACATTTGCCAATAGACTATGACTTCCTCTCTACTGTATGGATTGTCATTTCCTGCATGTATTCTTCCTACTTAAAAGCTGTCCTCCCTGTGTGAGTGGGCCTGTTGGCAAAAATGCTTTGTTCCTTCTTGGCCAGGTGGGTCCGGCTTCTTCCTAGCATTCCTCAAAGGATCCCCAAGAACACAGTGCTAGATGTGATTACTGTAATATGAAATCTTCACAAAATATGAAATCTTCTTGTATACCTATTATTGACATCCAAATCAACAAGTCTAATAAAATAGATTTAGGATGTCTTATTTACCTCTGAGCTTTCACTAGAACTCAGAGTACAGGTTTGTTTATGGATTTTATTAAAAAAGGATTTGATAGCAAAACATGTCAAAGGAAACATCTGACTGTTGTGCTTTACTCTTACTTTATTGAGTTAATTAAAGATGCAATAGTACTGAAGTCAAAATTAGTTCATATTAAAGACTGAATCAACAGGTAAATAAGTTCAAACTATGAAATGATCAAATTATTGCTGAAAATAATCAAATAAAAGTCTGAGCTCCACACTAATATGAACTATTTTCTATCTTTTAAAAAATATTAAAGGAAGGAAAAAGTATTTTTTCAGGGTTTTCTCTCATAGTAAGCTATCTCTTATTTTAGGTAATGCAGTAGTTATCTGAAACTGGTTATAGATATACTTACAATGTAAATGCCAATTCTTTTCTTCAACACATACCAGGAAAATCTTTTGCATAAAATAACTCCTAAGAAGGAAATTAGGAGGAAATAAGCAAACAAACAGAGTGCTAATCAAGAGCAATTATTGAGAGAAATTTCTCTAACCAGAAGAGCAAATCATGAAATTATTTTGGAGATTATTATGTGAAAAACTGAAATATAATTTTTCAGAAATTTCTCTGAAGAAAGAGCCAAAACACAGGCAAAAAAATTAATTATATGATTTAAATATGTTGGCATAAAATCTTGATTTCTCAGTAAGTCAGTGATGACTGTGTCCAGGATTTTTAGCTTGATTTATCAGATAATATGTAGCAAGTGCTAAATAATTATAGATATTCCAAATCTAATCTGACAGGCAACAATTTAAATTGATAAACACCAGGAGATGAAATTGGATTCATAAGTGTAAACAGAAGAATATAAATATTTCATTGAGCACTATGTCTCAGTTTCATAAGTTTTGCTCTATCAGGGATATCACATCAGAAAAATCAGAGGGATGTTTGTATTTATGTGTAAAAACAGGATCATCATTATAAGCAATGGTAATGAAATTTACAGTAAAACAATACATGACTACTCCAAACTCAATTAATTAAAGGGAAATTAAGGAACAGTGACCTAGAATAACAAAACCTACTTCATCCATATGATGATTTCTACTTTAGTCTCTAAGTGTAAAATCTATTTCAGATTTGGCCTATATGCCTAAACTGATTTTAGGGATAAGCATGTCCTGTCTTAAAAAAAAAAAAAAGGAAAAACAACTAACCAAACAAAAAAGGTAGCATATGAATTTTTATTTCAACAAATGTTTCAATGTTTCTCATTAACGCTCTGTTAGCATTTAAATTCAGCTGAGTAAAGAACATTATTTCTGGTAGTCAATGGTCGTGAAATTCATTCTCTGACCCACAAATTTTTGATCCTGGAAGAACTTAAAATTACTTTTTTGTTAGATATCACTGAATCAATGCCTTTCTAAACCAAATATTAGAAGTTATAGTAGGGATGCCTCCTAACTGGCTGTTCTATTACCTCAGGACTATCCTGAGCCCAAAAATTACAGTTCATTTTTCCACCAGAGAGTCTACATGGTAAAGAAAGGCTGATACTAAACACATAAGTTTATCTCTGTGGTTTACATTTCCACCTTGTGTGCTAGATATGGATATTGATATGACTCACAGGCTAGGTCATGCAAATTGTACGTGATACTATCCCCTCTCCTATAACCATGACTATACAAGGCTTTGTGGAGGTTAGATATAGGGGATGTGCGCTATCCCCTAAATCCATGTCCTATGCACCACTTTGATATGCAGATTAAATCACTTTGTTTCCATAAATTACTATTAAAAAATAAATAAACAGAATAAGAACAGGAGAAAAATTATCGTAGTGCTGTTGGATTACCAGTAATTTGTTTAATTACCAACCTCAGAAGACGAGTGTGCTCTACCTTTCCTTCTATTGATGGTGCAGGTTTCCTGAACAGACTATTGTCTACTCAGGACATTTACATAACTCATTTCCCTTCATATTATATATTCAATTATGCCACAATAACAGTACCTAGAGATATTTTTTTTGTTTTGAAATACTGTCAGTATTGTTGCTTTCTGCCCTTAGCATAATACTGTAATGATGGCAACATCAGTTAAGATTGTGGGAGATCTGTGTACAAGAAAAAGAAATTTTTAACCCAGGTCTTAGTTTCCAAATTTGCTAGATAATTTTTTACTAGCTGCTAAAACTTCCCTCACTGTTGCTGAATTCAAACCATCTTGAGGTAAAGAATGGCTCATTTATAGAAAAATAAATTGAAAGAGAAGTAAGTGACATGGATTAAATCCTGAAAGGATCTGAAGAATTACCTGTATTTTAATCGTGATTCAGGAATTTGCATGTATTACTCTGAGGGGGAAAAAAAAACAACTCAAACTTGAAGCACATTAACAGTAGCATTACTATCATCCAAAATCTAGGATCTTCTTACTTCCCTGTCAGCAAAGCAGTTGAACTACACTGAACTACAGAAAATTATTTTTATTTCTCTATATACAGTGTTACAGTTTCATCAAGAAAGATACAAAACACGACCATCATATTTAAGGGTTTTCTTTGCATATCTTACAATTTGCCTGAGGTGAGCCTGTGCTTTCTGCTTCCTTTATTCCTTTACTTTTAAGGTCTAAATCCCAACTCCAACTTTAACAAGTTCTTTCACAGCTAATAATTTACGATTTTTTTCCCTGTTACTCTATTACAAGCCTAGCTCAGAATACTTGAAAACTTCATAGAATAGAGAGATATTTCTGGAAACCAAATAGTCTGAAATTGTTCATATCTTTGGAGTAACAGAATTTCCCACTGACTGTCTTTAGAGAACATATGATTAATAAATGGGAAACACTAAATCTTCCTAGATAGATGCTATGGGGTCAAGAATCCTGTATGATTCTCCATATTTCAGTAAAATAATCCCCTCTTCCCATTAAATCCTGTGTAAGCTCATGTTTAGTATCTGAACATCATACTATATCTAAGTCATTCATATTCAGATGCTTAAGCTTATCTATCCAGTCTCATCTGACATGCAAAATGTATCTGAACATAAGTACAGGTCCAGAAGAGAAGATGCAGTACCTGAAAGAGACTTGTTTTCTTCTGAGACACCAGCTGGGAGCAAAGTTTGAAAAACATTTATGTTTAGGAGTTTTATCCAGTCCGGAGGATGCAATTCAGCCTGAAAGTTATTAAAAAATGTTCTCCATATGTAGGTACCTTTCTGTGAGCAAGTTTAGCTAACTTTTCTGTTCACCTTGAACCAGAAGTAGACATTTCTATTTGTTCACTTGATTTGCTCTCCAAAATCCATTTTTCCTACTGATAAAATCTGTAACTAGGAGGCTGAGACCTAGAAGGCTCATGATTAGAAACCTAAATTAGGAATATTTTCATATGGAACTTCAGTGAAGTATACATTGCACAGAGCCATTCCAGTTACTTTTTAATGCTCTGAGACAGTCAAATAGGTCTGGTAGATTTGGCATAGATTCTGCAGGAATCTTCTCTCAGGAGGGATGTGCTGATTAATCTCAAAAGTTATTATGTGCTTTTGTATGAACAATTACATTCAGCCCTCAGATATGCACATCTGAGATTGTTACCATGGTCATAGCCAGACACTCCTACAGAATGATTAATCTGCTGAATTTTAAGAGCCAGCTTCTGAATGAAATTAAGACCTGTAAGTGCATATTAACACTTACATGCAGATATATTTTCTTAGATAAATCCCCTCCTAAGTTAGGAAGTCTTGAAAGAATCATGAAAAAAGTCTCTGAAAATTCAATACTTCCAGAATTAATAATGTTTGCAAATTCAAAAGTTAATTAGGTACTAAAGTCAAACCTAAGCACTTTAAATTGTACTAAAATTAAATGTTCAACATGTTTTTAACTGTAGAATCTTCTCTATATGACCAGACATTTGCAAATTATCTGTGGTCTTAATTTTTCTTAACAATTTTCTTTCTTTCTCTGTGAAAATCAAAGGAAGTTGCAATTTCACTTAAGATCATGATTATTCAAGTAGTCAGTCTGCACAACTAATCAATCCTTACAAATAGCTAATTCTGATGCAGGTGGGAGGATAATGACTTTAGTGACTTGCCAAGAAAATCATCAGATATAACTTCATCACCACTTCATTGTTCAGCTCTACAGAGTGAAAATATTCTGGGTTTTTCTTTAATGGAGACAAATGACTCTTTAGAAACCTCTGGATATATTTTATTCTATCAGTTACTACACAAAAGCTTTGACTTTAATTGAAATTAAAGATTGATTACTTATGTCCTATTCTGTACCTTCATGATAGAAATATTTGTGCATGTTAATGTTTCAAAGATTACAGTGGTACCGTATTCTTGGCATAAACAAACAAT
Organism: Sterrhoptilus dennistouni; assembly: GCA_013397095.1. Taxonomy (NCBI): domain Eukaryota; kingdom Metazoa; phylum Chordata; class Aves; order Passeriformes; family Zosteropidae; genus Sterrhoptilus; species Sterrhoptilus dennistouni. The sequence continues at coordinate 105,173 of VWZU01009063.1, forward strand.
AGTTAGAATTTATTTGTATTTAGAACTTATATATACTAATATACAATATTTATATATAATAAATAATAGCCATTGTTTAATTGACGTGTTAGGGCATGGGTTGGACTCAATGATTTTGAACGTTTCTTCCAACCTACTGATTCTGCGATTATGTGTTAATATATATTGATATATTCTATTTTATATGCATAGAATATATATTTAGAAGTTATGTATATTGAATAATTTTGTTGGGTTTTCTAGTGAAGTGATTACCAAGTCTGTGACAAAATCAGAACTGCAACAATTTGTGACACTTAAAAGCTTTTGCTACCCGTTGCTGGGAGTTCTTTCTTTGTGGCTTTTTGTTCAGAAATAAGTTTTGTGGTTTAGTGTCACTTGTATGTGAAAGTAGATGTTTTGCTATAAAGCTGAAACGATAACATGGTAAGAAACTTGCAAAGAAGTATAAGAGAAAAATCCACCGAAATTTATACACACATATGTATCTGTATGTGTGTGTATATATATATGTAAAGAAAAGCAAACATATATTAAACTTGGAACTATATTAAACTTGGAAGACAGTTTGACTCCAGTAAGAAAGCATACCAATAGACACAGAAACGTGTCCACAGGATAATGACCTTTATATCAAGAATCATTTCCAAAAGAGGAACATAGGTCTTTCAGTATTAGGAGATACCACCAATCATAGGAGCTGACTAAAGGGCACTGTGTGCCTGAGTACCAATGACTGAAAAGAATTCAAGATAATACTGATGAGAAAGAAGACCTGTAAAGTCATAACTTAAAAATCTCAACTGACTATCTGTAATATTACTGAGTAAATTCTCTGTAGTATTTTGATCATTCAGGAGTGAAATATTTAACAGAAATGTAAAATTTGTGACATCAAAAAATAATCAAAACAGAAAGCTAAGAAAGTACTGCAGTTCATAATTTATGTATTCAGATTTCAAAACATGAGAGGTTTTTTTTAATTTATAAAATATTTACAAGGCACGCAATGTCCTATCCAATCATCATTGATGTAAAGATCATTTTGTATACCTGACTGGAGGGGGAAAAAATTAATAGAATTAACAAAATGAATTGCAAAGATTGCTACCTTACAGAATTTGAAAGCACAGTTTAGTGACATTTTTAGGTAGACAAACAATCTTTTATATTTTATTTTCAATCTGTAGGAAGAAAAAAAACTCATCAGTTTGTGACAAGTTTAGAAATGAAACAATCTCCTACTTTGTAATGTCATTTCCATTTCTCAGGAAGCCCATTTATTTCTTCTATTTTTTTAAAAGAATTTCACTTTTTTTTTCTTCATTTTCTTGCTGTAGTTTTTGGCAGTTTTCAATTCCCAGCTTAAACTCCTTCACACTCTGATGAAAGCTTGCAGTTTTTTCATATATTATTGACAATAAAACAAAATGTTATTTACTTCAAAATTATGCCTTCAAAGGAGAAAAACAGCAGCACTCCTTTCTATGAATAAAATGAAATATTTCTGTAAGTAGGTGTCTAATAAAGACAAGTATTAAATTTCAAGTTTAAGAAAGAGATTTTAGGGAATGGAAGAATTAGCATACACTGGATGAAGCTATGAACTATAGTCTTTGAAGAAGTTGTAACTATTTAAAATAAAGAATACAGATGGTCAGTACAGACATAAAACTGTTAGACGAGCATGGCCAAACAACTTGACTATCTTGAAATTACTGTGAAATGCATCATGAAGCAAGCTGGTACAACTAAAATATTTGGTAGCAGGTAATGAGAAAGCTGAGATTCCCATGGGTTCCTATCCAGTTTCCCATCAACAGTTCATGTAAAAATCCCTTTAAACACTACCAAGATAACACTTCACAGCCCAGCAGACTAATATAGATGCAAGAAAAGTCAATGTCTTTGAACTATGTTTGGACTAATGATTCAAATTGAGTTATAGCCACTATTAAAAAATAATAATGATTAAAAATCTCTTTGTTAAAGTTCCATGATTCAATTTAAGATGAGCAGAACCGATTATCCCTCAAGATACTGCAATTTATTGTTTTCTACCATAAAAACTTGCAAATGCAAATACACTGTTGTTTTTTTCTGCTACACTTCTTTTGGGCTTCTCTATGTGGATTATCCATAAGAGATCTGATAAGGGCGTGTTAGAAAATTTTGACTGAATATGTCATATGACACCATATACATGTGTAATGGGGCTCTTACATGTATCTTGGTAGAAAGGAAAAAAGTTATTGCTCCCACACTAAAGGTTTAATAATCATTGGTGGAAGAAATTGGATGTGAATTAGTGGTACCTCTGTGATGAGTTTTCAGAGGTACAGTGACAGCCATTAATAATAGCAAATCATAATGTTAATTCTGAAAAACTTTGAAAATTAATTAGCTCAATGGACTTAAACCTTTTATGGTTTTTTCTTATTAAGCGGCCTTAATATTATTTGCTTAATGTGTTTTCCAAATAGTTGAAATTAAATAATATTAAATTTATTTTGAAACTAAATGAGACTTCCTACCTAAAGATCTTAGGTAATTTAATTACCCTATATCATTATCATAGTTTCTGTGTAGACAAGGTCTTATTTTCAAAGTTAAATTTTTACTGTTAATGTTAGTGTTGTTTCGATATTTTTACTTTTTAACTAAGACAAGTGGACAAATTCATCTGCAAAAGAAGTGAAAAATCATTGAGATTTTAAAGATAAAAATCTTGCAAAACTATGTTCATACTTAGCTACCAAGAAGTGGTAGGTCCTTGAAGGAAATGACTGCCTTGTTGATGTCAGAATTGTGACCTCAAAAAGAGATGAAATTTTCTCTTGTATTTAGAAATTATTTATTTAGTTTTCACATTTGAAAAAAAAATATTAATTTATTTCCTTTCTAAAAACCTCTTCATTTACTTTCAGAACTATAAATCTTGCAAAACATCATCATCATCACCATCACCACACATTACAAAACTTTTAATTTGTACATTTCAACAAATAAAAAATTAGGACAAGACACATGAGAGCAGCCTACTGTAAATAGTATTCAATAACATGATCATATGCTTTTCTTTTTCAAGAAAAGTAAAACTATTTTATTTATACTCCCCATAGTTAATTATTGATAAATTGTAACCTATAATGACAGCAATTCAAACACATAACTTCATAGAGTATTAATTTCTGCAACTATTGTACTACAGTAGTTTCAGTATTGTGTTTGACAGCTTTACAAAGAATATTGTGTGCTCAAATTACTCTATTAAATCTGAACAATGTTATTTTCTCCCATTTTAGGGGATAAGACATTTTTAAAATACCAAACCTATTTACATTAACTGATTTATCAAAGGCCATTATCAAACTCTGCTAACGCAAGACTTCTTCATGTTTAGTAGTATGATATTTTTTGTTGAGCATACCCATGTTGTCTAGGAAGAATTCCATCTCTGTTGCAACACCTTTACTCTTCCTCAGATTCCCTCATGGCTTACTGCATTTAATAATTCCTTAGTAAGATATCATACAGGAGACTGTTCCTGAGCAACTACTAATTTTGCTCTTTTTCACTCACCCACTCCCAATTTTCTCCCAATCACTTCCAGTCTAGCAGGGAATCTTTAACTGGCAACTCCACCTTAACTTCATTTTTCAATATTTTTATAATTAGGGACAAAAAACTCATTGAAACATAATTCTTCCTGACTATTTACGTCAGTGACTGATGTATAATGCCAGTGTATAATGGATAACCACAATTATCAAAACACTTTTTTCTGCTAAAGCACAATATTCCAAATGGTGCAAGCGTACACTTGAAGACCTTAAGATTTAAAACAAGATAAACCAAAACAGGACCATAATTAGAGCTGCAGATTTGAGATTTACAAGCTTGGGGGTTTTTTTAAATAAATTTTTCAGTGCAAGCTAATTTCACTTCCCCTTCTTTATTTTTTACGAGTACATAATCAAATAACTGGGCTTTTCCATCCTGCCCTGGAAATGAGTACAGGAGACTACTGCAGATTCTTACTAACTTTGGTTATTTCCTATGTAGATGTGTAGTAAGAGGAGGCTGCAGACACAGCATCAGGTCCCTGCCATGAGACACAGGCCACCATCAAACTCTCCACTGTCAGTCCTTCCCACAGGCTGCAGTTCTTCACAAACTGCTCCAGCATGGGTCGTTTCTACACAGTGCAGTCCTACAGGAACCGACTGCTCCAGTGTGGGTCCCCCATGGGGTCACAAATCTTGGCAGGAAACTTGCTCCAGAGTGCATTTTCCACAATAAGAGCCTCCTTCAGGCATCTACCTGCTCTGGTGTGGGGCTGTCCATGGGCTGCAGGTGGATCTCTGCTGCAGGTGTAAGAAATAAAATATAAGTTCCTGAATTAAGTTGAGTGTTGTTATTTTAAAGTGCCTTTTCAGTTAAATACTATTTACCTTACCTGTTGTAAGGCTTTCTCTGTTAAGTACTGTTTAGCTCAGACCTATTGTTATTGTAATTGCAAATGTCTTTCCTAAATGTTTTCTCTGTTAAATGTTACTTACCTGGGACTCCTTCCTTTTTAACTGTATCCTTCCCATCAAATCACCCCTGCAGCTCTGCCACTCCCCGCATGGAAACCAATGACACCACCCAGCATGCAAATAAAGAGGACTCCCATGGGCCTTAGCCCCCAGGGGAAGTGGAATTGATAGCTAAAAACTCTTAGAACAAGTGAGCCATTGCCCACACTGGACTCCAAACTTCATCAGTGAGCAGGGAAAACATCAAGCTAACTGCTGGGGCTCTGTGTCCTGTCACCATGACTTAAATAGTACCCTCTCTGCATGACTACCCTAGACTTATCAACAAAGCAGCGTCTTGCCAGGGCCTCTTGCGAGGATGGAAACCCCAGCTCTGCCGTGTGGCAAAGTTGAATGCCTCCTCCACTCCTCCATCAGCAGCGGCAGTGGTGTGTGCAACCCCTTGGGCCCCCACCTAGAGTTGGTCTTAATAAAGGCATTAAAAAGGAGATCTCCTTGCCCATTCATTTCACAGGGACACAGGTCCCTCACCATGGTTGGCACCACACAATGCAGGCAAATCTTTGCTCTGGTCTCTGAAGCATCTGCTTCCCATCCTTCACAGACTTTGGTGCCTGCAGGGCTCATTCACTCACATATTCCCACTTCCCTGAAGTGTGCTTTTTTTGTTGTAATTTTTTGCTTCTGAAATATGTTATCCCAGGTGTTACCACAGTTTCTGATGGGATTAGCATCGCCCAGCTGCAGGTCCAACTTGGAGCCAACAGCAACTGGTTCTATCAGACTTGGGGATGGCACTTTCTCAAGCCAGCCACTCCTGTATCAAAACGTGCAAATATAATATACAAATATAATCAGACTTATGAATATATAGATATGTGCACACATATCTATATACATGTATTTATAACTTACACAATATCACTATTAGTCATTTAGTGTGACTCCAAAAAGACTTCTTTGCTAAAACCTAGTTGTGTACTTCTGCCTTTCCTAGGTTCATTGCAGAAACAATGTCCTGAGTTGTGATTTTCATGCACTTTATAGCCAGAAGAAGGTTTCAGAAAATTTAAAATATCCCCACATCTGAAAGAAGATCAAATAATATACTTACTTCTTAGTAATTTCTTTGGTATTGTATCTATTAATATCATTATGCATGTACTTTTTAGGTCTAGGATCCATAATGTCTTCTCATTCACTGTGCCCTTGTGGTTCTTTTTAGATCTAGATACAGATGATAGATATTTACAAGTGCAAAGAAATCTTCATTTATTTTACTTGCCTTTACTTAATAATTTGGCACATTCAGTTTTTGCCTGGACTTTCAATAGTCCATGTACTCCAATTTCATTTTATGCAGCTTTCTTAAAATTGTAAAATTCATGCTTAGTCATAATATCATTATAAAGTAATTAATTATTATTTTAAGTCAGGGAAACTTCTTTACAAAATTGTTCTCCCTTCTCGCTTGCAATTTCAATTCCACACATAGCATGTGAACATTTGATTAAATTCAATTACAAGACTCATTTAGGCTCCACATATTGACTTCAGCAAGGTTCTGGTAGCTTTATATGTTTCATGCTAATGTATCAGCAGAATTATAAAATAAAATTTCCAAGTGTTTCTGCTATTTGAGAGACATCTTTAATCCTGATAGATTTTTTTGTGTTTAGTAATCCAGACACTAAATTAGGATTAGTGTCTGTGACTATGGTATAAACTTTCTAATAGCAGATGCATTGCTAAGTGTTATTCAAAAACCATTCCAAAACCAGACCTATTATAGAAAAGCCATCCTGTAGACATTAATTCACTCATTCTTCAAAAAAAGAAACCAAAACGCGAAAAAAATCCCTAAGTTACATCGCTGCCCAAAGTCAAAACAGTGAAAATCCCAAATTTTCACGAGAAATAAAAAATAATTTGAGCTGAATTTGAAAGCAAAGAACTCGATTGTCACAATCCTTCATTGCAGACTTTCACCTATAAAATCCTTTTACATTTTTGCTTTATGAAAACGTAAAACTGATGTGAAAGTATAAGAATTTTACTTCCTATTACTTCCTATTCTCTGTTTCAATATTTTGGACACTAGCTGCTTAGGGCCAATGTGCACACCAGATTCAGCACTAAANTATTTTTGCTTTATGAAAACATAAAACTGATATGAAAGTATAAGAATTCTATTTTACTTCCTATTACTTCCTATTCTCTGTTTCAATATTTTGGACACTAGCTGCTTAGGGCCAATGTGCACACCAGATTCAGCACTAAAGCTTTTAAAAATATCTGAAACTGTTCTGTGAGTATATCCAACACAAAAAGTATTCGCTACACTTAAGGTAGGATGACAAATGTGCTAGGCCTAGGTGCAGTGCTTCAAAATCAGTGTGACAGTGACAGTCCCTGGCTTCCTACCAAGCCAAGTACAGTTTAGCTTTAGTGTGTGAGCTACCAGGTGGTAAAGACAGAAGAGCCTGGGGATCCCTACTACATATCATCCATCATACTGCTCCCCATGTCTCCTCGCTCTTTTTAACTTCTGCAGAGAGCAATATGCAAAACGTTCTTCTTTACCACACAACCCTATCTCATCGGCTGTTTAGACTTAGAAAATATAAGAGCCCTTAATATAGGTCATAAAGACCTGTGTCTATCTGCTTATTAGCAGTCCAACAGTTGATTAAAAGCTTCAAGATCAGTACCACATCTGAAATACAAGTGTGAGTTTTTTAATATGGGTCATGCTTGATAGCCTGCTCTTACGTGTCTTGAAATGGCAAAGACCAAATGTAGTTAGTAACAATTCGATACTACAGGTGTACATTTCCCAACAATGCTTTAAAAATTCTGTTTGTCTAATTTAGACAGAAGGAGGCTAGGAGGTGACCTTATTTCTGTCTACAGCTTCCTGGGAAGTAGAGAGGGAGGTGCCAATTTTTCTCCCTGGGATCCAGGGAAAGGATGTGGGCAACGAGTGGTTCAAAACTGCACCAGGGGATGTTCAGCCTAGACAAAGGAAATAATTTCTGTGCTGACAGAGTAGTAAAATTCTGGAACAGGCTTCCTATGCCCTAATCTTGTCAGTGTTTAAGAGGAATTTAGATAATGCCCTTAATAACAAGCTTTACCTTATGTTCATCCCTGAGGTGTTCAGGAAGTTACACAAGAGTATCATTGTAAATCTCTTCCAAATTAAACTATACTGTTTTGCTTTATTCTGTTCTGTTCTATTCTAACCATGCTGAAGAAAAATTTTAATATAGAAAAATATTTCCATAAACAACATTTTAAGAAAATAAACTTTATTGAAGAAATTGAATAAGTAAACCACTTAACATTAAAAATATTTGTGAAATGGTTCTTGTAGATGTTCACGTTACTTGTAAATGCAGACAATTTTAACATATTTTCTAAGATTTCTATAAGTGAAGAGAAATTAATAAATTGCTAACATGTCTAAGTCTAGTATACACACAATAATGTTTTAGCTAATAATTCAAAATAATTAAAATAAGCAATAATATGTAACCAATAATTCAAAACTACTCTGTTTCTTTAACGTCTTCACATATATGTAGTAGCAGAATGCATGGATTTCTTCAGTAGAAGAGTGCCTGTGGGTTTTTTTCCTTCTCACTATTTTTCAAAAGTAAAACTTTAAATCAAAAGCATACTTACAAAGCATAAATTTATCAAAATTGCTTGATACAAGTGTGAGAAAAAAGTACAGAGCCACAGTTATTTCAGTGGTGTACAGTGGCAAAACCAGAGGCACAAACTGACACACAGGAGGTCCCTCTGAACATCAGAAAATACTTTTTCACTGTGGGTGACCAAGCATGCTGACACAGGTTATGCAGAGAGGCTGTGAAATCTTCCTTCTCAGAGATATTCAAAAGACACTAGACATGGTCTTGAGCAATTGGCTCCAAGTCACCTTGTTTGAGCAGGGAAGCTGGCTGAAATTACTCCCAGATGCAATCAAAAGGGGACCTCTTTGTTTTGTTTTGATTCTTTACAAGTATGTAGGTTTTTCCTGCATTTTTTCAGAGAAAAATAGTAGTATTTAAGTGGATTTCATTGTTGATTTTTTATTTTAACTTTCTCTTTTTACTTGTGCAGGAATTTCTCTTTTTACTTATGCAGGAATTAAAAGAGAAAGTTTCTCAAACCTCACAGTTCAAACCCTACACTGCTTTATTACCAATCAATGTCATTCATGACTATCTGCTCTTCAAATTACAGTAAAGATTTTTCTTTACTTTTGACATAGGAGAATATGAAAGAGTTTCTTTGCCTGATTTTCCAAGAGAAAGTTATATCATTATGACTACAGAATATGAAGTCTGGATATGAAGTCTGAATTAAATGTCAACATTAAGGCCTTTAATGTGGCTTAGACAGTATTGTAGCAATTCTTGCCTCTGGGATATAATTTATGCTTTGTAAATTTATGTATGCAAAAAAATAGGTTTCCATTTTCCAAGATCAGTGTTCACTGTTTCCAGTTACAGCATTTAATTTTGTATTTCCAAAGAACTACAAGGAGTATTAGGTAAATGCTAGTAAGCTTAAATTAAGTACACTACATAGAAAGTTATATTTTCACTCAAAATATTACAGTACACATAAAAAGCCCAAAACAAAATAGAGCATTTATATTTGACATTGACATTTTTTAATGTTCTTTCAAAATGCTATTGTATGAGCAAAAAATAAAGGAAATTATAAATTTTAGTTGAACAAGAACTCATAAAATTATAAAATACAGAGATCTGAGTGAAAAGTAATTTATGTTGTACAGAATTTAGATAGTAATAGTGATGAGAGTTTAAAAAAATGAGTACATACATTGCTCAAAACTTTTATGTGAGACTTTCAGTTAGAGGGTGGTGAGGCACTGGAACAGATTGCCCAGAGAAGTTGTGGATGCTCCATCCCAGGGATTGCTCAAGGCCAGGTTGAATGGGGCTTTAAGCAACCTAGTCTAGTGGAAGCTGTCCTTGACCCTGGAAGGGGTTTGATGATCTTTAAGGTCCCTTCCAATCCAAGCCTGTCTATGACTCTACTATTAAGGTTAGAATTTTCAAAGTGTTTATCTATGGACTAATTCTACTTTTTCTAGAAATAGTATTAAATCCCTGACTTTGATAGGAATAAAATATGGAATTACATGTGAAACTTATTAGACTTGAACACATCTTGGACAGAGCTTAGACCTGTTTGCCTCATTCTGCATTGGGACTTTAAACTGGTCTGAACCGAAAAATACAATGATCTTCATTAGTAAAGAAGGACATGATACATCACTGGATGGTATGATTCTGTTCTGGCATGTATCTTATTGTAAATTCATCTGTTGACAATTTTCAGGAAAGGTTTCGATGGAGTAATGTCAAATAAAATTATTTCTGGGTTTTGTTTCTACACTTTTCCAGCCAATGAAAAATAGCTGAATTACAATCTTTCAATCTATCTCATTGTTCTGTATAAAAATAACAGAACACTGAAATGTACTTTTAGACTGATTTGAACTACCTTAGAATTATGAATGGTTTTGAATTTGGGTGTTTTTTGTTGGAGTGGGGGTATTAATCCCCTGCAAAACTGAGTGGAGCTATTTGAAAGAAAAATGTCCAAGGCAACAGTTTCAGTCAAAATAACATGGTTCAAATTTTAACAGCTAAAATATTTTAATAACTTATATATTCCACTTTTCTTACACTGTTTTGTGATTTCATATTTATTACTTCGAATTTAATTATTTTGAATTGTTAGTCATAATTATGTTAGTTTTAAAAGAAATAATCACATCTTTTTGAGTAGTGGAGCAATTTGGGATTTTCACTGTTTTGACTTTGGGCAGCGATGTAACTTAGGGATTTTTTTCGCGTTTTGGTTTCTTTTTTTGAAGAATGAGTGAATTAATGTCTACAGGATGGCTTTTCTATAATAGGTCTGGTTTTGGAATGGTTTTTGAATAACACTTAGCAATGCATCTGCTATTAGAAAGCTTATACCATAGTCACAGTATTTTATTGCCTTCAACTTTTGACTTTCAAACAATTTTTAATCTCTCAATTTTGAGATATTTGTCCTTGCTTGCATATTTCTTTTCTTTGCTTGTTTATTTGCTTGTTGTACTGTACACTCAGATCTGAATTCAACACTCCAGCTGTGGCATCCTGTGCTGAGTAGGAGGAAAGGTTCACATCCCTTGGCTGCCTGCTGGAAATAGCTTAGTGCAGACCAGAGTGCTCTTCACCCAGTTATTATGTGAAATTTAACTACTTGTTTAAGGTTTTAGCTCTTTGGAGACATTTTTTATTCTGCTGATTTTGCTATCTTATCCTTACCTTAAGAGGGTACCTTGCAACCTTTCTGTCTGAACTATGTATGTAACCAACACTAACAACAGAGTTGTCCCAGATGTCCAGTTCATTATCATGGATGGAAATAAAATGTACAAAAGATGCTGTACCATGGCAGGAACAAAAGGTTTCTTATTTAGAACTAAGAGAAAGAGGCAGAAAAATAGTCCAATTCTGCCAAAATTGCATGTCATTTACTAACAAAATACTTGAGAGAAAATATATAATTGGTGAAAAATGATCAAGAAAGTTCAGTTAGAGAGAAAGAACCAAACCACCCTGATCAGTAGTTTCCTAATTAGTATGACCAAAAATAGCTTTGCTGTCAAGAACAGAACAGTACACCCTATTTAAATTGAATTTGGGTTGTTTCTATTGGTAGTTATGAACAACCCACATTCTGAAACACCGATGTTGATTCCTCTTGATTCACACATCATCCTAACTTTTCAAAATGTGATGAGCAGCCCCCAGAAGTCCCCAACATAGCTGATGCTGTAGCACTTCAGGTTATTCTGTAATCACCTTGAGGCAAGATTTAGCAAATGCCCTAAATTTAATCACTCCATGTTTATTCAGTCAGCTTCCCTTCACAAGCCTGAAATTATTTTCTGTAAAGGCATCACAATGGCACAATAGTAAATTCAGTTTGTTGATTTCAGGATGACAGCTGAAAGTGAAATGTCACCTATTCACCATGACAGTCTGAATTGGCCTTACAAACCAACCCTAAACACCCAGGTGAAATGGCTGTCTTCCAGTAGCACCAATTTTTATCACCCAGGCATTGCCTTTCACACTGAATCTTGACTGTCTAAAGAGGATGAGAGTACAAGCCAAAACAAAGGAGCCCAGAAGTAAAAAGCTAGCACTTTTACAGAAGTAACTTTGCCTATATCTGAATGTATATATGTAATATTCTGCAAGTAAGCATTATAACGCATTATATGACCTTGGAAGAATAAAAAAATATAATATACCCATCTCAGAGTAATAACTGGGCACAGAACTAACAATTTTTAATCTAGTGAACTTTGATGTCCTCTTACCCTGTTATGAAAAAATAAGCAAGTCTGCCACTGCATGTCCTCTGTCAGTCACAGAGACAGTACGTGCTCCCTGTTTTTCACCTTCACTTTTTACCCTTGTTTTTGTTTCTCTAGTTGCTGGACTAAACACTTTAATGGCTTCAACTACTGACTATTTAGAAACTTTCTCATCTTTAAAAGAGTTTGGATTTCCAACTGGATGTCAGAGTACATGTCTTCAAGGTTCAGTGCAAATTTTCTGCATAATTTTAGGTACAATTTTCTACAGGTGGCTAAGCAGAAGGTAGATTTATATAGCTGTAATAGGAACAAAACAGTTATGCTTATATTAAAGCAAAAAGGTTTCAGCAACTGTTCTACAAGCTTGCTTGGTCTGAAGTGTAGCATGAAATATGATTTTCAATGTGAGAAAACTGCTAGGAATGCAGAACCAGACTACTAAGGCAGGCAGGTAAGAGCCTTTAGGCTTTCTGATTTAGCTATTAGTTGTGTCCCTACTGAAAACAGATGTTTCTGGACTTGTTTCTAATTTGATAAGTGAGGAGGCAATATTTTAGTTGGAGGTATATTGAATTGGAGATACCTACCTATAGATATTGACATATTGAATGACATTGAATCCTCATAATATTTTATAAGAAATAAGGAGGAGAATAAGGCTGAAACTTTCAAGTATTGTGAAGTATATGTAATTATTACTCAGGATTATACTCACATGCTAGAACTTATATTAGTATTTTTTGTGTTTTTTCTTCAAGAACATTATAGCTGTTCTTAGTAACTTTAAATATGTATCCTTTATGAAGTATTTTTCCATTTATTACTAAACCAAGAAGTAGACTAAACAAATATTGATGTTATTAGAAATAATGAAAACCTTTACAGTTCCCTTAAAACCATAACATTTAATTGTACTCATCATGTCTATAAATAAACTCGTACTTGTCATAGTCAGATCCAGAATGACTAAATAGATAGTTCAGTATCCCATACAAGATGCATGAATAATGCAATTTTCTACAAAATATTTATTTGATAGGACCAAAAACATTTTAGAAAAATTGAAAAAGAAACACTGATTATTTGGTCCATATTACCTACAAAATTCACATGAAAACAAAACTCATATGAAAAGCTACACTGTTTAAAAAAAATAATATTTTTACCACTAGCTTCCCACTGAGAGTGTGTTTGAGGAAATTGCTTTGGAAAATCCATAATTTTTAAAATTAAGATTAGAAAATCCAGTATCAGCTTGTGCTTTACCTTCATTGCTGTTTGGATCTCTAGATGTTCCATACATAGAAATAGTAAGGGACTACAATGCTATTCTAAAGGAAGAGAAATATTTAACAAAGAAATGCCCCCAGTGTAAGAAGAAAGAAACATAATGATATAAAGTTCTAAATTTCATGGATAAAAGATCAAATAGACATTTGAGGCCTTACCTTGCTTCATCTTTCCCTTCCTTTCCCCTTCTCTTTTCTTTTCCCTCCCATCCTTTCCTCCTCTCTCCTTCCCTCCTCTGTCTTCCTCTCCTTGGTATGATGATTATTAAGAAGTATCCCAGCTTTAGACACAGACTCATATGTTTCAGAAAAAAATTCAGCGTGCAGGAGTCACCAGTTGCACTTTTAACTTCTGCTGAGGATTTTCATAAATCTACGACAGCTCCTCTATTTTGATGGTGTAGATCATTCACCTCTGCTCAAAGAAGCTAAGAACAACTATAAATCTCATGGAATTTATTTTTTAAGTTTATAAATTGCCAAAATTACTCTCAGTTCTGGCGTTGTTATGAGAGAATCTGAAACAACCAACTTGAAGACTACATCTGTGTAAACAGGCAAGATTAAAAATCAAAGCAATAAAATTGGATTATTTTACTTTCCTATCCAGTTATTTTGTTTCAAAGTGGGAAAATAGCACTTTTGGTTAGAAGACCTGTAGCTTATTAGTTTCCTGGAAGAAGATCTTAGTCAAATCCTGTACACTTGACAGCTCTTGAAACTGAGGATGAGAAATGGTAAAGTTGCCCTCATAAAAAGCCATTTCCCAGCAGGGCAATCACAGGAGTTTGCAGGGGATGAAGAAGTTGGATTTAGATCCTGGTTGCCAGGCAACAGTTAAGGAAAAAGCAGATCTTTCTTCAAGAGATTGAGTGGTCCTTCAAAAGTGTTTATACACAAAGAACCCCAGCTGGAAAAAAACAAAACAAAACAAAACAACAACAAAACCAAGAAAGAAATAATCCTGCGCAGACAGAATTTGTCTGAAAGTTTTGAAGAGGGAAACGTTTTGTAGGCTACAAACTCACCCCTGACATCAAAAGAAACATAATTTCTCTTCCCTTAATATAATAGTGAGTGCTGTGGTTGGCTGGTTGGTTGGGATGTTTTGGGCATTTGCTTTGTTTGTTGTTGTTGCTGGGTTTCCATCTATTTTTTCCCTCTTAGACATAATCAATTTCCAGAGAGGTGAAGAAGAGTTCTGGTAATTTTTGTTATTTTTTATTTTTTAAAATTGTCTAATAATATAGTTTTTGATATGAAAAGACAAATTAGTCTTAGTGTTTAAGTAAATATGTCCCAATAATGACATTTTCTAAGAAAAATAAAATTTAATGTCCAGTTATCCCTCCTCTCATGAATAAATAAATACACAAAAATAAATGCATTGCTAGTCCTTTGTGAACTACCCCATTTTGATCTTATTTTTTATCACAGAATTTGTTGGTTTTCATGCAAATCGAATTTACCATATGTGGCTCTATTCAAAGATGAAAACAGAAGGTTTATCTAAAAGAACAGGTGGTATTTTATGTTGGGTTTTTATTGAGATATGCAAGTATATTACCAGAAGTTATCCAGATATACACAACTATAGAAAGGAACATAATTGAAATGGGGAATTTTCCTATTTAAGAAAGCACTTATATTTTTCTTCATTACTTTAGTTTAATGAAATGATGTATAGGTAGACAATGTGAAGTTATGCCTTAAAAATATAACTGTTAGGTTCTTCATGTTTTTGTTTAACTTTCTGATAAGCTCTGGTAAAGGACAAGATAATCTTTTCTCCCACAATCAAGTTGCCTGGAAGACAATACTGGAAGGGGTGATATAATTATTGTGGAAATGAAGGTATATTTTTAAAGCTCAGACGTTAACCAAAATATAATGTCTTCCATCTGTTGGTTTCAGAACAATGCACACTAAGGAAACCGTCTTCCATCACATCTGATGTAGATAAAGGCATTATGCAAAATTAAATGAGATATGTTTATCATAGAGCATTAGTCCTCAAGAATAACTAAATTCACTTCAGTGAATACTGAAACTTATGTGAAATAAAATCAGGGTTTTTTTGTAATTTTTGTGAAATTCCAGTTAAAAAAAAAAAAAAAAAAAGGGATATATTTCTTTTCTATAAGGAAATTTGATGAACAGCATATTGCAGCATCGTGGCTAGCTTTCAGAGCTGAAACCTATGTAAACAATCATGTATATCTTTGTGAGGGACTTTGGGTTAGTTTGGGTTTTCTCTTTTTCCTTTTTCATCATTTTTATTGGGGTTGTTTTTTTGTTTGGTGGTGTTTTTTTTTTTGTTTTGTTTTTTTTTTTTTTTTGTTTTTTTTGGGTTTTTT
>VWZU01009063.1:120884-187582 GCA_013397095.1 Sterrhoptilus dennistouni
ATACCCTCAATAGATGATTCAGAAATCTGGAATCTGCCTCAGCTATGACCAGGAGGCAGCAGTAATCCTGACCCACAATAACAGCTGCTGCACAGGGTATCCAATCCATCCAACTACAGTGTCACTTTCTAATGCGCTATCCAGAGCCAAAATTATTAGGGAAGTGGTAGTCATTTAACTACTGAAGTGCACTGTGCTGCACTCATCCTGAATGAGCCAAGACTTCCATGAGATTTAGTTAAAGTATGTCCTCTGAGGACAAGTTTGAACACATAGGTGATCACTTCATCCACAACACTCTAAGAATAACCCTGTGAGGAAGTTTTCAGCAGAAAATATTAGCATGATTGATACGTTATGCTACTAAGAAGGTTAAGATTTGACATTGTGTTTTCCAATTTGCTTTCCTAAATATGAGTGCTAATATTTAGGGCTTTGCCTGAATGGTAATACAGGGTCCTCAGCTTTGTTTTTGATTTCATCCATTCTCATTTGTCCTATCTTCTTTCTCACCACAAACAAGTCAGATCTGTAGTTTTTAACAAACATTGCCTTTGTTGTCTGATAATCCATACACTAAAATTAATGTGTTTCTACAAATTACTCTCATTAGCAACAAATTCTACAGATAATATATGAAAAATTTACCTTTCTCCGAGCACAAGCCCTCTCTCCCCCCACTCAGACATAAAAAGCACTTAACTTCTGTCTGAAGACATCCCCATTCACCTCATACTGTGACATAAGCCTAAAGTTTCTTTTCTTCCAGTGGTTTCTAAGTATTATATTCAGTAATATATTGCCATACTTTGATTTGACACATCATTTTGTCTGGAGGAAAAATGAGATAATTGAATATCTCAGAAATACTTTACTTTTGCTTTTACCCTGCATTTGTCCATGGGATTTCAGTGTTTTACCTAAAAAGAGTTAATTAGAAAAATCTGTGGAAACCAAAGGTTTTACGAATTTTATAGTTCATATTTCAATTGTGGATTTTCACTGAACTGTTCTGTTGCAGGAACTGAAGTTAAAGAATCTTGAAGTATTTAATCACAACTTGTGAGGGTTATTTTTTCCCAAGTTTTGCTCATGGTTTTGTACAGGAATTCACAGATACATTAAGCTTGTATGGCTGTATACATTTCGTTTGGGAATTAAGACAGAGTATACCAAGTTTAATAGAATGTTTAATAATTTAGTTCTCCCTTAGTCATTTAGGTATTTAACTTGATATTTAGGAATTAAAAAACCCAAACCTTGCTTGCCTTATTGCATACTTTTTATAAAATAAGTCCTTATAAATTCTCTAGGTTGTCTCTTCAGAAGACATTATATTTTTTTATCCTAATATTCTAAATAATGTATTTTGAAACACATTACAAAGTGATGTGTTTCTAAAAATTCAGAGCTACCAGAAGCAGTCAGTAATGCTAATATATTCCTGTTATATCCATATGTAGAGAGCTTTAATTTAAATCTTGTTGATTTATTTTCTTTTAAAATAGTGCTAGGAAAAAACCGCACTTAACAGTCTTTCTGTTTTCATTAACCACCTTTTTGCTAAGCTTTCTTGAGCTGATGGAAGAGGAGTGATTTCTCCACAACACTCCCAAAGCTCTCTTTTCTTTCTTGCTCTTGTCCGCCACTCCTCTTACCCCCAAAGAACATCTGACTACGTCTTTTTACTTTAAAAATTTTACAAAGAAGGCATTGTCCTAGGTTACAATGTAAGATGTACACAAAGTATTTATTCTATCACCTTCTTCATGAGCCATTGAAACCAGGTGGGGCAGTGTTCTTCCCAGGCCCCCTGCCTTTGGCCTCTTCTGCTAATGGCCCATCAACGCCTTGCCCATGACTCACAGGTAACTCCCTACAGGAGTTATCTCTGTTTAATGGGCCATCAAGGACCCACTTCACAACTCATCATCCCATTGGGAGATGCTCTGCCCAGGGGGAGGAGCCAAGCATTCCCACATGGATATAATCTGGAGTTTGGGACAGTACAGGCAGCCTTTACCCACTGGATTTCCAGAGGACAAGAGCTACCAGATCTTTCTACAGGATCACTGCTTCAACAAGACTACTTCATCTGGACTGCTACTACCATGCTAACAGGTTGTCATGTTGTATTCTGACTCTGTCAGGGGTCTTTTTTACTATTGCTTTTTATTTATTTTATTTCATTTTACTTTTTCCCCCCCTTCCTATTAAATTGTATTTCTGACTTGGAGTCTCTCACTGGTTTGGCTTTCAAACCAGTACAGACATATGCACCTAACATTTCAAATTAAGGCCGACCTATTGAATCCATGGAGGGAATAGAACATTGCCATTTGTTTCAGTTATGAGCTTTACAAAAAAATTTTGACTATAGAGAAAGCACAAAAGGCATCACTCTTCCATGTATTAGTTGTATTACAGATATTACTTCCTGGCCAGGGTACAAGTTAAATCAGAAACTACAAATCAATAGTTGTCAGAGATAGGACGTGTGATACCTTAAAAAAATAGTAAGCTCAGTTTTGAGGAATACCGTGGGAACCTGAATTACCATAAACTCCATTAAGACAACAAATTCCAAGATAGATCACTTTCTTAGCTGAGAAAAAGGAACTGTAGATAAGCAAATATTTTCTGTTAACTATGAAATGACTGTTTAGTTAAAACATATATCTTCAAGATTTTTTAAATGTGTTGCAAAACCAAACTCTTTTCCCTTGGATGTTAACAATATTCCATGCACTGAAGCCAGAATGTTTGTAGATATGTATTTAGGTAGACATAAAAAAAAGGTCACTGAAACCTTGTGAAAAAAATTACTTTTTAAGGACAATATATTGCAATTCCCAAAATTAAGTTCAGTATAACTTCTAACAGCTAGTGTAGGCAAATATCTGCTATTCTCCCTATTCACCTGTAAGATAATGATCATCTTGACACACAATCTGTCTTGTTCAAATCATGTCACCTCATTTAATCCTACAATGTTTAGCTGCAATGATTTACTGTCCTCTGAGAAAAGAAACTGATTAGACAGTCAAGGAAATAAAAAGATAATAAAAATTATAAAGAACGTGACAAAAGACCTCTCTTAAATTACAGTAACAGGAACATCAAAAAGAAATTTAAAAAGGACAACTAATTGATATATGCTGTCTATGAAACCCATGTAATTTTTTTTAACATTATGCTTTTTAAAATAATCAATATAGTATTTTTCACAAAAAAAAAAATCATTTCAAGCCTACCAGAACACTGATGTTCTTATTAATTTCCATTGACATTTTCATTAGAGTAAAAAATGTATATTATCTATAAAAACAGAGAACTGTAGTTTTGGTAATCTGAAACTTGTCCAAAAATTATGAATAAAATCCAATCAGATCAGTGAGAATTTTTTTTTCCTGTGAATCTATTGTTACAGCACTTACATATTTGAAACAGAAAGCCTAAACAAAGAGGATTAGTAAAATTTTGAGTGTTAAGGCTATTACTAATTATAAAACTTAACATTTAAAGAAAAGCAATTTTAGCTCCTTGAATAAATATCTACCCTGCATTTAAACTGCTAGCAAAAGAAAAGAATTAAGAATTCTTTAAATTTTTCAGAGATGTTGGGAAATTCTCTAAATGGAAATAAATAACTTATAACTCACTAGAATAAGGGATATATATTATTTGCTGATAATTTAGTCTTTATCCCAGTGAGTTTCTTTTCATTGGCTTACATTAATCCTTCTCCCTGAGAGTGATGTCCTCGTAGAAATATAGGACAGTGTACACCTGAAACTGAGCAAATGTTAGATGAAGGGAGTCATGTTGTGGGGATTATTTATTGTCACCAAGGATCTCAGATAAAGGAAATCAGCAAGAAATTTTTGGTAGCAATTTAAGTAGGAGTTTTACTTCATCTTTTCTTGTTCCAGAACATTCTGAAAATAAATGCTTTTAATATTTGTATTTATATGCATAAATAATAATGAGCCATTGTAATTTTTTAATAAACAATGAAAGTCTGAAAGGGCTAAAAAGAGAAAAATGTGTAATTATTCCTCAGTAATGGATTATTATTGAGATATTTTGAATTTTAGAGTGTTCAATGAATTTAGAACATTACCTTGGATACTCTGGCCTTACTATACCCCTTTTCTATTTTTTGATTAAAAGGTAAAATAAAGGTGCACATTTTTTAATTTGGTGTACTATCTTTGCAACATTTACAAAGACTATATATAATAAGAACAAAAACTGTTCTCCTCTATCATTTTAAAAAGGCAAAAAATCTGCACATTGTCCCACTATTCAGTTTTCAGAGTTGTTAATATATAAGGAAAAAGTTGAGATTCCAGCTCTAAATTGTGGACAAGAATCACATATTTATACTAAAATGGAGGGGCAAATTGGGGGAGGTGTTGTTCCATTACTTTGATTTAGATAGAACAAATTCTATGAAGCCAATACAATATAAAAATTCATCTGTTCTTACTATGGGTGTAGCTGAAAGCAGTTGGAGAAATAGACATGCACCTTTCATACTTATATTTCTTATCTGTTCTTCCTGAGTAAATCAGTTCCTGTCTAATTTTTTTGAAAATGTTTTGAATCACAAATTCTTCCATGAAAGAATGAAAAAGCTTTGGTGACTGAATATATCCCATGGAGCGTGATGTGGATTCAGATTTCTAGTATAATAAATATGAAACACACAACGCCCATCCTCATAAAATAATTAAACACCCAAGTTAACAGAAGAAATACATAAGTCTTGAAAGCATGAAAACATTTTTAGAACAAAGGCTATTAAATGACCCAAACCAAACAAACAGGAAATGACAACTGTCTTGGGAAACAAATCCTTCTCAGAAAACTAAATGGGAAAAAAGGAGGTTGGTTGTGGGGTTTCTGGGATGGATTTTTGTAAAGTGTGTGTGCTTGGTTGTTTGTGTTTGGAGGGGTTTTTTCCAGCAGTCTCATTTCAGGAGGAGACAAACAAAGTGGAAAGTGGAAAATATTAAAAAACCTAACAAATTTGATCTTGAAACATGTAGTCCTTTAAATCATGAACTGTTTTGTACTGTACCACCTTTTCACTCCTTTTGTTCTATTTTCTTTTCCTTCTTTATTTCCTTCTTTTCACTTCCTTCTTCTTCCCCATAAATGGAGCCCACCAATTTGAGATTGAGGGCTCCATTTCCCCACACACATACATATATCATCATCTGGCCTGTTCCAGGGCATTTTCTAGGCTTTCAGTTGCCTGTCCAGAATGGCACACGCATTGCCTTGATGCCTGGCTTTAGAGTTGCCATCTGTGTTAGAATTATTTTGAGCAAACCTGTTGTCTTGGAAGGTGGAAGATACTGGTGAGGGGTAACTGAACAGAATCCTTAGAGCCTAATTCAGGATGAGACAAGTCACTAGACTGTTGAAGTGCATTTCCATTGACTACAGTATATGTTTAGATTGTACCTGAACATTAGCACACCTTGAGGCCATTTTAGATAACTCAGTCTTTAACAAGAAATGAAAAAGATTTGCAATCAAATTAATTTCATCAGAATATTTGATTTATAACACTACCTATAGTATCAACTCTCCATTCCATGACAGAAGGTCTGGCAATTCAGCTTGCCTAATTTTACAAACTTGATTTAATTACTCAAACACCTGAATTTATTCCCATTTGAGATGTACTACTCTATCTCTCCTTACCTCCAGTGACTATACTAGAGAACCACTGGTCTCTCATAAGTCCTTTGTCATATCTGCCAGCCTTGTGCAGATGTCTTCAGCATCCTGCAGCATCTTAAGTGACATTAGATACGTATATTTAGCAACTAGTCAACTCTGAGCAACTCAGTGAACCCTGAAGTGTCAACATAGAGATATGTACATTGGAGCTAGTCATTGTAAGCTGTCTTTGTAGCTAATGAGGAGAAATGAGTCACAACTTATTGCTTTAAATAATCTATAGTAGGATGAGATGATTGGCAACCTGTAAGTTTTTCTTTGTTTCTATTTGCTATAAAAAGAATCTAAAATGACTAACTCTGATGCAGAAATGCAAAATTTTATTAATTAGATTTATTGGTATATTTGGGCTACATTTTGTTACAAAAACACAGAATCATTTATGCTGGAAAAGACCTCTAAGGTCATTGGGCTCAACCTTTGACTGAATATTATCTTGTCAATTAGATCATGGCATTAAGTGCCATGTCCAGTCATTACTTTACTGACTCCAGGGCTGGTGATTCACCCCTGTCCCTGGGTAGCCCATTCCAGTGCTTAAGCACCCTTCCTATGAAGAAATTTCTTTGGATGTCCACTGGAATCTCCCCTGGAGGAGAGCAGTCTGAGGCTATATCCCTGTTAGTGACTGGCCTCCAACTGGATGCAGCACCATTCACCACCACTCTCTGGGCACAGCCATCCAGCAAAGCGAAAACCTGTCCAAGCCATGGGCAAACAGCTTTTCCAGGAGCTTTTCCAAGCTGTGGGAGACAGTGTCAAAGGCTTTTGACACTGCTGAAGTTCCAGGTAGACAACATCCACAGTTTTCCCCTCATCTGTCAGGCAGACCACCTGGTCATAAAAAGAGACCAGGTTGGTCAGGCAGGATCTGACTTTCCTAAACCCGTGATGTCTGGGTCTGATCCCTTGGCTGTCCTGTGAGATAGCTTCTGTTTAATATGACCACTGTCATACCATCAAACCATATGTATTATCTCTTTCACCACCTATGATTGCATAAAGGAGAAAATCCATAAGACTGAATCATTGTTGCCAAGATATGGGGGATTTTTTCTTGTTTGTTTTAGTGTTCTACTTCTACCTTCCTTGAAAATCAAAAACCGACAGTATTAATATCTTTTCATTGATTTTGTTTCAATTCACTGAAACTGAAAATAATACCTAGTACAAAATATTCAACACACAGATTATTTTCTCCTTATCAAATAGATGCTAACACTTCTGTGAAATTAAATATATATGTGCTTTACATGATAATTCATCTCTTTTTAACCTGTTCTTAGTCATGTGTATTTTTAAAACCCAGAAGTCAAAACAATGAAAGTTTCTTGCAGTTTTAATCTTCTTATATATTGTTTTATTTCAAAGTAGTCTTTATAAAGCAGCTTTATAAAAAGATTAATTATATCATTTTGTTAATTCCATAGACAAGAAAACAATAGGTTACTAGTCACCACAAGATTTTGTCTAGAAACTAAGGTAATATAGAAATAAGTCTGCAAGGTAAAAAGATTTTAATGTGAAAAGGAAAAATAATCTAATCCATGAAAATCCTGCCAATGCAAGGACTTGGGTGCCGAACTGTCCTGATTACCCACAAGTATTTCAATCTGCTTGTTTTCTAAAGCTGACTAACCTGTTTGGGGCTATACCATTTAAGTGCCTTTCCATTTAGCATGAAAATCTCCTAGGAACATAACAATGACCCTACATTCCTGCTCTGAGGTATCTGTTTTGGCTGCAGAAGAGCCTATAACTTCACCTTTCTGCACTGCAGGCTGCAGTGAAAAAAGTGCTCAATGTCTTAAAAAGGCAGAAGGCATGGGTTTGCTGTCAGTATTTTTCATAGTTCACATAACTGATGTGAATGATTATTTCACATAAAATACAAGCCCTATTTGGTTTGAGGGAGAGCATAGGATTTCTTCAGCTTTCAGGGCGTTTCTGAGTTATATTACAACATCTTGTCCCCCATTCCTCACCCTCATGACACTGCTAGGTATGTAAGGGTGACAGTGATCATGCAAATAGGATTGTGGCTTCAGCCATAATTAAACCATTCTTATCCAGGTGGGTGGCAGGGAGGAATAGACTTAGGATCTTAATTTCATCTGCCAGTTTCTGAGTTATATTGTGAAAGGTAAACTTAACATCTTTACATCTTTCAGGAAAATGACTGTTATCAATGGCCTTTAATTTAAATCAAGTGAATAACGCACTCAAGACTATTGTTGATACTGCAAGTAGACAATCGAATCTTCAGAATGATTGTTATCAAAAGCTGAAAGTAAATTATGACCGTGTTTTCTGAAACAAACTGAGGGACTACCTTACTCTATCTGATCATACCTGTTCTGGGAAATCTGACCTATCTGGATTTACAACTAATAAATGTTCAGATCCTTCAAAAAGCCCCAGACCAATATATCTACTTCTATGTATAGTTTTTGCTATTCAATCAACAGATTCTCATAAATATTTCCAAAGACAAAATACTCTACAGTATTTGCAGTGTCTGAATGTCTGCTTTATTAAGCTTATTGATGGAGCATGAAAATCTGTCTTTTCATTTACTGCAAAAAGTTTTCATGTCTGTGAAAGCAAAACTGATTTGCACTGTATATTAAACTGTTTTCTAAAGCTGAAAATCATAATTATGTATGCACCACACATCATATTAGTTTCAGTAATTTTTTTTTGTTGGGTTTGTATTAGAATTATGCTAATTTTCACTCAGAAAGATGAATGAGAGATAGATCTATATGCACTAAACAACTTTTTTTTAATTAGTTTTCTGATATAAACTGCAACAATCTGCTCAATAAATAGTCTGAGAATCATGAATTTAAGCAAATCCTTCAGAAAAAAATATGTATGTTAAATAAAACTCCCTTTTTCCACCAGAGTATGTATGTGTCAAGAACATTTTCCCTGGGATGTTATTATCTTTCAGGAACACTTTGGCAATAAAGTATGCAGTATACTACACTATATATCCATACTGGACCATGCATCTTGATGGCAAGCTGAGGCCTTTAACCTAAGTACTTTTCTCAGCAGAAAGTGCAGCCAGGGTGCACAGGGGACCAGAATCCCTCCTCAAGACTCTGCAATGGTGGCAGTGACATCTGGGATGTGTGGAT
Source organism: Sterrhoptilus dennistouni (assembly GCA_013397095.1). Classification (NCBI taxonomy): domain Eukaryota; kingdom Metazoa; phylum Chordata; class Aves; order Passeriformes; family Zosteropidae; genus Sterrhoptilus; species Sterrhoptilus dennistouni. Next base: position 129,788 of record VWZU01009063.1, read on the forward strand.
GAGGGATAATCACCCAAAACACAGCACAGGATGAACAGGGGAATGTGAGACACCTCATAGTGGAAAGGAAGCTGGCTGCTCCCAGGCCAATTAAAGAAAATGGTGAGACCAGAGGTCTCATAATGGTTATTACCAGAGTAAGACACCCTGGGAGTGGTTAACTAAACAAGTACTCCAAAACATTTTATAGATCAAAGGGGCTATTTCCTATGGAATTATAGAGCTCATTATGGGATAAGAATAAGTAGGGGCCCATAGTGGAGAAGACTAGAAACTTTTGATTTCTGTCAACAAAGAAAAGCTCCTAGTTCTGCAGTTACTATACAGGTGTAATTCCCTTGGAATGGGTGAGATGACCTCCAGTCAGGCAGGCATCGGAGACATCTCAGCCTGAACCAATAAAGACAAAGAAGGTGACAGTCACAGGGCATGCCTTCTGATGGCAGATGGAGGCACCCACCTGCTGATTTAAACTGATGTTTCAGATTTTCTGCTTGACACTTGATTCCCTCCTAGATCTCAAAGAGGGACTGGCATGGCTTGTGCAGTTCTGTGACTATTCCCATTGCTACTCATCCATGTAGACATCAACACTACTGACAGGGCAACCCTGCACATAACAAGTATCTGTGCAGACTTCTGGCAACAGGAGAGAAGCAAAGGACAGTAGGAAAGGTTACTCCATCTGGATGCCCAGGTCCCAGTCCCTAAAGTAAGGAGAAAAGCTGAGGCAGAAGTGGATGCACCAGCATATCAGCACTCGGTCAGGTGGCTGTGTCCCAGAGAGAGTTTTGTGTATTAAGATCATGGAAGTCTCCTTGAGGAAAGAGGACTGATTGCAAAGAATAGGATCCATCGGACAAATGGGACAAAAAGTTGAAGTAGATACAACAGGAAAGAGTCGTCATCATCTGAAAAAAAAAGCAAAGCTATAGAGGGACAGTAAAGAACTGTCTGGAGCTCTGCATGGTGGTGAAGGTTCCTTCACTTTTCCTATGAAAGCAGCATGTCTGGGTCCATCTCAAATACTTCGCCCAAATCCATGCAGCATGTAAAACAAACAGGAGAAACTAAAAACCTCCCTGCAGAGGCAGAGCTTTGACCTCATTGGGATTACAGAAAGGAGGTGGAGCAAATTGCATGGGTGGAGCTTTAGCGTCCGAGTACAAAGTTTTGGGGAAGACAGATGAAAAATATAAGAAGGAGAGTTTACACTCAATGCATCTTCATTGTTTGCAGTGGAGAAAAACTGGAAATGGGAATGAACTGCTTAAGGATAAGAGGATAGACCAGAATGAGTGATAATGAGTTGGGGAATCTGTTGCAAAAAGCCTGATAAGGAACAGGAAGTTAAATGGAATCTTCTTAAAATATCTGGGAAAAAATCCTCTCAGTTGCAGTTCTCTTCACTACCTGTGCAAAGGCTTGTGTATGAACAGTATAAAACTTCTTGAATTTTTGCAGACAATTTCTTGATGCACATGATTGATGAGTTATATGGAACAATTGTTTCAGCTTTTAATCACAAATCGTGAAATACTGATGAAGGTATAAAGGTCAAAAGCAGTTTTAACTGCAGTGAGGCCATGAGAATGCAGAGTTTAAGATCCTGAGAGAATGAAGGAAAACAAATAGTATGCAGCAAAAACAAAGGCCTAATATACTTATAAATTATAATTACAATAATCTGTATAGAATTAATTTACTTTAAGCACAATATATTCTACTGATAGTGTGATTTTATTAGTAGTAGTATATTAGCATCTTATAATATTTTGATAGAACCAAACCAAACCAAAAGAAATGGATGGGATCTGTTTCTGTGGCTATTTTGGAGGAAAAGTTATATTCTTATATGTGTAAAAAGTAAATAAAATGTAATTCTATATCCAGAAGAGTAAGGTTATCTTGTTGGTTAAGCTAAAGGGTTGAATCAAAAAATAACTGATTAGGCAAAGTTCCTGAAAAGAATATCTGCCTTTGGAGGGAACTGTAAACAAGCATTTCAAATCTCTTCAAAAGCTCGTTGGTATTCATCACACAGTGGGCAAAATAAAAATTAACAGTTACTGGTAGTGAAACAGGCCTTTCAGACAGTGGGAGAAGACAAGCATAGAAGCAAGTAGAAGTATTGAAGTTAATTTCCTGACTAGAAAATTAAAGTTTTGACAGACATTGATTTTCCTGCCAATTCCTTACCGGCTTATCAGTTCTGGAGTAATTATTTCATTACTGAATTAAATAATTTATGATAAACAAGTGAATTCTGTATTGTTCATCACTCATTTAAATAACAATTTCATGTGTGTATATATATGCTCATTACACTGCCATTCTTATATGGTAACAAATCATGCTGACGTGTAGGAAGATTGTTTCCTAAGCTTTGTAGAGATATCCTAAAAGTCACATTTTAGCACAACAATGTATTCAAAAGTCTTTATTAAATGCAGCAGGAAAGTCCATTTGATTTCACTTTGTTGAAATGCTGAATATTAGTATTTCAAAGCATGTGATTGTGCCATTCATTCAACACAGCTGAGAAGGGGTCCATGATCCAAGACTGAGACTGAGTCCTCTTTTCTTCAAGCAAGTCTGTTCTGTAGCCTATGAACCTGCTTGAAACCACTTTGGTTCTAATGGAGACTTGTGTGAAGATACCCAGTTACACTCATTACAGTAATTTCTAGAGCATTGTAGCTATAAAAATGTTTATTCTAAAAGTATTTATACTGAGAGCTTCATATATTTAATGCTGACCTATAGAGGGTTCTAGACTGCTTCAGAAGACACGGCTCCACTGTATTGTCAAATACTGTCCTTCACGCTCTGGCTGCTGTAAAAAGAATGAATCAAAAATGGGCCATTATTCCACTCAGTCAGTCACTCACCCACTCACCAACAATTTCTGGAATTTTCTTTGGTCATAACACCATTTTTATTAAAACTGAAACAATCAAAAGCAATTTCTGAGGAACATCTAGAAGGTACTCATTGTATGTATACCTTCAATGGCTGAATTGTGTCAGAAGACACTTGCTCATTTTTGCGAGTTTCCTCCCATGTGTGCTTCATATTCTCCTCATTGCGCTGAACTTGGGGAGGTCAATCTTTGAAAATTAATTAGCTCTTGTAGAACACTCTTCTCTCCAGATCCCTCTTACCTGGGATTCTTCCAAGCAGATCTCTGAAAAGGCCAAAGTATACTCTCCAAAAAACCAGGGCTGTGGGTCTACTAGTTGCTGTGCTTTCTCCTCTCAGGAACCTGAACTCCATCTCACAGACCAGCCAAGGCTGACCCCAGCCAGTTCTTCCGTGTTTAATTGTGTCACTTTAACAAGAGCATCACCCATTGTCTTCTCAATTGTCTGTGGCAGGAAGCTGCCATCAGTGCATTCCGTAAATCTTCCAGCTTGTTTGTGTTCTAGTGTGCTGCTGTTCTAGAAAATATGAATGTGCTAAAGTCACTTATGAGCACCAGTCTGTGAACATGAGTCTTCTTACAGTGTCTGAATAAGGTTTCTACTACTTCTCCCTTATGTGACCTGCAGCAGACACTCAGTGCATTATCACCTGTGCTGCTCCTTCCAGTAATCCTCAACCATAAGCTCTCAGCTGACTCTTTATGTGACCTGAGACAGAGCTCCATGTACTCCTGCTGCTCTCTCACATAAATGGTAGTTCACCATCCCAGTCTGTCCTGCCATTCAGTTGTGTGAGCTATCTGATCTTTTTTCTGCCATCCAAGTGAGATCACAGCCCTTCAATTGCTGGCAGATATCTCATTCTTTCTCTTTGTTCTCTGTCTGCATGCATTAAAATATAGGCATTCAAATTATGCTGATTTCCCAGAGAAGATATGAGAAGTTTCCCCTGTAGTGCTGTCCTATAGATCTTTCCTAATTTGTGTGCATACACTTGAGGTGAGCCCCTTTCAGTCCCATTTCATAGATTATGAGGTTTCTCCTTTTTATATAACCCTGTGCAACTTGCTTGACACTAAAATACGCAGCAAAGGAAATATCATACCAGAAGCCTTCAAAATAATTCCTTGGGTAATGAAGACTTCAGTTATCTGCACCATTAGCATTATGAAAAGAGAAATTAAGACAAGATAATGGGGAAGGCATCATCAGTGAGAACCAGGTACAAATGCTTGTAAAGGATCAAGGGTGAAAGAAAAGAGACAAATTTGTGGCTCCTCATCAGAGCTATGGGGATGTCCCTGGTGTTGCTCAAATTGTTGCCATTACCTAGAGCCTTGCCCTTGGCTATCCTGCTATGATGCTTCTCACTCCAGCAGGACATGGCAAACAACCAAATTGTTCATCAAAGTGAAATCATGGAGGTGTTGAGTAGAAGTTTAGTCTTTCTGTGCAGAACATTTTTTTCTTTTTTTAGTGTTCATGCTTCAGCAGATACTTCGTAATTTAAGATTTAAGATTTTTTTTTTTAACCATCTATAATCTCTATATTATTTTGACCCAGATCACTATGTTCAGGTCACGGATTACTAACTTCTCTGCTTCTTCTTCCTGTTCTGTTCTGGCCTTAGCCCTGCAACATGGCTTGTAATGCATGATAATCTGTTAGTATATGGGAAGCCAGAAATAATCTACGGTTGCTACAAACACTGTGTAGTGGAGTCTTACCTTATTACTAGGAAGACAATGACAAATAAGAAAGAAAATCTTTCTTTGAGAAAACTGGGCAACGCTTATAATTTCTTCATGGTTTTCTTACAAGCTCTGAAAATGCAAAACTAGAGTTATTATTCAGAACCTAAAAAAAAAAAAAAAAAAAAATTTGCAGCTGCAAAACCATAGATTAGCCAGGAATTAAAGGAACCATTTTAAATCGTTCAGCTCTGACTGAGCCTGTAAAACAGCTCTCCTGATTGAGTACCGCAATTGTGCTAGAGCTGTGCTACCTGGACCTTTTCACTGCTGGGCTGTTTGACCTAAGCATGTATTACTTCTGAGACAGTATTTTCTTTCAATCAACTGGAGAGAAGAAAAAAAAAAAAAAAAAAAAAAAAAAAAAAGCCCCATTTGGGGAGAGAGAGGAAAAAAGACAAAACANAAAAGACCCTATTGGAGAGAGAGAGAGAAGATGACTCAACCAGGGAGAAATTGAACATATTCTAGGTCATGAGATTGAACAGGCAATTCAACTTCACTTCACTGATTTTGAGGGCTCTCTTTTGAAACAATTTAAACTAGATGATTCACTTTAAATTGATCAAAGCTAGAGTACGGTCAAACCTAACCACATTGTCTTTGGAACCTTGGAAAAGACTCATCACTCTGATGATTCCAGGCTGGGCACTGGAATAGGCTCCTGGGGATGGAGTGGTCCCAGTCCCAGACTGACAGGGTTCACGAAGCATCTGGACAATGCTCTCAGGCATATGGTGTGATTCTTGGGGTGTCCTGTGCAAAACTAGGAGTTGGACTCAATGATCCTATGGGATCCCTTCCAACCCAGGATATTCTATGGTTCTATGAATTTCAAGAATAACTGGCAAAAGGGAACCTTTATTATTCTATTTGGAAGAATAAACAGAAAAAAAAGTGAAATTAATGAGAAGAAAAAATAGATGTAATAAAAATATTTAAAGAATCCCAGTAATAATGAATAACATTTGTGTGCATTTGTTTTTCTTAGATTTTGATTTTTCATCATCTGTCATAATTCCTAGCTAAGTGATAGAGTGAGGAGCTCCTCCCTTCCAACATGTGAAATGGTCTCCGGCAAACATAATTTTCCACTAAAATAACCAGATATATAACAATGAAATAAATATGACAATGTTTATGCTCTGCATATTAGCTTTCACTTTCAGAATCATATCTGAGAAAACATAATCCTGTACAGTGTAGGAAAACTTTGAGATGTACATATTTCAGTTCAATGAGACAGAATAAAGACTGAAACAGTCTGCTGAAATAGTCAGTCAAATCATTTCAGTCAAATCACTGTGTATTCAAAACTAGCATTTCTTTTTCAATGAAAAAAATACAAGTAAAAAAGTGGAAAAAAAAACCCAGAAAACAAAGAAAAATAAGGTGTCATGTAGCTAGGGAAAATATATATTGTTCCTTGAAACTTCTGAGAGCAGAAAACATGACAGTTCACACTGTGATGTTACACATTTACAGAATCAAAGTGAGAGTAGTCTTTTGTACATTCTTTTATTGTGTAAGAGAAGGATATAAGTGAGAGAACTTGTAATCTACAGTTCTGTATAAGTAATATTTTTAGGAGTTTGGGAGCCACTAAAAAGAAGCAGAAAAATAAAAAGAATAGCAATAGCTACCATAAATATATTTTAAAAATGTTCAGTGAACAAAATACAGTACCATTAGAAACTTAATAAGAAGAGTGGTCGTTTGTTTGTGCATTGCTCCTCAGATTTATTATGTATGAAAATATTATGTATGATGTCTCCTCCTGGCATGAGGAGACATCAATGAAAAATGTTTATGCAAAATATGAAATAAACTTATTTCTAGTGCCTCAGAAGGGCAGGTGCAATCTTGCAACACTACATGGTGGAGAAGAGAGGGGACATCCATCATTTATTGCTAGGTAATAAAGACAGCAAGATGAAGAACTCCATAGGAAAACTCCTATAGTAGGGAATGTCGTACTTCTTAAAGGAAAGGATGATGTGTAGCATTTCTCTTCAGACAAGTAGGAGTAGTGGTCACTTTTAATGCTTATCTGTACCAAGTAACATTTACATACTAGTTCAGAAACAGTGGTCACCATTGCATGTAAAAAAATATTCAGAAGTACTTATATGTGGTCTTAGTTTAACAATCAGCTCAAAGCAAATCTTGATGGAGGTCATATAATGTCTTTATGGAGCAGTAAACCAAGAAAAATAATTTTGGTTGTTCAGGGGTTTTTTCTCTCCATGTAAATGGTTCAGAGACATTCTGAATCACATTATTTTTTTCAACTGCTTTTATTGGCTGTATGATGATACAAAACTCCTGGCTGTCCTAACTTGCATGGCTTTTTATTTTTTTTTTTCCCAGGGATTCACACTGTTATTATCTGCAATATCTCGGGAAAATGTACCAGAGACAAATCATGCAAGAAAAGTGATTTACATATTTTAATCTCCTTTCGTGACACTCTCAAGTTCTTGCAGTGTATGACAAAATATACAGTGATTTGGGGTTTACTGTCTGTCAAATTGTTGATTTTGTAGATATATATCCGGTATGCCTCAGACATCTTTTATTTAAACTGAAGAATCCCTTTCATTTCAAGAGCACTCAATCTAATTTTTTATTTTTGTAGTTGCTGCACTTTTTTGTTTGTTTGTGTTTAGTTTGTTGTGGGGTTTTTTTGCGGGGTTTTTTGTGTTTTTTGGTTTGGGTTGTTTTTTTTTTGTTTTGTTTTGTTTTGTTTTTTGTTGGTTGGGGTTTTTTGGTTAGTTTTTTTTTAATTATTATTTTCTGCTTTATAGCTAAAGTGTCTGAAATCATATGTAACCAAGACAGAGGTGATGCATTTATTTATGTGTATAATAAGATTCTTTATTTTGCTCACTTTTTGTACCATAATATTTTATAGTATTCTATTCATCTCTTTGACTACCCCATCATAGGCAGCTGATATTGTAAAAGAACTACATGGTCAACACCTTTTCTAAGCTGCCAAGATTTTTAATTTAAAATTTAGTACATCAAGCAGTACATTTAAATGTATCCCAGCTGATTAGCTTGGTTAGAGCATGCTGAGGTTGTGGGCTCGATCCCTGCCCCTGCATGGAGAAGACATTCATATAAAAGCTGGACCCAAATGACCCCTATGGTTCTCTCCCAACTCAATATTCTGTGATTCTGTGAAGTATGCATCAGAAACGATAGGCTAAAAAAGTTATATTATTTTTCTGAGAATTTGTCGTTAACTTTCATAGAATTGCTTTTCTATTTTAGTATGTTGCAGAACTCAAAGACCGTAGAAATGTACAAGTTTTTTACAAGCCTGTTTCTTTGGGTTTTTTTCCCCAATTAACTCCAAAACTGAAAAACATAAATTTAGGATTCAAATTTTAATTTGCAGTGTAACTGAGTTTTATCTTTCAACTGAACAATGAGCAAAATATCTTATCTACAAAAAGTTATATCTGTGGTCCACAGCTGTGATAATATTAGTTTCCCCAGGAACTGGTTAGATAGTGGGAAAATATTAACATATCTTGCTGTGTATAATGTAATGTAAAAAGAATAAAAAGTATATAAATTAAAAATGGAAGCGAGATCCAATCTAATTTAAGTTTCTATCATGAATGAAAACTGCAGCTGTCTTTTGAAATTAAATTAGTTTTAAAAGTTTTCTTGAACTTCACAATCTAATCAATGGGCACATTTAAGAAGATATTATGGGGAGGATCATATTCACCTGACTGTCTTATCAAAATTTATCAGAGTCTTTTTCCTTTTGGAGGCTTAAAAATGTATCTACCCCACTCTGCTGACAATAAAGGCAATTCAGAACGGGACTTAGTTTTATGTGTTAGTTAACACTGTAAGTCATGGATCAGTGCTTATTCTTTCATGCCCCTTTAACAGAGTGGAAATAGATATGGCCCCCAGAAAATAAGCTTAGTATGAGAATGGACTTCACCCTACTTAACTGGAACATCCATGTTAAGATGTTTATATTTCATCATAATTACCTTAGATACAATTATTATTATTTTCTTTGAAAGACAAAAATAGGTGATTTTTTTCCCCTAAGTCCAATTATCAAATACAGAGATACAGATAAGCAACAATTATAGTTTAGTTCTTAGGAACTTACTACGTGAGGAAAGAGATTCTACTGCTAAGCATATGTGAGAATGTGTTCCTCTTGCCAGGGCTTCGCTTCTTGAAGACATCCAATCTCAACTAATTGACTAACTTTAGAATTTACGTCATTTTTCTGTGTACTAGGAGAAGAAATGGACCTCTTTACATCATTGGTGCTTAGGATTTCTGGTACATTAGGCAGACAAAATTTAGACACTAGCTAGGCAGACCAGAATGTTTATTTCTACCTTCAAAAAAACTTACAAAATTATGTTTTTAATTATATTGCATGCAGAAAAAAAAAATATACACATTTAAGCACCATCTACAAAGCACTGAAGAACTATTTTCTAGCTAATGCTTCATTTCTTAAAGAGTAGAATTTGTTTAGAAATTTTCCTTAAGCATAACAAAATTGATAATCATAAATGTACCTCAATGCATGCATTGCGTACCTGCATCTCTACAATCGCTTTTCGGATTCACTAAAAGATTATCTTGCTCAAACAGTGCGCAGTTTCACATGTGAAACTTGGTTTGTTCAGTCATATGTTGCCACAGATTTGCCCAAGTGGCACAGCACGTGCCCCTGACCTTTTCAGAAAACAGTAGAAAATTGGTTGCAAGGCTATTACATTCACAGCTGTATCTTGACTATGTCCTAGGTTATAGTTCTTGCATGTGAAAAACACCCAGATGAATTGCAATCTCTCTTTACTTGTTTCTCTTTAACACTACAATTAAACAAGGAGTAAGATAGTATTCCTTCCAAAAGAAACTTTATTACCTCTGACTGTGTTAATATGTTCATGTTTCTCTTCTAGATTAATTTTCAGATAAGAGATGGACATTTGTAATTCTCCTAGATGTAGTCCAGCTTGTAGTAGAAGATCATCATTGCCACACAGCATATAAATGATGGAAGAATGCATTGAAGAAGTTTTACTGAGATTTTGGGAATGTACAGGAATTTGATTAGTAGCAACTACCAATTGAGATAAGGGAGAAGACAATAAAAAACCCTCCATAACTAAAAAAAAACACCAAAAAAAACCAGCAAGCAGATGTCTGTACTCTAAGAGGACTGAAAAAGAAAAATTAAGGTTATTTACTCATGCATCCATGTGAACATAATAGCAGCTATGAGGGTTAAGATTTAAAGAAAAAAAAGAGGTGAAGAAAATTACAATCACAAATTTAACTGGTCTTCTGGTAATGACACCACACACAGAAAAAAACCCCACCAAAGCCACCCCCACCNAAAGAAAAACAAACCCACACCCAACCCCCCCCCCCCCCCCAAAAAAAAACCCCACAAAAACAAACAAACAAACAAACAAACAAACAAACAAACAAGCAACACCAAAAAGCTTGAAGAAAAACATGCACTGCAAAATTAAGAAAAGCCGTGACAAACTCAAAGCCTCTCTGAAAGCTGGACAGATCTCCCTTCTGATATTGTCCCAAGCCAGGGCACTAAACACCTTTCAGTGCAAATTGCATTATAAAACAGCATCTTTTGTTCACTTGTAGGCTTTGTTTCTTTATAGAAAACCTCAAAGCGAAATTCAGCCTTTAGTGTATTTGACTTCATCATCAACAGCTTCAATGGATATCCACATGGCCCTTAATGTAGCTTTAAATAGACAGTGTGAAAGAAAAGAAACATTATTTTTCATATACTTTTCTGATATCCAGAAGAGAAATGAAAAATGTTATATCAAAACCTAAACCAAAATATTAACCATGTGCATGATTGACATAATAATTTTCCTCCAATGTTCTTGAAGTCATAAGAAGCCTTACCATTAACAGTTTTGTAAACTGTTCCCATATTAATAATTTCTTCTTGTTATATAAGGAGATATTTTAATGCCATATGAAAACTGTCAGTGGTGTATCCACACATTAAAATAATTTTATACAGGAAATTAAACTGAATTAATTAAATCTGTGGTGGTGTTGTCAAGGATTTTTGTTTTCTGCAAAAACAATAATAATTTTATGGAATTTGTCATAAATAGGTAGCTGATTCTGGGGCTGTTGTTGCCAACAGTCAGCAAACTAAAAATAAAAACTGCAAATACTGCTGCCAGATACAGCTGTTGCATCTTGTGTATGTTAGTAAAAATGGCATGATAGCCCAAGATCTTTTCTCCATATTTTCAACTGTCAGCTTATTGAAGACAGAGAAAATATGTCATTTCACTGGTTAGGATACTTACTCACTCTGAAAAGGCATCGTGACAAAATAAACACAGAGAAACTAAATTCTCATCAATATTGCTAATTTTTGATCCCAAATAATAAATGACTAAGCATTTACATGTTTGCACAAAGCAAATTTCTGTAAGTCTGGTTCATTGGTTAAACTGTAATTTCATTCCTGTGAGTAGCTAAGCAGAAAGAACGGGAATCTTAATTTATGCTGAAGTGTTCTTTGACAATTTTTCTCTCAAAAGTAAGCAAAAGGAAAGATATCCAAATAAAAACCTTAAGAAAAACAAACCTCATACCAATGAAAATAAAAATATTACAGGTTTTTCCTCCATATAGTCAATATTTCATGAATAACATACCACATATTTGCAGTGTCATTTTTGTTCTTTATTCATTTTTTTTAAATCCATTTTGTGTGCCAGTGAGATAGAGACCTGTGCATTAGTAATAATATAATTTTGATTAGGCATTGTATGATAAACCACTCTTGAAATCTAGTGTCTATTTTCATTGATGATTTTTTTAATGTATGCACAAGTTTGCTCCTTGCAATGCTCTTTTTTCCATATTAATTCCTCCTTTCTCTGCTGTCCTTGAGTATTTTTTTCTTCTGGAGTTAGAAGGCTGCTAAGGATTACAAGGATTCCTATTATCTGTATCATGTCTTAGCCTCAGCCTAGCTTTCTTCACAAACATCTGTTCAAATTCATGTCTTTCAAAAAAGCTTTCAGAAAAGAAAAGGCTCTACAGAGTTAACATACAAAAGATCCCATAAAATTCTCAATTTCAGGCATGACCCATTTTGCTTATATACCTCATAGCACATCAAATAAATTCCAGACAAACAGCATTTGGAGAGTATGCATGAGAAACAATAGGATGGAGATAACTGTTCTTACAAATTCCACCTGGTTGCTGCTTTTAAATGTTCAGATTTATTTTCTGAATGTTCATTTTGAGCATGGTTTGAATAACTGCATCTGGTGATGTTGTGCAGAACAAGGTGAAAGGTGTGTCATGCAGGCTCCTTAGGGAATGAATGAACTATTAGAACAACTCTGTGTTTCAGGTTTCTCAGATTCCAATCATCAGTAGACAGATACATCTCAATATTTCAGGTCTAGCTGCACAATTAGCTTCACCTCAGTATTTTTAAAATGTCATATGTTTTCTGAATTCACAATACCAAATCCCCTGAGACCCATCTCCTGTACAGGTATGACATATATTTATCAGGCTCCTAGTGAGCTGAGGCTAATTTACCTGAATATTTCAATTTTCATAATTTTGGCTGTTATCACTTGTCTCTGATTCATCAGTAGTCATAAGTAAATATATGAAACTTACCAAAATCCTCAACCTTAATAGAAAATAGCTTTATCACTGAGTAGAATTAAATTTCTTTATTACACATGTCTTTGGAGACTTCTAATATAAGTTTTTCTTCCTCTTTCTCTCTCTTTCTCTGTCTCTCATAATAGAGTAATTCAGAGCAAAATCTGTGTTTCTTCCCAAGTAACCACATTCTTTAGAAGTTTAGAAATAAACCAAAATCCTCAAGTGCATGTGGGAGCAGGCTAAGTTTAATGAAAAAGCTATCATCTCTAATAACTATTTTTTGCTTTCTTCTACAGCAGGATGAAGGGCAGATGTCATAAAACTAGCCTTGGAGAAAATAATTAAGAATGGATATTTTATTGCCACATTATGTCTAGTCTGTGTATTCTGTTCTAGTGAACAGACTGACACATCCTGACATCTCAACAACTTTTCATTGATTTGACAGTGCACTTTCATCACCTCTTCTCTAATAGCATCAGAAAGGCCACAATGTTGCCAGAATCCAGCTTTGCAAGTATATCACAGTGCTTGGAATTAACAAAGTCCTGACCTAAAAGTTACAACAGAATGCTCCATGACTAAAAACCACTTCATACATAATTTCATTAAACAGGGCAATGCATTTTAAAAAAACCCAAAAAACAAACAAACAAAAAAAACCCCACCACCCTGTTGTGTGTGCTATCCTACATTCTTTTCCCCCCCTTTTTTGCAAATAAAGATATGCTTAATTATCTAGACTTCTCAGGAATTTAAATACTTTCTGCTTACATAAGTACCGGACCTAAATATAGAAAAGAATTTTCATCCTGTAATTGTTAGGTTAATTGTAGACTGCTGAAGCAAAGCACACAAAATTATCTCCCCCCTTCCAGATGTTAATCTGAAGTTTACTGACTTTGCTCTTTTGTTACCAAGATCACTGGAGAGTCCCCAGGATACCACGTTACTTGATAACTACCAACATAATGTCAAAGATCATAACAAATGACCTACATCAATTCTACAAAGAGCTTTGCTGAGCATTTGAAAGTCAGCTAAGGAAAAAACATCTGTATGCATCGCCTTTGGAGTGTGGACCTGTTTCTTATCTGTCTATGACTGCGTCTGGATTTTCTTACTCCTTTTAGGAATTCAAAAAATTTCTCTTAAACCAAGGATGTTAACACTCACTCTAAATAAGTATGCTCCACAAGCAGTTAAACAAATAAAGTCTTCTCTCCAAGAACATTTTCTTTGATAGTTGGGTTCCCTGATGTCCTCAGAGTTATAAAGCTACCATGTGTCCTTTTGGGAACTTCGGGGTCCAATATGTGGAGTTCATTATGTATTCTCTGTTCAGCTGGGTGGTCTTTAGTTGGCCATGAAAGAACAAAATCACTGATCTTAAGTTGTCTGCTTCCCTGCAAAATTATGTAAAATTGGTTGATAGGAATTTCCATTTCTACTAAGATATCTACTTAAAATATGAGGATTTATTTTAAAAAAAGAAATGTAAAGTATGACATAAACAGCATTAACAGTTCTTGATTTATCTGTATCTCCAGTTCCTGTTAGCAATGAACGGGTTAACATATATAGCCTTTTTATCAATGCAGAGTGAGAGCAATTATAGTTAGTTTTAAAAGTCAAGGTCAGTAATCCATATAATTTTTTGACTGAGGTTGTAGAGAGCTATTGGAAGAATGTCAAATTATTCTATATTAGCATTTCTTATTCAGATCTGGTACAAAATAGCAGTTGGCTTCACCTTGCATAATTGAAATGCTCACAGACAGGAGGATAAACTCTCTCTCTTATTTTTTTTATTTTTTATTTTCTTTTTCTCTCTTTACTCCTGGTGAATGTCAAGGTCTATTTCTGCTCCATTGCAAAATCTTCAAAACTTTAAATTATATTCTTTTTAAGACTTTTGTACTTTAATCAATTTTATCACTTGTCTTTACAAGTGAACAAACTCCCCAAATATGCTATGAGAAGGTTTTTAGTGCAAAGAGTAGCATTAAGTGCACAGCAGCCCAAAACCTCCTGTCTGTATAGGCTGCACATCCAGTTACAAAGAGCTATGTTAGTCCACTCCTGGCTTTACTTAAGTTTTTTGGGGGTTTGTTTGTTTGGGGGGTGTTGGGTTGGGGTTTTTTTGGTTTGATTTTTGTTGTTATTTTGAGGGTTAAAATTTTTAATTACTCCTGTCTTTGCTCAGGAGTTTATAGTATATATGTACTTTATAGTATATAGTATATAATAGTTTATAATTAAGCATTCTTAAAAACAATAAATTATTTCTGTTGCCTTATATTGAAATATAGGAAGGAATTTTAATTATTAATTTCGGAGGAAGAGAAGAAGAGACGAAACAGCAAAAGATGAGGGAGTTTGTCCTCTGTCACGTTTAAAAAAAACAAGTAGAGGCTTAATTCAAATTAAATGCTGTCAAATTAACAAAATAATGAAATTATAAATATTGAAAATTAAAACATATATATATTTCAATATAAATATTGAAAATTAATTACATTGATCTGTGAACTTTCAATTGCAGTCATCTGGGAGATTCTGTAAAACATATAGGGAAAATCTGCTATCATGTTTAAGACTTCATGAACAAGTAGCAGAGAGCTTCTATATCCTGAGTTTATTAAATAAACATAACATGCTGTTTATGTCACTCCTTACCTTTAGGTGTCTAATGGAAAAAAAAAATCCAGTTACTAGTTGTTTTTTAGACCTCTCAAGCCTCGTAACATTTGAATAATTTTGTGGGAGGAAAAATGCAAAAGTTTTCCTCTGGAATGATACAGATAACAAGATGAACACCAGAATGTGGGGAGCATCACTACAGAAAGGTAGTGAGCACAAATATGAGGGCAGGAGAAAAATATGGACCAAAAAGAATAAACAGGAAACTGAAGGCAAAGTTTAGTATTAATGAAAATTAATTAATATTTAAAATGTAAATTAGGTAATTCTATCTCATACAAATCTGGCTGGATACACACACACACAAATATACATATATATATATATGTATATGTATCCATCCTGATATTTAAGTAGTGATATTTTGAAAAAAAAAGAAAATTAAATTGTGAGAAAGTTGGACCATTTTCATATTTCTGTCTGATTTCCCAGTATGATTTCTTTACTTGTTCTCCATGCAGATAGTCACCTTTTTTTTTTTTTTTTTTTATTTGGTAATTACAGTTAGGGGGGCTTGTTTGTTTTTTTGTTTGTTTTTCCTTTAGACTACACTATTATCAAGGAAGAAATGTGCTTTAAGTATTTTGTTCTGCAGTAGAAATTGTAGCACAAAAAATGCAAGAAATCATCCTCCGTTTCATATTAACTGAATAGTGAAGAACATAATTTTAGTTCTACTGTTTAGCTGAGACATGAGTTTTGTTTCTTTGTTTAAACAGATCATGAAATCTGAAAATTTCTGATTCTTGTACTTTTCCATCGTCTAGTTTAACACCTATGTAACTATTAAGAAGGTTGACCGAACAGTCATTCTTTTATTAGAAAATTGCAGAATAGTGATATCAAATTAAATTAAAGTCTGTTTGCATTTTTATTCTTTCCTGAGAGCAGATGCTACTGAGTTTATAGGAGGGAAAAAGGACGAAAATTTCTATTAAAAATTGTGGAATAATTTTGTTGCCATGAAAGGTCCTTATTTCCTTACCTTTAATGTTTCATGTTGTTTTATGCTTTGTTCATGATTGATTGAATGTAATAATTTCATTGATTTCTTCCGTTTGCACAAATCTTTCATCTTGTCTTCTAATAAAAATTAATTAAATGGGGTTGTCATTTATGGGGTAAAAGGAATGATCAAACATCCCTTCAATTTTACCTTCCCCAACACTGCTTTAGACTCATCTATAAAAAATTCCCTACCTTCTCAAAGAAAAACAAAAGTAAAGAAAGGTAAAAGAACAATAACTTCTTGTACTTGAAGAGATGATCCACATGTACTTCTACATCACAATCGATGTCAGGAAAAAATATCAGAGTTGACATGTTATTAGTCTAAACAGACATGGTTCCTTGTTTCCTGATGAAATTAGAAAGTATTTTGTCATATGAGAACTGTTAATCATTAAATAATCATTAAATAATGTACATTATCATGACAAGCTGGTACAAAATGGTTATGGCAGTATGCATTAATTTTTGACAGCTCTGCAGTCCTCAGTCTTGTTTAAAGAAGTAGGTGAAGATATCCTACACTGGAAAAAACAAAAAAAAGCATAACCCAAGGACAACAACAACAAAAAAAACACAAAAAAACCTAAAAAAACTCCAACAAAAACAACAACAACAAAAAACAAACAAGCAAGAGGCTCTTTTACACCATCAGTATTTCTTTCTGGTACCTGTCAGAGCAATACATTAAAAAGTGAAAATGTGTTTCCAGTTTCTGCTTAGATCCAGCTGCATTAGTATCCCTGTGCATTTTTAAGTGTAGGCAGATTGGCTTATGCAGGGAAGCAGCATGAAGCATGATCTAGCTTTTGTGGAGCTGAGCTATAAGCTACCCTAGTGTATGTATTCAGATCACTCTTTGGCGTTGGTTACCTACATTGCAGGTATTGGATCAAGTTTGGGTTAGTTCTTTTCTTACTACTCCATAATTCACTTCAGAAAAGAGAAGTTGATAAAATTTGCAACATAAGTATTGTTTTATTTCTTCAGCTAAATAAGCAATATATAGTACATATGAGAAATAAACAAAAATAATTGCCTTAGAACATATTTTTTAGTACAGCATTTAATCTCAGGTTTTAGTTTTTATATACAAAATAAAGCCATACTGTAAAAAAAACCAAAACAATTTCTCCCCTCACATCCCCCTCCCAGAAAAAGAACAAAACATAAAAAACAAAACCACACAGACATATATAGATAACACTGACATTGCTGGTCACAGAGACAATCAAAGACAAGGTGCTGCCTTCAACAACAGCAGCCACACACAAACACAAGCTCAGACAGCCCTGTGCCGTCTTCTCTTGTGTTGTTAGAGGCAGGAGGTCACTAGCGCAGCGCATACAGCACTCTCCAGGTTTACAATCATATGTTCACTCAGGAATTTTCTCAGTATTGGCAGCATTGGCACAGGTCTTCTACCTGCCCCAACAGCCTTGCCTGAATGACAGCCCTTCTTACCTACCCTGATGTTCTCTCAATTTGATGACTTCTCCAGTTTGAAGCTTGACAGGGAATTCAAAGGCAAACCACATGCATACCTGGTTTGGGAAGATACAGACACTCACACCCCCTCCTCCCCTGGAATCAGGCACACAGAACACACAGTCCTTCTCAAGCCTCTAGTGCTCATTCCCAGAATCTGCCTCATTCACCCTAATTCCACCAGCAGTTGATTTTGGAACTCTTTCCCTCTCTGTCTCTGTCCCTGCATGAGACTGTCAGTTAAAGGTCCCCATTGTCTCCAGCAGCTGACTCTAAGATTCACAGGCTAGTGTGCCCCTGTAACCCCAGTCTGACTCCAGTAGCTGGCAACAAGTTTCAGTCCCACACTCACATCTCACTAGCAGCTGACACTGAGTCCTTACAGCACACACACACATGCACACGCATAGCCACACGCTGGCTACAGTCATTATGCAGGAAGATGGTTAAGAAACTAATAAGAAGATGCAAAAAGACAGGCCAGGCTCACAGTGAGCAGAGAAGCATACTGACTGACCCCATTTAACAGACAATGTCCTCTTTCATCTTCCACTCTCTCTGTCCTCGCTGTTTCGTCCTCCCAACTCCTTCTTTCTGTCCACAAGCCTTCATCACTTCGCACACACCAATCAAATCCACATCCCTCCCCCTTTGTCTTAGCATCCAATTTTGACAAGGTCTTTAATCAGATAACCTTAAAGGAACATGTGGTCTAACAAAAAAACACCTTTAAAAAATATTACTTTACTCTGTCTCACTTTTTTATTTAATATGACTTTACTGAGAGTGATGGATTTGTCTGGTAAAGACATAATTTCACTAACTGCCAAAAAGATACATGTACTGCACAACCATGAGAAAAACTCTAGTTGGCAAACAACCTGATGTCAATGGTGCAGCTTCCATTGGATTTCATGCATTGGCAAAATTCTGGATTTTGTTTGTTTGTTTATTTGTTTGTTGATTTTTTTAATATTATCATTCTTATTGTATTTCATGTGCAGATGAAAGAGCAATTTCCCTAATACTTCAAAGGGTTCCTCATTATTTTTTTTACAGTTATTTCAGGTGGTCAAAATAATTAATAAATGCCACTGAACCCACTGTGAAAGCTTACAAGGTAAATGATCAAGCACATCCAAAACCCCAAGGCAATGTGTCACTGGAGTTTGACTCAGGATAAAAGTCTGAGCATCCCACAATTAGAATTGACGGCTCTTCTGTCTGGGTATCAGAGTTCTCAACTAACATTTATGCAATCTCAAAGTATTTATGAAGAGGAGGTTCATGACCCTAAGCATTATCTATTTTATTTTAAACACCAATGCACATCAATACTATGAATTATTCAGGATATACTGAATTTCAATGTGTGACTTAGGTCAGGCTCCAAGATCATCATGTTTAAAATTCAGACAGAAGCAGTGCTTGAGGGGATTGTAAGAGGAAGGGATAACCTCTGGATTAATGAATGTATTACTAAGGATTTTATCATCATCCTTTTTTTTGTACATTCTGATCACAAGAATATGATAAGTACTGAAGTTAAAAAGGCTCATATCCAAGCTTTTTCACGCCTTAAGAAAAATTCAGAAGTTACATCTTTTGTGGTCTATCTGCATGCTCTTCAGAAAGATGATCTGTCCTTCCATCTTCCTTTGAATCTAATATGATTAGCAGTGATATGTGGATCAATACGGCTTAAGCTCACTCATTCTTCCACAATTGTTAGTTAGAAGGACATTTAGAAATTTATAATTAGGAAGAAAAATTACCAAAGGATTCTCTTAATAATTTTATTATGATTTTATAATATATAATTTTAACAGCTCCCCTCAAACTCAGTAGACTGAATATAATTTTAAATCCCTATTAAATCTGGCAGCTGGTTAGATTTATTTATGGTAACTTAGTCCATAGTTGATAATTTCCAACTTTTATTAGTTTTTATTCTTTTTTTACAAAAGTGTTAATTGTCCTGGATTTTCAAAATATAGGAGGGCATGCTTGGATGATAAGCTTATTAAAACATTCTTGAAGAAGATCTTTGCTTCACACTGACATTAGAAACTTAACTGTCATTCAAACATAAGCTTTCTTTCCATCACAAACTTAGAAAGCAAATAAAACAGAAACTATATTGTGCGTTCAGTACAGATTTATATTTAGATAGCTGTCTAATAAATCACTATCTCCTCTTGAATAATGTTTTCTAAATTCTGTCAGGCTTCTTTTTACATGATTGCCATGTTTCTGCTATTGTAGAAACAGTATTTTAGACCTCAATGGATTTTCTAGTCACAGCCTGAAGAAAATGTAATAGATAATTACACTGCTTAAGAAATTTAAACTCTGCAATGTCTCCCTATTGAGAGTGAGAAGACTAACATAACAAGACTACTTCTGTACCGTATTGTGAACTACTAAAGGTGCACAACAGTAGTTTCTTACCTTCATGTAAAGTGAGCACATGGAAATGTTATTTACTTCCTTCCCAGAGGCTTTGAGGAGAAAAAAAAATAAATTACATTCCCACTGTGAAGAATCAGGGACCCAAAACTTGATTTACGCCTCAGTAGACATACTTGAGCATGGTCTAGATTACATTACAAGGCTTCAGAAGGGAACTTTATAGCACAAGATCCTTTGAAGCAACTTGGTGTGGGATGGTGAGTTATTCAGATTATGTGTTATTAATATGGTGCACATCTTCTAAACATGAATTTGAAAGCACTCACTGAGGATGGGGGGACATTCTGTGAAGACCTAAAGACAGGCATCTTGCACTTAGAATAAGCAGAGAAGGAGAGAAAAGGAGGGAGACAGAAAGAGTCTCTAGTCCTAGTAGAGGTATACTGTAACGCCTTCATTTTATTTCACCTCTTATGTAACTTTACACTGTCATTAAACACTTTATTATATTCTATTCTTTTATATACGATAATTTTGCTGAAGAATAAAGACAGGGATAATAGCACAACTTTAAAATGACATTCTATTGCCATATAAAAAATGTTACATAGCTACATGTCTGCTTAAGTTTAAAAATAGTCAAAATGATTCTTTAACAAACTGCACAAATGAGCCAAGTGTGAATGTACAGATAAGATATAATGTGCATATTTTTGTTGTTGCTGTATTTAATTACAATGACTCGTGTCTGGGAATATCATCTATATGATGATGATGATGATGATGAATAGGCTCAGTGGTACATACAATATACCTCAAATTAACAAGACGTTGAATTCCCTCCTACATTTTTAAAAGCTCATCCAAAGCTTGTTGAATCATTCCCTAATTATTAACAAAACAATGTTCATTAAGGGCAGCTCCTTTTTTTTAATGAGAATTTGTTGACAGGAGAGGATTTATACAGATGCTACATGTATCTAGGTCTGGCATACATTAGTTGACATCAAGAATTGGAAGAATTCCAACAGAGTTTAAAAATTAGTTATTATTTTTTCTAATTAGTTTACTCACATACACAGATATAATGGAAATAAGAAATGAGAAAATTTAGATTCTTCGAGCTTCTAGAATTCCACACAATGCTCTGGATTGCTGTTGCTTGTTATAAGACTCTTTATACTTGAAAACTCTTGGAATTTTGTGATGTTTACCCCTCAGTATCTACTGACAAAATATTTCTTATCTTGTAAATACTGACCATGTTTTAATATTTATTGAAATGTAGGATTTTACCAAAGTGTAGTATTCAGGTTTAGAAATACTGGGGAAAAAAGAAAAAAATATGTAAGCATATATATAATTTTTAAACTATTATTTAGGCACATAAGTGGAACCTGGTACTGGTGAACAGATGAAGCTCTTCTGTCCCAAGGCAAGAATACATGAAAAAGAAGAGGGGGGGGGAAACCCCAAAATATTGGGCAGTATAATATTTTTTGTCTTCCCTGCTAAGTTCTAGGATTATTTACAGTCCACAAAAATATATGTTTGCAAGGGTTATATCTATTTGTAAAATACTTGGTACTTACATGGCATAAGTGAATAAAGCCAGTTAATTTTTAGTTACAGTTCTCACTGCAATGATGTCAGATTAAAATCTGAACCAGGCTTCTGAGGAAGAAAGGTGGGTGCAGGTTAGTCAGAATTTCTTTTAAGTCATCTTTTAAATTTCAGAAATTAGATAAAAAATGTGATTGTGCAATTATAGAGAAGACTTGGTGTCTCAGGAGGACTCTCACAAGAATTTAACCTTCGATTTAGGGAAAGCATGCTTTCTTTAAAAAATTAATCTTTATGCTAGATGCTAAATATGATTTTTTAATGTCTATTTATCCAAAGGTAATGAGAAACAGGTAAATGGTAGACAGGGAAAAAAAAAACAAAACCAAACTCCAGCCCATCCAACCCCTCCCTCACAAACAAGCAAACAAACAAAACCAAAACAAAATTAACAATCCACAAAGCAAAGCTCTAGGATTTCATTCTCATAGTGTTAACCCATTAAAGTTTCTAACATATCAGAAATTTTGTGAATGCTGTATAAGCATGTGATTAATGAATGCCATACAACATTGACACAGTAAACAATCCAGTTTATGGCTATTGGCTAGTGACAGAAATCTCAAGGTACTGGCTTACTAACTAAAGTTAAAATAATACCACACAGATGGTAGGAGCAGAAACCCTTTGAGCCAGCATAATTAATTTTAGTCATTTAAACTTTAGTAACAACGGGTTTAGGTGGATTATGTTAATATAGATGAAAAACTAACAAGGTTCACATAAGACATGCCCCAAAACACCTTGTGCTTTCCAAGAGTGGATTGGATTTGCCAACAGTTTTATACCCTCCTGTGCTAACCATCCATGCAGAAAGTACAGCTGTTGGTGGTCAGCTTAGAAATTCAAATGTTATACTTGAAAAACCAGGACAGCATGACTTCTTAATCGAGTCATCTTGCAATGGCTATAAAATGGAACCAACAGCGCCACAGTGCAAAGCAGAGTTTGTGTAGTTTATGCTGTTGGCAGTGAAGTGCCCTCTTGGATAAACATCATTACAAACACAAACATAAGTTATTCTGTGAATTGGACTCTCTCTAAACTGAATTTATACCAGTTACAAGCAAGTCCTTTTATAATTAGTTGAGTTGCATGTTACCTCAGCTTTTGATATTTAAAACTACCAGCAGCTATTATTAGGACACTGACCAAAACAAATTAAATAAAATTGAAACCATAACAGCATGGAATAAGAACAGGAGTGTAACAAAGACAGTCTAATAACTTTATCTGAAACTGCAGATACACAGTTGGAGAGTTACTGCAAACTCCATGGTGACAAATTCTTTCATAATCATCAAAGACCTTTAGGAGATCAAAAGCCCTCAGCTTGAAAACATTCACAATAAACATTTGATTACTTTTTGGGAAAAAATAAGCCAAAACACATTTTACCTGTAACAGTCTGCAACAGTGAGGGAATTCAGCAGTTTAAATCCGGGAAAAAATTTATGTCTATGACTTTATATCATGCACTGAATATCTTTAAGTAAGTGATCCATGCCAGAAAGAACAACTAAAAACTTAATTAAGACACCTCTAAAAGGTAGAAAAAAACCCCAAATCTCAAAAATTTCTTTTCCAAATATTATGAAAGCAACCAAAGATGAAATGAAGAAAAATCACCATAAACAGAGAATAGAAAAATTAATTCTTGCACTTGTAAGAATCTCATTTTACTACAGACCATTGATCCTTCTTACAGTTTCTTTTTCATTATGGTTCTTTCCTGTTTTTTTAATTGTTCTTTTAGGGGTTTTGGGGATTTGGGGGGAATTATGTGATGTTAACGTTTTACTTCATACTTCTTTTTTTAAAAGAAGGTGTGGAATCAAAATATGTCTTTGCTTTTTGATGAAACTTTCATAGAAAGATCCAGCTTAGGCTTTGCAAGTGTGCAATTCAGATAAGAAGAAGGAAGGGAAGAGAGTAAATATGAGTTCATAATGTCCACAATGCATGGGTTTACTCTTACTTCTTTTTAATTAATGCCATATAGATCTGATTTTGATCTTTGACCTGTAGTGGGTTCTGGATTTCCTTTTGTGCTGTTTTGCTTTAGATTTGGTTTTGTTTTCTCTGCAACATTTGAGACGTGAGTTTGAATGTGAGAAGAAACATATTCTCCACTATCGTCCTAAAAGTACAATGACAGTTTTCGGCATAAAAACTCCAAAACATATCTTTACAGAATGATGTGATAAGACAACTTCAAAGTGTTATAAGAACTTCTATCCATACCTGCTTTTGTTAGTGCTTTTCTCACACGGGAGATTGAACACTCAGTGCTACAATCATATCCCCTGATTGAAGAGTAAGACTTTTCTGCTAATCAGTCATCAGTTGTTACCTCCCTTCAAGCAAATAGCAGGAAATCTCAGCTCTATTTATAAAAACCTCATGGAATGGAATGAGGATGTTGGAGACAGATTCTTCTCGCTGGTCAGTACCTAGTGGCAGGATAAGAGGCAAAGGCCACATACTTAAATATAGAAAATTCCACTCCCGCATACAAAGTGGTTTTTTTTTTTTTTTTTTTTTTTTTGTGGTTTTTTTGTGGTTTTTTTGTTGCTGTTGTTGTTGTTGTTGTTGTTTGGTTGGTTCTTTTTTTGTTATGAAGGAAGTGGCCAAACACTGGCACAGGTTGACTGTAGTCTCCGGGAGACCTGGAAGCTGCAGCTTTCCAGGACCTGAAGGGAACTTAAAGAAAAGGAGGGAGAAGGTCCCAACATATGTGCAGATGTGACACGGCAAGGGAAAATGGAGTAAACTGAAAGAAGGCAGGTATAAATCCGATGTTAGGAAGAAATTCTTTACTCAGAGGGTGGTGAAGCACTGGGACAGCTGAGGTTGTGGTTGCACCATTCCTAGAACTGTTTTTGCTTGATTTTAGCAGGAGCGTAAGACAACTGTTGGAATATTCACAAAAAACCTACTACTGTGTTCGTAAGAATTAAGGCATCAATCAAAATAATCCCTTTAGTAAATAAAGAGGTTTATCAAGAGGATGATTCATGGAAGGAATCTAAGTTTATATCTTCTGAGTATTAGTTTGAAGCAGTGTATCTCTCTCCATTAACTATGTGAATTGAAGTGAATTCTCTATTAATTATTCTCATAAAATAATCTTGGAATGTACTTTCACTACCTCTTTTTTTAGGTCATGAATGCATTCCTGGAAGACAATTTCAGGTGCTTTGGCTTGGTATCTGAAGTCTGTTCAGCTGAACCCTGGATCTTTTTCAGATATGGAGTTGTAGATTTGTAGTATCTGTCAGGTTAACATCGTAATTCTAAAAATAAAGTGACAATGCATCATGCGATTTAATTCTTCAGAACCCTTGCTCACTCTATGAGAAAAATGGTCGACTTTGCCTGACCACTTAAGTACCCTACACAATTCAGCTATTTGCATGATTCTCTGTATCTATGTCAGATGTTACCAACAACATTTTGATTATTTAAGAAAAAAGATATAAAAAGTCCAGCACACTTTGTAAGATAATAAACAGAGTGAATCAAATAGCCATGGAAATGTACTAAAATACTTGTATAGTTTGTATTAATTAATACTCGGTGATTCTTCCCAAGTAATTATGTACTTGTAATTAAACCCTGAGTTCTCTATGTCCAAATTAAAAGTATTAGTGCCACTTTAAAGAATCTAATCTTTAGAGATCCATTCTTTACAACAGCTTAAGTGAACAAATAGTTTTAGGTAACAAATAAGCAGATTCTTTATTTGTTGAGTCTGCTATGCAATTTTACAAAGAAAAGAACAGAAGTCATGCAATGTATTTCAAAATAATGCACAGTCTAAGATCCATGATTTGTTTGATGTCAAGGGCAATGGACAGATTCAGCCTTGATCTGTCAACAGAATTCAGTGAGCAATTCAGCTCACTCACTGAATTAAGTGAAGCTTAGTCACAGAACAATATAAATTCCTTCAATAATAACTGGATTACGAGTGTTGTTTTTCTTTCCTTCCTCCATCAAGTGCTATCCCAAAACAAAAAAGCTAACTTCAAATGTTACTTATGCGTGCCACATGCATCAAATGTTATTTGATGTATTAATGCATTTGATTATAGTAAAGCTAAAATAATTGCTATGTTACAGATCTAATGTATTTGTGACAAAAAATAACCCCACCATATGCTAAAAGTCATAAGATAACTTGAAATGGCTTTAATAAATTAGGGCCTTTATGTCTTCTCTCCTTACTTTGCAAGTATTTGTGAAGAGCCAGAATATCTTAGGGCAGGAGTCACCAAAATGCCCTTCCTAGTTTTACAGCCTGCATGGAGGAAAAAGATCTGTACCAGGACTGTTCTCTCAAAACTAGGTACTGCTATTTTTTAATGTTGTCAGGATGCCAGTTCTCTTCAATTTGAGAAACAGATATGACTTGACTGAAAATGGCCTATGTTTCCTTTATAGCAACTGAAGTCTTAAACTGTGGATATACCTACATAATTCTGATAGCTATAGATCGCTACAAATACATGAAGTACTGTTGTACTGTCTGTCAGAAATATTTAAAAAAAAAACAAAAACAGAAAATTAATTGAGGCAAAATGATGACAGTTTATCCTCTTTTTCAGCTGGTAATGCTAAAAGAAAATATAAGAAATACGTTTGTGCAAAAATAAGGGAAACAGAAACAATATTTTACCCTAGAAAATTCACTGCATTACTCTATTGCTACATAATAAACCAAGGAAGTAAAATATAAATAAGTCATCCCTGAGTTAAAAGATGTGTAATATATGTTTCTATTATCATGTTAATTTGATGAGATTTCAGAGCTCAGTGCAATATTTATTTTACAGTCTTGGTATCCATGAATTTGTGAGGCTGAGGCTTCTTACTATGGCATGTTCTGCTTCTACAGATCTTTTAAAACAAGCTACCTATTGAAAATTATTACTTTTTTTAACTACCTGGTCATTACTAATAAGTTATTGTGGAATAATTAACCTAGGTATGGCAGAGCAAGGCTCTTAAAGTTTGAACAATACTTGTATTTCTTTCACACTGTGAACTAAGTTTTTAATTATAACATGAAATTGTAATTATAAAAAATTTAAAACTAATTAATGTACTTTTTATTCAGACCAAATTGTTCTTTCAGTCAAGAACACAAAGAAGAGGAAGGACTTGTATAAGGAGAAATGTGAACACTTAGTGCATTGTCAAATACAGCCATGAAGAAGTAAAAATGGGAGTGGAATATAAACACGGACAAGAGGCATATAACAGATTTATATGGCATCAGAATTTCAAAGTTAATTTGGTTACATTTTTAATATTTCCTTGACCTAACTACAGCAATTGTTTGGCATTCTTCAAGGGGATGTTGTTGCTTTTTCCTTATTCTTCTACATGGAAAATTATTTTTATGAACATAGCACTGATTTCTACTGTTCTCCTGATGTGTGCCTCAGTGGACAAAGAGGATATCTTGCTTGTGGATTGCTAGCAGTCGAAAAAAAGAAACAAAAACCCCAATAACTCAACCAACAAACCAAATGGAAGAAAAGCCCATTAACCATTTTCGACTTACTAGAAGTCAAAATAGGCAAGAGAAATCCTTTTTCAGTGACTTAAAAATCCTTCTGCAAAATGTATAAGGTGTTTAGTTTTGAGTTTTTCTTGGAGGACATCCAATTTCCAGGTGTAATCTAAGACTCATAATTTTTTTGCATTACTGCACTAAATTTGCAAGTACTGCTAATTCTCTCTGGATCAAATCCTGTTTCAAAACAAAAGATGCCAGCATCTGATGTCAGTGTAGCTAAGTGCCTGATTGCACTTAACACCATCATGTGCTGCCAGATCATTTGTCTGAGCTGGCTGTGATAGAACAGTTAGGTGTAATTTAGTATTTAGAAAAGTGCTGAATGCAATAAGGCATTTTAAATAGTGCTAATTGTGCAGTTAGCTTTGTTTCATTTTGCTCGTGGTTTTGGGTTTTGTCTTTTTATATAGGAACACTGGATTAAATGAAAATTTAGAAAATACAATGGCCAGCTCTAGTCTGCATGAGAACCACCTATGGTTTAACAAATCTGTTTTAAAGGGCTCATTGTAATGACTGAAGATAATAAACTTATAATGGAAAAAGGTACATGGAGAAGCTCAAAAAGGATTAAATGAGAAGTATTCATATTCTTTGTTCCATGCATTATACATAGAAAATCATTACTATGTAGTTTTTTACCCATTAAAGAAAATTTTTCCTATTCCTAGAAGCAACTGTGAATTTTCCAGTTACTAGATTTTATTTTGGAAATTGAGTATTGTTAGAAATCCCAGCTTTGCAAAAAACTGTACATGAACTTCTAAAGAAGTGGATGTTTCTTGCAAAGATAAAATTTTTAACATATCCTCAGGACAACCAACGACACTTAAGATGGAACACTAAATTTGTTTTTAAAGTAGAAAGCCTTTGCTCAGATTTTCTCTGTTTGATTTTTAAGAAGTATTTAAACATATTCACTATTCCATCTTTTTTTGCCATGCTGATATGGGATTTTGAGGAATAGTTCTGTCCTTCTGGAACTGTTCCCAGTGACATATTTCTGTGATAAACTACGAATTGTTGAAATGAAATTTGAGACACCTTCTTAAAATCCTTTGAAGAATTCCCTAATCTCTGGATAATCCATAATGCTCTTTTGCTTTGTTTTGTTTTATTGCTATTTTGCCTGACAGATTTTTTTCCACTAGGTTAGTTAAATGAACAAATTATTACTTTTCCAACCAACAATAAAATTCTCTGAGACACATTCCAATGTTTTAAGCATTTCCCTGGTTTGAAGGAGACATGTTCAAACTGAATCCTAGATTTTATAAGAAAGATATCTTTATCAAGGCACGCTGTGCATGTCACATAACAAAATATACAAGAGCTAGTCCTCTAGGTGTTAATTGTGATACAGCTACTGTGAGTACTGGATAGAAGAAATAACAGGCAGATTTTTGTTAGGCCATACTGAAAACATGAAAGCACGACACAGTCCTCTGCAGGCAACTAAATAGGGTTCACCTTACTCAACTCTAGACATTTGCACATGGAACTAGTCATCTTTAATAGTCAGTGGCAAAATCAGACATTTTTGATCTATGCATTCAGTTTACCTTGAGATGAGAGAATCTGTTCACAAAACATGACTGTACTTCTTCCACTTGCTTTTAAAAAGCTCTAGGAAAGTAGTTAAAAAAATTCCATGTGCATACCTTTATCTGGTCAGCTGAATTGGATTTCCAGAAACAAAAATACGGCATATGTCCATGAAAGCTTCTTAGCTATGTGGGAAATTTGTCCTACATTCATGGGAAGTACACTGTGATTTTTTTTGTAGCAGGGATTAGCCTGGTCTGAAATACCATTCTTAAAGACATATTAAAGGCATAACGTATTATACTACATATTCAGTGACACAATTCACATCCAGACAGTTGGAAAAGGAAGTAACTGCTCTAGGAGTTATAAGCATACTCCTGAAATCTTAACTTCCAAGACCTTGACCTTTTTTATTCATCATGTCCCAGTATATTATACTTCATTGAATTT
Organism: Sterrhoptilus dennistouni; assembly: GCA_013397095.1. Taxonomy (NCBI): domain Eukaryota; kingdom Metazoa; phylum Chordata; class Aves; order Passeriformes; family Zosteropidae; genus Sterrhoptilus; species Sterrhoptilus dennistouni. Next base: position 158,978 of record VWZU01009063.1, read on the forward strand.
AAGCTTCTTGTTTATCTGCTGTGATATCTTTTATCCTAATAGGAGAAAATTCATCCAAATCATAAACCAGATAAGGTGTCACCCATAACTTACTGCTGGTTTACTTAATAATTCTGAAGTATGAGCCATACAGTTAAGAAAAATTATTTTTTAAAGAGAAACCTTGTAATAAGATGTTGTGGTTTTAAGCTCAGTTGGAGAAGAAATGCCACATGGTTGCTCACCCATTTTCCCCAACCCACACGAGTAGAATGGGGAGGAGAATCAAAGTAAAACTTGTATGTTGAGATAAGAACAGTTTATTAATTTAAAATAAAGTAAAATAGAATAATAAAGGTAAATTATAATAATAATTAGAATAAAAAGGAAATAAACAAGGGATGAACAATGCAACTGCTCACTACCTGCTGACCAGTGCCAGACCCTCCTTCCCAAAAGCAGATCAATCACCATTCTGGGTAATTCCCCCTAGGGAATTATATACAGGGCATGACATTCTATGGTATGGAATATTCATATCATTATTTCAGGTCACCTGTCCCAGCTATGCTCCTTCTAGTTTCTTTTGCATACTCCTCACTGGCAGAGCATGAGACAAGAAGGAAAAAAAACAACAAAAACAAACCAACAAAGAATCTTTGGCTTAGGATAAAAAAAACTTACCAAGAAAAAAAACATCAGTGTGTTATCAATACTACTCTCATCAAGAATCCAAAACATAGCACTGGAAGAGCTACTGAGAAGAAATCAACTCTACCGTTGCCGAAAACCAGGACATAACATTTCAGGTGAAAAATGAAAAGGAGAAAGAAGAACTGTTCTGCATCATGTGAAAGACTGCAAAGGGCAACTTGATGCACCAAAACCCACTCAAACTGATGAGAAAACAAATTTTGGTCATTGCTGCATCACTCTCATGTCAAAGCATTGACAGATGGCTAACACAATTAACAAGAGCAATAGGAGTGCACAGCCACATAAACTCCTACTTCTGACACTTAGGATACTAACAGGATAATAGTATCTTAGGTGCACTCTTGTGCCCTGACCCTGATACAACATTTATAGCTATCATACACACTTATATTTGAACTTTCTGCCCTTTTGACTCTTTGACCTTTCTGTTCCTGCACTCAATCTGCCTGCTGCATCACCTTTTCTTTCTCTTTATGAATTGAACAACCCTTTTGTCATTTTAAAATTGAGTTCTCTCAAAATATTTCTACACTAAGAATCAACCATTATTACATGGGTCTGTAAGATATACTGTCAAGAATCTTAAGTAACAATAGTTCTAAATTACTCAGTCATTCTCAAGGAATTTAGCCTGATATTTCCTTGGTAAAATATTGCATTAAATTCAGCTTTAGTGTAGATCTGCAGAATTCATTCCTATTAACAATTTTTTAACTGAATATTACCCTTTTCCATAGTTTGCTTGACTTCTAAAATTATTAGTAATTTTTTATCCTTCCTTGCAAGCAAGCCTTTTAAAGAAGCTCCCCTATTGTTTAAATATTGATGTGCAGAACTTGAAGCATCTCTCTTAAATTGCCGAACACTATGACATTTCTTTTATTTGACTTTGGCTAAGGAATTCATAAGCTGAACATGAGCTAGTGAGCAACATCCAGGAAAGAAACAGTCAAGCCAGCTATGGTCCACACTGAGGTGCCACTGAATGTTTTGAATTTCAGGCAAGTCTATGTCAAGATAACACCATCTACTTCTTTTCAGTTTGATTCTTTAATCTTTGTGACAGTCTGACTGATATTATTGTGCATTGAGTAACTCCTATTTGATGAGATGAAAGAGAAGCATTATTCTTTTGTTTTTATTCTCTTCTGAGCTTATTCCTACACATAGCAAACCTACTAAGCCGCAAGATTTAACATAAAGGAAAACTGATTTTATTTCAGATGAAAAGTCAAAATTCAACATCAGTATGAGTTAATTGTTATTCCCTCAACTTGCTATACGAAGCAAACAATGCCTTTTTTCTTTTTCTTTTTTCATTTTATTGGTAGCACTCTTCTTATTTCAGTTTCAGTTGTGTGATTCATCCCATCATGCTTCCATGATAGCAACAAGGTCATAGTCTTGTAACTCATCATGGTATCCAACTCCTTTTGCTTGTTTTCCATGTCATATGCATTGGTGTAGAGGCAGTGCAGCTGGGCAATTGGCCTCTTCACCTTTTGAGAGGAGCCTTCTCTAACAGGAGGAGCCTTCCTTAGCTCCTCTGGGACAATTTACAGGTATGTCTGTGGTGCTTCCCAAAGAGCTGGTGTCTTCTGACTCCTCTCTGAAAGTACATCCCTTTCCCTGCCAAAACTAATTAAAAAATTCTGGTGTATGTCCAGCCAGCTTGCTTCCCAGAACACTCTTACACCCCTTGGTCAGGTGCACCAATGCACTGCCAACATCTTCACTCTCTCAAAGATTCATCCAAGACCATAGTGCCCCAAAGCATGACCGTAGCACCAGCCACTCTAGTCATTCATCTGATCCATGCATCTCCTTCCTCCTGGGTCTCAGTCTCCAAATGGGAGACATCATTCATCTCCAAATAGAGAACACTGTCTGGGCTCCTGATCCCTTCAACTTCTCTCCGAGAGACATGAAGTCCCTTTCAATATTTTGCAATCTTCTCGTTACAGCTTCATTTGACCCTATGCAAAGGAGTAGGAGTGGATGATAGTCCTGTGACTTTACTAGGCTTGGTAGCTTTGGTGGCATTGCTGTTGCAGGCCCCAGTAGGCAGCAGACTCATTTAGAGAGGTTTTCCAGACAGCAAATAGGTGCTTCAGGGCCTCTCAGTGAGAAGTCTCCAATTACTAACACCCTTTGTGCTTTTTTGGTGGCACTCATTCAACCACAGATGGTTGATCCTACCAACTTTTTAACACTGTTGTTTTCTTAAACACTGTTTAATGTGGCATTGTCATGGTTTGAAAGCAAAATGAGAGAGAGGCTCCAAGTCAGAAATACAATTTAATAAGAAAGGAAAAAAAAGTAAAATAAAATAAAATAAATGCAATAACACAAAGGACCACTGACAGAGTCAGAGTACAACCTGAGCAGGATGGTGGAAGCAGTCTAGATGAGGTGGTCTTCCTGAAGCAGTGATCCTGTAGAAAGGTCTGGTAGCTCTGGTCCTCTGGGAATCCAATGGGTAAGAGCTGTTTGTACTGCCCCAAATCCCAGATTATATCCAGGTGAGAATGCTTGGCTCCTCCCCCTGGGTGGAGCATCTCCCAATGGGATGATGAGTTGTGAAGTGGGTCCTTGATGGCCCATTAAACAGAGATAACTGCTGGAGGGAGTTACCTGTGAGTCATGGGCGAGGTGTTGATGGGCCATTAGCAGAAGACACCCCAAAGGAAGGGAGGGCGCCTGGCAAGAACACTGCCCCATCCGGTTTAACAATTCATGAAGATGGTGATAGAATAAATACTTTGTGTACATCTTACACTACAACCCAGGACAGTCATCTTCTCCTTCCAGCTCCAAAGCATCCTATCTATTACAAAAGGGAACATTCATAACAAGAGGGAGATTCTTCCCTCTGCTTTAAGCAGAGATGAGAGTCCAGTCTCCCTTGTCTTGTGAACCATCCAAGTCTGTCTCTGCAGTTTTGGAAGCTAAGTTATCTTCTACTTGCAGACTTTAGGTAGGACTGCCACTCTGCTGATGTCAGCGATTAATTCTGACTCATGTTATGCATCATCTCCTACTCTGATCCCTAGATAGAACGTGGCTGGTGAGCTCTTCATACAAAATGGCAACTTGTTCAAAAAAGCTTATCCAGCTGGGCACAGTCGTACCCACAATACCTAGATTCATTGGGAAACTATTGCTTCTAAGAAAGAAAGGCAGTAAACTTTTATACAGTTCAGAAAATCCCTGTGTCTAATGGAGTTTTCTTTGCTTTTATTTTTCTTACTTACTAGAGTGTGTACCAGGCATTTTTCTTATTACCCTGAAGCTTTCTTTGTTTATGCTATCCTTTAAATTGGAACCAATTTCAGGAATGGTGTTTAAAAATGTTCTTCTGATAAAAACAGATTTTAAGAGAATTTTCAATTATACAGTATGCATATATACTAGCATACAAAATTGTAGAGATAAAGCCAGTGTCTTATCGGCTGAGAAAATTGGAAAAAATTCCCACACTTGGCTTTCCAGTCAAATTGGCATTTGCAGATCTTTCCAAATGGCTCATCCCCATGTAGACTCTGCAGTCAATTTTATTTCTGCATTATGGAGCTAGTGTTCACGTCTGAGAAAAAAGCATTTCAGTTTGCCTTTCCTGCTGCTGTTGTCAGTATCAGCATTTGATGTTCTGTGCTAGATGCAAAGGTTCTTTCAGGGTAGAGACTGCTTGCTATATAACAGTAATATGTTAATTTTACTGCTTCAAAACAATATTTTGACAGTTTATAATGTTTCCAAATGTTGTTTTCAAGCAATTACTGTACTTATATTAAAATATTTCAACTGGTAAAATTATTTGTGATCTTTCCACTTGTACCTCTATTTTGGTGGAGTTTTATCAATAAATGTAAATAAATATTCGCAAATATTTAACACATTATTTATTTTTTGGTCTGCTAATGCATATTTCCTATATTTATATGTATTAAATTCTACGTAGACTAACACAATTGAATAAACAAATACAGATTTTAGGAAAGAACTTTTTTTGTTTTTAATGATACAATTTAACACCATAATAATACAGAAAGTATTCTGTAAATTGCATCAGGATTTTAAATATATATTAGAACATTTTCATTTTTTTGAATACTTCTATCTTTATATTTTTTGAACTTTAAACTATTGACTGACATTTCATGCTGTATATCATTTGGCAGTATAGCTTGCAATTCTCTGTAACATAGTATGTTGCAAGAATATAGTGTTTCCTTGAAAACTCTATTGGCTCCCTAGACCATATTTACTGGATTTTTCTGACTTATGATCTTTAGTAGTTTCTTACTAGAAAAGGATGGCTGATGTCCCGTTCTCAATTTCATTTTTTTATATAGATTTTTATTGCATCTAAATATTTTGGTTATTTAGAAAGTTAAGAAACAGGATTATACTAAGAATGATGCTGAAGACAGAGAACACATTTTGTGAGTAATTTTTAAAATTTCACTCAGAAAATATTCTGTCACTACTCTGTGCTTTTTGTTTATATATTCATCCTCCTAATGGAGTCCTAGTAGACACTTCATAAACCATGAAAAAGCCCTGTTGTTGAAAAACAAGAATGAGACCACATGAGATTTGAAGTCTGTCACCATTTCTATCACAGACTTACTTGATTTGAAGCTGATTTACTTCTGCAGTGGATTTTTATTTCTGAATTACTTTAGATGACACAAGATATTTCTTTCTCATGCTATTTTTTGGACTAAGAATTGCATATTATTCTGGCAAATAGAGTTAAAAATAGCATCAGTGATTTATTCCATTTTTCAGCAGACCTCTCCATAGAGCTTAATTTCTTTCTTTTCAAAAAATAGAGGGCAGCTGCCTAAGCAGCAAGTGCCAGCCCCTACAACATCCGGAAGGAAGATGTTACTGCCAATGAAAACTGGTAGAAAAATGGGAAGCAGCACCTGCTGCCACCACTCTGCTTCTTTCTGTTTTCATTCTTCCTTTCATCCTCCAGTTCATCTGCTCATGATAGCAGCAGTAGTAGCAACCTCTTATGCAATATAATAGACCAGGAATATATGTTCGGTACTTGCTACAGCAGGAAGCTGGAATTTCAAACCTCTCTCTAGATCCAAAGCCACCAAATTTGTAACTCTAAAAGGTACTTGTTCTCCAAAGCCTTTGAATATCTATATAATCTGTTATGACTTATTATCACAGGGCAAAGACAGGAAGTAGATTTATGAAAATGTAGACTTCAAATAATCTGGAGACATATCCACTACTAACAACAAATTCAATTTGTCAAGGATAGAGGAGCACTGACCCTTTGATAGTATTTGATGGAAGAGAGACCTGAGACATCCAAAAAAGAGCAGAGATGAAAGAATTTCATCATAAATTTTGGCCAGTATCTGTTCTAATACAGCAGAAGGAAATCATCAATGAAAGGACAGTAGGTGTGATGGGTTATCAGGTCCTTCTTCTCTTTGAGTTCCCCTTAGAAAATTGTTGCAAATAACATCTTGTGTTCACATTCTGTAGGTAGATGAATGCATTTGTATATTCTTGAACTGCATTCAATCTGGAAATCATTTCACTGTGGTGTTTGAATTGCTGCAGTAGGTCCAGTTCTTGAGTTACTAAAATACTTTGATGTAACAAATTCACATATGATTTTTTTCTCTTCATCTAGTCCTAATTTTTTGAGGAACTAAATAAGCATGGGAATAGAAAAGCTGAAAAAGATAAGTTAATAGACAGGTAAAAAATATTTTTCCCAAATGTAAGATGCTATTGCAAAAAAAAAAATATATATAGGATATTATAGTTTATTTTGACAGTCTTTTATACTTTCATAAGAGAATTCTGTCAAAACAGAAGAGAAATCCACAAATAGAATAGAGGAGATTATGTGTGAGGTTAAAGGTAGTTTGGAAACTGGTGGTTGAGCACAAATCTAACATTTTTTAAAGTTGGAAGCAGAAGGCCAAATACAGACAGATAAATTCAAGAAGTAGAAAACTTTTGAAATTAATTCTCTAACAAGTATGTAATTAACATCCATAAATTTATTGAATGTTCCACATGAAAAGTGTTTATCCATTCTAATTTCAAAGGAAATTTTTTCAATCTCCCACTAAGTATCTCAGACTGAGTTTGTGATAACAGTATTGCTTTATAGATTAAAGTAGCTTAATCAAATATAGAATAACTTTTACCTTTGAAACGATTTCCTTTGAAAATATGTTAAATTCCAAATCATTTCACATTTCCCTGAAACATGAAAACATGTTTTTGAGAAAGCTCTCACCTGCCTTTGCAAGAAGGTCTAAGGAAGAAAAAACACTAAAGCGTATAAAGTGTTTGGAAAAAAATGAAAGGGACAGAAAAATGGAGGAACTATTTTTTCATAAATCTCTCTTGGAAACTCTTTGAACTGTTGTACCTGTTAACAGTAAAACTTCTGCAGTCTGGCAATACAATTCCTTAAAAGATAGGCTGAGAACTGACAATGGAGAAAAAAGTTAAACTATTAAATCTGATGTTCATCAATCAATGAATAAAACCTCTTCCACATTTTGTATTGTCAGACACTTAGAAGGTAACTTTGTCTTATTTTTTTGCTGCTACAACTTATTTAAATTATACATACAAATAGATTTTGCAAATATTGTTAATATCATGGTAAATGCTTGAAACATGAATGGAATTAAGGCAACAAATAAGAATTAGAGAACCAAATGGAGGATACAACTTTCTGAGTACCCTTTGTACTTCATGACCTGTGAGAAAAATGCATTATCTGAGAAACAGGTAGGTTAAGAGGGTACTTGAGAATGAATTCAGAAATTTGTGCATGCTAATAAGTACCATGATATCTATTTTTGAGTAGGCCAATGCATCATATATTTTGAATCTTTGATAAGGGAATAAATTTAAAAAAGACCTGACCTTTTTGGCTTCAGATTTCTCCTCCCTGAGCAAATCTCCAGCAGGACCTCAGAAAATGGGCAGGGTGTCTCCAGCCTCCAGCAGTTTTAAATTTATTTTTGAAATACACCTGAGTATGGATACTGTGTGCCTTTATGATGCTCTGAAGTTTTGGTGCATGACAGGCTACTAACAACAGTCTGAGCTATCTGGAATGGGATGTGACTGTCGTTTGACAGTTCACTGTCTTTTCCCACACAAGTCACCCCTGTAGTTCACTGCTAGTTAAACTCTGCAATTTATGCTAACTACAAAGATATAGTTGATTAAACATTATATTGCTGATGATTAAAAATTAATGTAATGGCATGGCTAATTAACACCCAATTCATTCAGCTACAAAAGTCCAAGCAGCAACTTCTAACGTCTATGTATGTTTATTTACAATGATGTTAGGCTTCTCTTTCTATATTACTTACCTACATTTTGAGAAAAAATGTACTTCTATTACTTAGATGCTCAAGGGCAGAATGGGGAGCGTCTAAACAAGCCAGAGAAAAATTATGGAATCAAGAATTGTAAGATGCAAATTGCAACTGCATGCGATACATTGTTTCCTAAGTCTGAGTGGGTGAGATATTTTTAAGTTAGATCAATCACTATTTATGAAAAAAAATTCTATCAATATTCCCACAGTAAAAAAAGACTAAGCACCAGCTGCAAATTTGCATCTACACAGCAGCTCCAGCCCTGATTTCACAGGAGGGGCTGGAGCATATGTCCAACAGAGCACTTGAACTTCAGACACACAGCAGCACCAGAAGGAAGGGGTGAGTGACAGTAGTGGGAGGTTCCCTGTTAAGGAGATGCAGTACATATCTGCTGATTTGATCAGCTGTCTAGAAATTTTGCTGCTTGCCAGAAGCTTGAACCCAGGACATTTGGGGCGGGGGGGGGTGTCTAAACTCAGCTGGCCTTTGGACTGTAATGCCCTGATATTCTTCCATATAGGCACCTACAGTAATGCAGGGAAGACCTGGAGCATATTGGGATGATTGGCTGTAGGGACAAGGAACAAGGGTGGTTTCCCACTTGAGCTTAATGTTGCAGGTCTTTACCTTGAGGAGGAGTAGACTTATCCTGTGTGCCAACATCTGCTTCCAAAGTTCATGAGTTTGGGTCAACAAAAGAGATTTGGGGTTTAACTGCCATGCCTTTGAGGACTGAGGACTGCTAGGAAGAGACCTAGGATTCACCTGTTAAAGTAGGGGAAAAGCATTTTTAGCAGGCAGATAAGGAAGACTTTTAACTAGGAACAAAACTGGGGGAGGAGGATGAAAAATCAACCGAGGAAGAGGTGGTCTGAGTTAGCAAAGAATGGGTTTAGGGTACTGTGGCAAGAGTGACCCCCTGCTCAATAAAAGAGTGCTGCAGATCATGCTGTAACCAGAGCTGCTCACTTCAGCCACGAAAAGTTCACTCCTTCCAAAAGGAATGGATGTTCAGAATCTTCTAGGGTCTGTAAAGAGATATTTGTGTTTTCATTATTTATGCTGCGGTGGGGTTTTTAATGTTTTGAAGACTACTTTATTCTTGAAGTCATAAAGTACTGGGTATGCATTTGTGGAGAAAAAAATTATAATTAGTAATAATTCCTCACTGCTTATAGAGTAATCTCTAAATATGTTACTTCTATGAACTGCACAGAAATTGTTCTGCTAAGGAAGCACAAGCAAGCTGATCTTAAATCTACATTACAGAATGATAAATCATTGGAAAATATTTCTATCAACCTTAGGTTATCTGGATCAAACCAAAATACCAATATATGAAAATATAAATAAGTTGGTTTTGGGTTTTGGTGGTTTTTCTGTTTGTTTCTTTGTTTTTTGTGGCTTTTTTTTGTTGTTGTTTTGTTTTGTTTGTAGTTATGGGGAATTTTTTTTAAGAAGAGTTAAGTAGGAACTCAGTAAACTTCAGCACTGGTATAATATCTTGACATATTCACAAGCAGATTGTGACAGTCAAAATTACACACATTACTCAAAAATTCTTCATAAATTCCACTAAAGTCCATAGATAATCTGATTAAAATGCTGGCTCAAATTGTGCTATATTTTTCCTTGGAATTTTTGATTTTTTTTTCTTCTCTGCAGAGGTGGACTACTGACTGACTTTAATGAAAATTCTGTGCAAAATCTGCCCACACAGAGTTACTTCTGGGAAACAGACATTTGTTAGACAGATATTTGTTTTCTTTATCTTCTGGAGTTTTATTGCGAAATGCAATAGAATCTGGGTTTCAAGTTCTGAATATTACAGGTAAATATGTAGTCAGAGTTTACTGTTAAAAAAAAATCAGGAACAATTTTCATAAACATGCCTAAGAAATACTTGTTGAAACACTCTCTGTGTTCAGCAAGTCCTATATTAACAGGAAAGGTTCACAGAAGTATTGTGAACTGAAAATTTTCTTAGTTTAAAAACAATTCTTGCTGAAAATGTTTTCTTTTCCTTGATAAAGTTTACCCTATGTCTACTCTGATGTCACAGAGTAATACACAAATATTCAAATTAGCCTTCATTGATCAGCTCAGGTACTTTTAGCACTTTAATTTTCACCAAAGTGCTGCTTAATTTTATGAGCAGTGGAGAATTTTTTTTACAACTTTCCTGTCTGGCCTCATGTTCTCTTCTTCATCTTTTACTCTCTCTAGATGTTACAGCTGTTTGACATTTCATTTTCTATACTAACATCTGTCTTCTAAGTTACCTCATACCACCTTTTTGGTTTTCCTGAGAAACCTCCACCATTTCTCTCTAAGATTAAATTCCTCAGTAGAGCTATGAACATTGACTATCTCCGGGTATTATGGTTCATCTGTGTGAGCTAATTAGGAAAACCATAGGCAACAGAATCAGAGAGTTGTGGCACCATAGAATGGTTTGTGCTTACAGTGACCTTTAAAGTTTATTGCCAGCGTCCCTTGCAGTGGGCAGGAACCCCTTCTATGAAATCAACCCTGTTCAGCCTGACTTTGAGTATTTTCAAGGATGTGACATTCACAGCATCTCTGGGCAACCTTCTCTGTGCCTCGCCATGTTTTTTTACAAAATACATTTACATTTAAATTCTTTTTTTCACATGCTATGAAAAATTCTGACTATATCAACCAAAAATTTAGAGCACTGACTCAGAATTTTGCATTTCTAGGCTGAGCATCCTGTAAATTTTCTGGCACTACACATAGTTTTTACCCAGGAAAAAAAGCAAAAAAAGAACAAAAGAGGTAGAGGCATGCTGGTAAATTAGCTGCAGACAAAGAAAATAGTTCAAAGTCGTACGCCAAAATAAATGGAACTGACTCTGGAGCTTAACTGGCAAAGTATTTTTCTGGAAGGGGAGTTGGTAATTCTGGTTTTTAATTTTAATCTTATCACTCTGTGGTACTTTAAACATTCATTATAGAAACTCAGCCACAGATTTTGGGAAATTCTAGATAGTATCTATTAAGACAGGTGCTTCTCATCATTCTGCAGCTCAATAAATGGGAAAGTTCCTGTGACAGCTCTCTTGCAAGTCATTACTTCTTTTGTTCTATGACTTTTAAACACATCTGGGTAACATAAGTGGAAGTCCAGAATTCTTAGTTGTCAAATGTATCAATCTTTATCAACCTACAAGGTTGATATTCCCTCTTTATTGCCTGGTTCATTCTTAGTAGTGTTGCCAAGAGACAAGAATTTAGCAGAAATTATCATCTTCCAGATGATTGTGCCTATGACACTGGGATGAAAGATAAGGAATTACTCCCTCTGCAATTCAAAGAAAGAATTGAAAGGAAAAATGACATTAAACTGTGATTCATACATATTGTTCATCCATTGTACTTTGTTTTAATCTGTGTCCAGAAATAGATGTTCAAACAAATCTAAAGACTTAGCAATGCTCTGTGAGACTGTCCCTGTAGTACTCTTTCAGCCTATGACTGTTTTCTGTTCTATTTTCTAACATTTAGCTTTTCTAGTTGATAAACCTACAGTGGATGTGTCTACCAATGATTAGTCTATCTTCCCCTCAAGCTTATTTAAATTCCCAGCATAAACAAAGTCATTTGCAAAGCAGAACAAGGTCTGCTATTCTCTTCATGAAATGATATCACCCTCTTCTTTAGATCCCAGACTTTTATTTGGTAGGTGGAATTCTTTTATTGGAAGAGACTGTGAACAGATGTCTCATATGCTTTAATTTTACCACTTAAAAGCTTTTAGACTTTTCTGTTATTTCTTTTTTGCAGGCCGAGAAGTTCTAGAGTATTCCACATTCCACATGTAAATCATAGTTTTACCAATCCTTCCTGCTGTTCTCTGAACTTTTCCTATTCTAATGTGTCCTTTTAGATAAGAGGATTGGAACTGCTCCCAATATCAAACTGACCAGAACACATTTATGGTGTGGGATCCCTGTGCTTTCTGTGTTTTTCATACAAAACATAGGTCTGTTAAATATGTGTATATGCTTGATATTAATTTTTAAGGCATTTTTGGAATTTTTTAGTCACATAGTGCACCAGATAAGGCACAGGACCCAAAGAAAACTTCTGATCACCTTTGAAATCTTAAAGAGATCAGATTCCCCAGCAGAATTCAATAAAGAATAACAGAACTTCAACTGTATGCCTATGTTTATCTGGCTGTCAAGATTTTATTCTGAGATTCACGTTGAGTACAGCTAGAGGGTAGGTGTCTTGCAAATTTAGGTGTCTAAGTCCTGTACAACCTTCAGTTGTCTTCGCTGTCTTAGAAACATCTAGTGCAGCAGTGTGTCTGTGACATTCCAGACCATGACATCAGGCAAATATCTGAGCAGTTTTGGTGGTGCATGCCTCTCCTCCCAGGTAACACTGTCATTTAAGGAATGCTCATTGGGCCTCAGCCTTGATGAGCAGCTCCTCTTGCACGCATTAGAAACACTGTCTGCTTCCAGGAACTTGTGTTGCCTAAGGAGCTCCTGATTTTTTTTTAGGAACAGCCTTGGATACTTATTTTTTTGCCTAATTATCAAGCCTAATACTAAATAGTATTTTTGTTATCAAACTTTCAAAGAAATTTATCCACATTGCAGATAGGATGAAAAATTATTGTGACTATAACCCACTTTCTTGAAGCCTTATAAAGAGTTGTCCAAAATGAGACCTTTTGAGCTCTCCTGGACCACAGCAGCTGTGACCAGCAAAGTCCCTCTGCGTGGGGCCTGTCAGAGCCAGAGAACTCTCAAGTTTACTCTACTCAAACGGTGCTGAATGACAGTGGATCCCAGGTTGACAACCCCACTCCTTTGCCTGTTGGGAAGAGACAGAGGTGTCTGAAGTATTTCACTGAATTCAAGGAGAATTTTCCCCCAGATACTTTGTACAAACTCTTTGTGTACATGTGAAAATGAAGATGTTGTATCACATCCACTAGGAATGCTGCTTCTCCTAGATTCCTAGCTACTTCGGATTTGTAAGTTAGGCCTATAAGTAAGTTACTGTTGTGGTAAATTCTATATCAATCCTTTCTTTAACTTATGTTATCAATTAAGTTAAATGTAGTTGAGTTCAGATAAGTTCTGTTGGGCCTTTAGGCCATGTTTGTTTTATCCTTACCCTTTCCCCTGCTTTTGTCTCCCTCTCCTCCCAGGGTATGCATAGATAGTTTTTGTTTATTTTCATTTGGATTGATTGATTCTGGACTTTGCTTTTCCTCATTGCGCTTTAACCATCCGGTAAGTACTGGAATGAACCTTGCCAAGGAAATTTGTTGTGCTGCCGCTTTTATAGTAAACCTGTTATTCCTCATACCTTTGCTGGTGAGTCTTTATCTGACCTTAAAATGCTCATTCACTATACTAGTATAGGAATAACAGGAAATCACAGAAAATGGGGTGGGTTTTATTTTTTATAATTAATAAAATAATCTTGGGGGCTAATTGTTTTTTTCACACATCTAAAGATGAAAATTAAAAGCCCAAAAGACTGACAGGCCTTAATAAACTAAATTACTATTTAATTTATGGTTTATAATGGATCAGACTTTTTTTTGTTACCTTCTTCCTTTTTTGGTTGTATTGTTAAAGTTTTTTAAAAATACATTTGTAAGAAAATCTCCATCATTTTAAAGCCAAAATTTGTAAAAAAAAAAAGGGGGAAAAACTAAAAATCCAAAATCTATTAAAATTGACTACATTGGTGACCCCTTAAATCTGATTTCCAAATCCATAAATTCCTTGAGAGCAAATGTAAATGTGATTTTCATTCTTATTTATATATTTGTTTATAAATTGTAGCTGCTGCTATATAAAATAATAATTTAACAAGAGATTTTAAAAAAATTGCTTGATACAATTTAAATACATATATAAACACATGGTCCTGAGATATTTAGAATGTTTGTCATGTTTAAAAATGACTGCTAGGTAAATTTGAGGACGATAAAACCTTTAAAGTATATTAAAAAAATGCATATTAAAGACAAACAAAATCACTCAAAACATTTCTTAATTTGAACAAATTGCACATTTTTGCTCTTTTTAAACTATTGATTTTTTTCTCACATTTCTCTAAATAAAAATACCTTTTCACATTTAGATATTATTAAAATATTGAACTGATTTTATTTAGACAGACATGAATTTTAATGAGATATATATCCTGGAATTAAACCTTTAACTTGTGTTCACTGGTCCCTAACAAAAACATGTCAGGCTGGGATTCATCTGAACTGATGTTATCTGCCTAAACCCTGGGCACTTCACAGCTTTAGGTGTTCCTCTAAGAGCTGTCATGTGGCAAAACTCATCTCGTGAAAATTAATTAATCCTAGATGTTGGATGTGTATTTTCCTTGGTGAGTTTTGTCTTTAGCCCCACACAGGATTTGAGTTTGTTGGGACCAAAAATTAAAATGGAAAAAAAATTATCAAAAGTAATATCTAGAACTTTCAGCAACACCTAAAAGATGCAGAGTTAAATGTGGGAGGAGATTATTATTATTATTATTCAATTTAACAAAATTAATAACAATGAGATGTGGAATAAATTCTAGTTTTCTAAGTGCTCTGATGCTCTGAATCAGTGATTCAGAGTGGAATAATTTGCTTCCCAGATAAAGCCTAAAGGACTGACTAACCCCACACATCCCTGAGAAAGTCCAATTTTTCTTAGCAACTCTGTAGAGGAAGAATTGGACTGCTTTATTTGGAGCCAAATTACTTGCCATAGATCTCAGAATATTTTCAACTGTAATTGCCTTGAGAATATGGGTTAAAATCTCCAGAGATGATCACCTAATCCTGTATAAGTTCCTGCATTACTATTTCATGAAGTTAGATGGTTCTGAATAGTTTTTTGGTTTGATTTGATTTGGGCTTGTCTATCAGTCTGTCTTTTCAATTATTCTCACATCTCTTTCAGTTTAATAAATTTAAAATAAAAAATAGGAAGTTCAATCCAAGAAAGTGAACTATAAAATAAATCAAAATAATTTTATTCTGTATTCTTTTAATGTAAAAAAAATCTGAACAAAGTGTACTGGGTTGTTTTTGTAAGGACAGCTGACTTACATAAAGTTGAAGAAATTTAATAAAGTGGAGTTCAAATATAACTGTAGCTGAAGCTTAATATTAACTTTAAGAAAAAAAGAAATTAAACCTCTGTTTCTGCAGTATGTGATCATACAAAAGAATAAAACCTGACAGTTGTCATTAAAAATTGAGACTAATATAATTTTGTCTAAGATTACTCAAAAGTCTGAACTCAAATCAGTAAAATTATCAATATAGAAGTGCTTTGTCTCTGTCTAAATTTAAAATCTAATTGATAATTCAAAGTCTGTGCTATCTCTCTTATTTAATTGGCATTCTTTCTCATTTTAACAGCAAAAATAGAAGAATATAAACTTATAATAATTGATTTTCAAATTTAAGTTAGATCTTTAAATACAAATCATCTCTTGAGAATTATGGAGAAAAATGGGGTGTGGGCTAGGATACTGACTAATGTCAGAATTGAATCTGTCAAGTGAAATATGAATATAAAAATATGACTGTCAGGTTTAAAGAATAAATTATAGTTTTAATATATTATTTTTTTCTAATATGCTAACTAAAATATGTACAACTTATTAACTTCAGCAATTTTCGGTTTCATGCATGAAGTATTAGCTGACAGACACATTGAAAAATGGCCAATGTACATAAAGGGCTTGTTGAAAGCCCCTTGGGAAACACTGCATTGTGTCAACAAAATCCAGAGTAGTTTTTAGTTAGAAAACCTGACAAAGTAACACACCTTCAGGCTGATTTGACATCATAGCTGGATGGTGAAAGACAAGCTGAAAAAATGGCCTTCTGCAAAACATTCCTCTAGTATGTGTTATTTAAGGTCACTTTTAAGCCAGTATTATAAGTAACGAAAAAAACAAGACAAAAAAAAACCAAAACAAAATATTGGTCATGAGGGAGAAGAAGGGGAGATGAATTAAACAGTGATGCCCAGAAAAAAAAAATGAACTGAGATAATGACTTAGTATCTCTCTGTAGCTATAACCTATCAGGATCCAAGTATTAATTTGGAAGTTAATTCCACTTATGTCATGTGTTCAGTACACTCACAGTACATGTTCTCTAACAGTGTGTTGAAGTTTCTGCAGACATTCAATATAAACATGAGAAAAAAAAATTAATATTAAAACAGACACCTTTTTCTGTTCTCTTTTCAGAGAGAGTTGTAGGAGACAAGTGATGCTGAAAATAGTTTAAATAAACCTTAATACAACCAAGATAAAATGTGGAAATTATCCTTGTTAAATGCTGAATTATGACAGACAAGTATGAAGAAGCACAAATAGCAGATAAACACTAAAAAATACTTATGCCAGAATATGAAAAAATATATTTTTGAAGCTAAAAAAAAAAACCACAAAAAAAAAACCCAACAAAGAAAGGAGATATTGTACTTTTACTGCTAAGCAAAAAAGCACAAATTCAGTTGTTAGATCACTGCTCATGAACACTCTAATATTTTTGTTCCAAATTTAGACAGTTGTTAAGGCAATTTTAGTCTCACACATAGGATGTTATCCTTAAGCAAAATAGATCCAAGGCAACCAGTGTTTTGGACCTCTTTTGTTACCATTTTAGACACTGAAACAAAACAAAAGATGAGGCAGATCTACTAAGGAGTCAACAGCTTTAAATAAATGAACAACCAAATAAATAATAAACAGCTGAACTCATGAATTCTGATAGATGCAGGCCAATTTTTTTGACACTCAGAAAAAAATAAATCTATTCAACCCTTCCATTTTTTTTTTCTTTTTTCTTTCTTTTTGCTGGTCCTTTGTCTTTTATTTACATGACATTGAGGAACAAAATAAATAAGATCCTAACTATCATACTTGCTTCAGAAAAAAAATACCACAAATGGAAAAAATTTTATGAAACAATGAAAAATTGCTCCCTTTGGCTGGGAAATTATCAATTTTGTTTCTTGGCAAGTGTAGGTGGAAAGACTGTCCGCTAGTGATATTTTTTGTAATAAAGGTTAAATAAGGAATCAGGCAGTATGCTGAAATTCCTTTATGATGTAACTGGTGATGTCTGTATTTGACAACAGATGTTTAGATGCCATCTGCTTTAAATTATGATAATCCTCAATGAGCAATGCTTTTGAGTTGAAATATATATATGTTGCTTATTTGTAGGGGTGATTGGTTTTTAAGCAGTTAATTAAGTTTAACTTGACTAGGAGAAAGTATGAAGAACAGTTAAGGTACCAAATGCAACAAAATAAAAGTCTGCTCCAGCAGAATTATACTAGATAGAAGATAATACATTACTTCAATGATGTAAAATTCACAGGGGATAAAATGAAGGCAAAGCTGAAATAATCTTGAAAATTTGACTGAGTTTTTGAAGAAAATCAGGGAGAAAATACAATTACCAATAGAAGTGCAGATTGACAACATATGACAAAATTTCACCAAATAAAAATCTACATTTAAACTATTTCTTTGAATTCACTTTTACAGTCAATATCGAAAACTTTACAATTCAAAAGTAAAATTTACCCTTAGAAACACACCTACATAGATTACAGAATCATGCTACTGAAAATCCTAATTCTCTTTACCAATTAAAATAAAGATCTTGAAAGTATATACTGTCATTTATACTGTAGATTATTTATAAAGATAGCCCATTCTCTGAGATTTTTCTCATAAAGAAAATTGTAATGCTTCTTGTTCCCAGCAAATATTCCCATATTTTGATTTGTTAACTCGTTTTATAAAACTCTTTATAACAGCACTCATATCTTTTATCCACACTCACAAAAAGGCAGCAAGAACGTGCAGTCACACAAAACAGAATATTATTCTATAATCTGAAGTGGAAACTTGCTTCTTCTAAACCTTTTTGAAATTGAGCTTTTTCAGACTTCACAAGATCTATTCTCAAATTTGCACTAGCAAATTTTGGAAGGTGGGTGTTCTTGCTTGTGATAAAGTCAGTCAAAAACAACTGCTCATGCACTATCTTTAAATTCTCTTATTGTTGGTATTCTGAAACATTAAAAAACTGAAGTTAGATGAATGAGACTCTCATAAAGATGCTGAGTTTCAATATCTCATTTAGTGGAATAATGATAGAGCTGATTATAAATTATCCTTGTGATTATTATACTAAAAGATTTGAAAAGCATAAATTGGAGTTCATGAGCCTTGAACAAAGTGTATATTAATCTTTGGATAGACAATTGAAAACAGCGTTAAGTACTAACTTGATTTACAACTACTTACGTAGTTTCCCTTTTCTGTAAAATAAAAGACCTAATTGCATTTCAGTATCAGAAAGCAATACCTACATACTTTTTGTTAGTTCAGATTTAAAACTTTTTTTAGGTTTGGTCTGAGATTTTTTTTGTTT
Organism: Sterrhoptilus dennistouni; assembly: GCA_013397095.1. Taxonomy (NCBI): domain Eukaryota; kingdom Metazoa; phylum Chordata; class Aves; order Passeriformes; family Zosteropidae; genus Sterrhoptilus; species Sterrhoptilus dennistouni. The sequence goes on from VWZU01009063.1 coordinate 177,545, forward strand.
CATTTTTATTGTGATGTCATAGATATGACTGAATGGATATTTTCACTAATTTGAATTGTCATTGACTTAATGAATTACATATTATGTGATTTGTTTCCTAATTCCTACACTAATTCGATAACAAATTTTGACTGCTTGAATTTTATTTTACTTCAAGTTTTTACAACATAATTCACTGGATAAGTTTTCAGTTATAAATCATGCAGTAGGATGAGGAAGATTAAGTGCAAATATAACATGAGATATGTGACACATGTAATCTTTCTGACTCTCACTCTCATAGGCATAATTCTCTAATAAATCATTTATTCACAACAGCCAAAAGATATTAGCACAGGACCCTCTATACCTTTTACCTAGTTGTGCAATGAAGCAGAGCAGTGTACATTTATAAATACTGCCTGTATTACTGTAAAGTAATGATTGTTTCTCCATGCCAGTTTTCAGTTTCATGCAGAATCTTGATCTTAAAATGTAATGCTTTGAATAGATTTTCAAAAGAACTTAAACCACACAATTCCAAGATGTTTTGTATATGGGTCAATGCTGTAGTCGAGAAAGCCACTGCATTCAGAGTGCTGCATTAACAACTTCAGAAAGGCCTCAAGTATCAGCACCATGATATCCAGAAGTCATTCATACCTTTTTTATGTAGCAATCCTATGGGCAGCTCCCCATAGCTCTGGCTCTTTCTCTGCTTCTTCTCTCTTCCTTCTGCAGTCCCAGCTCGCTGCTTCCTGTCCCTGGCACAGCCACCTAACCCTGTCTGTCCCTTGTACAGGGGCTGACCTTATCTGTCCCTCACACCACCTCCTGTCCCTTCCTCCTCACAGCATGGCCAATAGATTCCAGCTGACTCTCTACCAACTAACTCACTCTTTTATCACACCCAGCTGTGAGGGCAAGGCTGTTCCCACTCTTTGGTAATTACCGCAGCTGCAATATATGGGAGGCAGGATTGCCTTCAGCACTATCTCTGTCTTCCCCAAGGTCAAGGATCATCTAATCAAATTCCCTTCTTTTTGCAAGAACACCTAAAACTAAACCATGTGATTAAGAGCATTATTCAGACGTTCCTTGAACTCTGACAGGTTTGGTGCTGTGACTACTTCCCTGGGAAGCTTGTTCCAGTGACTAACCACCCTTCTAGTGAAGAACCTTCTCCTTATGTCCAACTTGAACTTCCCCCAGCACAGCTTCATGCAAATTCTTTGTATCCTGTTGCTGGTCACCAGAGAGAGTAGATGAACATCTTCCCATCCAATGTCCCCATTAACTAAATTGAAAACTGTGATGAGGTTGCACTTCATCAACGTTCTTTTTCTAAGGTGAGCCAGTCAAGTGATCTCAGTCACTTCTTTTTCTGATTTTGTTGCTGTCCTTCTTTTTATATTTTCTACTTGTTTCCCCTGTTATTTAGTACCTGTCTGTGTTCAATAAATACAATTCTCTGACAATTATTGCATCTTCCTTTCTTAATTGTTTTTCATCCTTTTTTTCCATGTCCTAAGTGTCTTGTAAGCCATTTAATATTTCAGGCTCTGTGTTGCTGTACCTGTCATTACATACTATTGTTAAGAAGCATGATGCGGTGTAAGTCACCCAGAGCCTTCACTGACAGATACTGTCCAGATGAGACGAGAGTTTCTGCAGCACAGACAAAGAGAAAAGAGAGATACCTTCCCTCACTTTGCATAATTCTTTGAAGCCATGAGGAGGAATTAAAAACCAACCAAACAAACGTCTTCCTGCACTCTCTTGTTAGCTGTTTGGGAGCTGACATGAATGAACATAATAGAAAGGAACTTCAGATTACTGGTAGAATTTTTTTTCTTTTTTTTTTCATATTGCCTCTTCCACTTACCTTGTGTTTACTTTTCATATCATCTATCCCATTGCTTTGCTTTCTCACAATATAAGATACCTCATATTTAGAAGCCCTGACTTAAATTACTTTAAAAAAACTGGTTTGGGATTTTAAAGCTGCTAGCGTGATCTTGATTTTATTTATATTTTCTTGATGCTTTCATCATCTGTTGCTGATAACACATTAATATTGATACTTGTTGATGCTACATTTTCTAAAGTACTTATAAAGTACATTATGCATATATTATGATGAGTGCTGTGGGAGGAGAGAAAAAGTAAAAAGTATAAAACAAATTTGTCCATGAAAATTCTAAAAATTGAGTTTGATAACTTCATGGATCATGATTAGGTGCATTGCTATGGAATAAATCTCTTTGGTGAGTCATTTATATCCATAAAATGAATGTTGAATATAGTAAGTTTTGGTGTTTAGGGATTTATTTCAGGCTCATAAAGGGAAAGGAAAATCACTGAAATGGACACAGCAATTTAATGGCAGAATTAAATTACATACAAAATGTATGGCTATTTAATGAAGAATTGAAACATTGAAGGCTCTGCAACTATTTAAAAATATTTTTAAAGACATGTCAAAACATGGAGAAAATGTTTACATATAGTAGTAATCAAGTTAATATTTTCATTAAAAGATAACACTTAAATATTTCACAACCTAACATATTTTCTCCTTAAAATTATCAGTTGAATTTCAAACTTGGAATTTATTTTGTAAGCCTGGCCATTTTTTTTTCCTAATTATAAAATATAAAATATTTGCACCAAAAGCTTGGCACAAAGGAGCCTCAGTGGAACAAATAACATCAGTGTGTTCGTTTGCCTCTTGATATTGTTAAAGTTATTGCTAATTTTTAAGGGAATTCTGGCATCTTCTGAAGCAGGTTTTTGAGTTTCTGAACCAAATCCCCAGGATACAGATTGCAAAAACTTACCTTGTTCTTTGCTTATATGAATTAAACATTTAAATATATTTTGATTTTCCCACTCTTCTAGATAGTTTTTCCTTAGAGCCATGATATCTGTGACACTAATTTTTTCGTGTGGTTTTCTTTATTCTTCTCTACAAGCAATAGTGTTTGCTTTCATCTATCCACTTATGCTGTTAAAAAGTGGGATCTCAAAATACTTTTATTTTATCATTTGCTTTTGCTGACATAATTTTGAAATCTCATCACTCTTACCCCATAAGATTTTATAGCAAAAAGGTTTACAAAAACTTAGGGAAGATGTTCAGCAATAACAACTGATATGCATATATAAATAAAAGAGAAGCAGGTGAATGAAATACTAAAGTAGACTTAGCTGAAAAATAAGTTAAAATAAATAAGTAGTTGCAAAAAAGCTGACTACTGACAGTTTTGTGCATTTAAGAAATTGAATGCTTTCTATCCCAGTATTTTTCTGCTCTAGTAAAATGATCTGAATTTGAACTTTAGATAAAATGACTCTAGTTCTCCAGGTTATGTTTAATTTAGTGGAGAAATAAATCTTCACAAAACCAAGATAGTGCCAAATTCCAGAGCAAATTATGTCTGAACAGCTTGTATTCAATTCCCAGTACAGTTGCTTCCTTCATTACTTTCTTCTACTGTCTCACTCTCCATCAGATTGTATTAAATAGGGAGCTGTGGGCAGCTGGCATTTAAATGTCAGATACAAACAGCAAAGATCCCTCCTGGACTTCAGACTCTTTTATAGTGATGTTTTCTAGTTTAGCCTGGTAAAAAGCTATCACATCATGGGCAAGCCACTCACCTATTATCCCGTCATGTGCCTGTTATTGAAGCAAAGATTTTTCTGTTTATTTCAGTAAGAACTTTGCCTGTATGGAAAACAGGCTATAAAGCTTTACCAATTACCTAATTTCTGACCCATACACTTACCCATTTTCATATCCTGCTTCATACTTTTCACATTTCATTATTGCTTTATGGAAACTTTGTTGTTAATTATCCCTGTAGACAAACTATGTTTTCTACTTCAAAAACATTTTCAAGTGTTATCTGAGATGACATGCGTTTGTCTCTAAATGGTTACAGGCAAGAAATACAATGTCAAGATCTTTACCAAGAGAGTCATTATTTCTATTTTTTTATTCTGTAGCTGCAATTAATTCTTTGCCCTTTCCAGTGCAAATAAGTTTCAAGAGTGTGTGTAAAAGACAGTATTATCAAGCAAGGTTTAAATCTGAAAAATATTTTTAGTTATTATTATATTTCTGTGAAAATAAGTTGCTTTCTTCTGGTTTGTGTTTTGGTTTCTGTTTTAAAAATTTCTGAGATGGGGGGAAAAAGAGACCAATAATGAACAGAATTAAGTGTTCTAAAAATAAAACCAAGCCAATTCCACCCCCTCCCAAAAAAACAAAAAACCAAACCAAAACAAAACCTTCTAATTGCATTTTTTGAATAAGTTTCATACAGCCTCTAAGGTTCTGAGCTACAATTCAATGTCAAGTTTCCTGAAGCACTCACAGGGTGAGTCTACTACATTCTGCTAATTATATCACATTAGGCATACTGTTAGTGCTATTAATAATTGTGTCAAGCAATTCCTCTTGACAGGTTGCACCCAAGGCAAAAAAATGCCAGTGAAGGCTAAAAGAGATCAACAGAAAATGTTTTTTCATTAGAAAATCACTTAACATTCTTCATCTCTTAGTGACAGAATGAAATAACTGTAAGGCAACTCTGAGGATGTTTACACTGCTGATATAAATCCATAATTTTAATGTTTATATATAGTACAATTAAAACATGCTAAATAACAACAACAATAATAATAATAATAATTACAACACCACTACTACTGCTACTACTACTACCACTACTACTACTATGAATATTCTGATGTCTGGGGCTATTTCATTACAAAGGTTCAGGTTTATAATACATGTAATATACTTTTTGTAGGTCCAAAAGGGAAAAAATACTCCTTAATAGACAGTAAGGAGAAAAACAATGTTATGTTATGTTATGGTTATATTACGTTATATATAAAACTTCAAGGGTGGGATTAAAACTTAGACATGTAAATTTAGGTGTCAATCTTTGTATATGTAAATAAGCTATCTCTAAACTCTTGCAGCAGATGAAGATGCAGGAGTCGATTCAGTTGATTAAAAGCCCCCTGCCTCCTGCCATAACAATTTACATCATCTGCATGGGGCTGTAAACCATTACGCTGGATGTGAGAGAGGTTGTCAATCTTCTGGACTGATGGTTGGATTCCAGGTAAGATACCTCAGGATATTTCAAATATTATGAGAGGACTTCACATGAGCAAATTAATCATACAGTAAAATTCTTCTTCATGCACAGATGGAGGTTTCTGTGCATCAGTTTCTGCCCATTGCCTCTTGTCCTATTGCTTGCCACCACCAAGAAGATCCCAACCACGCCCTTGACACCCTCCCTTCAGATACTTACTTCGATATTGCTGAGGTCTCTTCACAATCTTGGCGTTCTCATGTCTTGAGAATGAATAAGCCCAGGTCCCTCAGCCTATCCTCAAGAAAATATGCTCATAACAGAGATGCTTCAGTCCTTTAATCATCCTTGTTGCCCTCCACTGGACCCACTGCAGATGCTCCCTCTCTCTTTTGTACTGAGGAGCCCAGAACTGTACACAGCACTCCAGATGTGGCCTCACCAGGGCTGAGTGGAGTGGCAGAATCACTCCTCTTGACCTGCTGGCAAAGTTCTTCTTAAAGTACCCTAGAAACCATTGGTCTTCTTGTCCACAAGGTCACACTGCTGGCTCATGGACAGCTTGTTGTCCACCAGCACACCTAGCTGCTGCTTTTCAGCAGAACTGTTTTCCTGCAGGTTGGCCCCCAGACTGTGATGGTGCATGGGGTTATTCTTCTCCAGATGCAGGACCTTGAATTTGCCTTTGCTGAATTTCAGTTCTTTTCTGCCCATCTCTCAAAAAATGTTGAGGTCCCTCTGAAGGGCTGCACAGCCCTCTCAGGGATTGGCCACTCCTCACAGATTTGTGTCATCAGAGAACTTACGGAGAATGCATCTGTCCTTTCATCCAAGTCATTTATGGATAAGTTAAATGATACTGGACACCACTAGTGACAGACCTCCAACACTTGTGACACTGATTACGACCTCCCAAGACCTGCCATTCAGCCAGTTTACGATTCACCTCACTGTCCACTCATCTAGTCCATAAGGTATGTGGGATGCCCATGCTTTTGTAGAGTGGAAATTTGGTGTCAGGTTGGTCATTAAGGTGGTCATCACCCTAATGCCAAGTGATGCCTTGACACTGTAGGCTTCAGGTTGCTCTTATGACTGGTAAAGATCTAGAACAACTCAGTTCTTTAAGTATAGGAGTACAGTTCCATTTAATTTCCTATACCTACTTACATCTCCTTCAGCTGCTGGTTCAGAAGGGCATGGGTCTCCCTAAATGGTGTCAATACAGAAAGCTTCATACAGATTCCTCAGACAACCAATAGAGTTTCAAATTACACTACAAACCTCCGACAAATGAATTGATCTCATAGTCAGTAAAATCAATGTGAGCTACACATTTGTTTCAAAATAGCTGTTTATTTTAGGGTGAGGTGAGTCAATTGAGTGTATTGATTAGCTCATCTCTGAGGGAGTTGACACAGCTAACTCACCTGTAGTCACTTACACAGTATACAGGAAGAGTCCATATAGTTATCTGTACATAGGTACTTGATGTGTCCTAGGACACACTTTTTATATTTAGCTGTTCCTTCTGGAAGGTAAAAGTCCGTCACAGATCCCGTGTCATATCTTCCATGCTTGTGCTCTAGATGTCTGTGTTATTTGAGCTGTCATTAGATTCTTGTGTGTGGATGAGTGAAAGAAATTCTTTAAGCCCGTGGAAGCTAACTTTCATGCCATCTGTCTGATATTTTGGTCTCAAGATCTTCTTTTTATGAAAAGATCATTTCTTTGCATTTGATAATCTCTCCTTTCTTTCTTTTCAAATCTTTTAAAGTGCTTTCACTTAATTGTCCTCTGTTGGGAGGTTTTGCTTAACTGAAAGGAAACAGTAAGAGCAGGATTGCTCCATGAAGTGACCCAGAGGCAAGTCTTTTCACAACACAGGTATGAACATCAATCTGGGCAGCAGAGGGATAGTCCCTGAGCTTAAAAGAAACCCCAGGGCTTAAAAGGTATTTTCAGGTGAGACTTATTACGGCATGTAAGGCCTATATAGGTGAAGTGAGGCCTATAAAAGTGGACATAAGAATCAGAAGTTACTGACAGCAAAAATAAATAAATATTACTCTATCTACTCTATCCAGGGTACACAACATTTATTTAAAAAAATCAATGTTTTTAAGGTGAAAATTTTAAAAAGTTTTGTAAGTGGAACAAAATATTTTTTTACATGTTTAGATTTAAATTTTTTGATCAGTCTAGCTGAGTCCTATCTTTGGAAAAATCAACTCCAATATGCAGAGTTTGAAATAATGACCTATAACCTAATTTATCATTTCCTCAAAACATTTTGTGACTTGCTAGTAATTACAGCCACCATATCATCTTCCAACTGAAACACTGTGCAAATTCCTCTTCTGTTCAGGCAGAGAGACCAGACAGATTACCCCAGCTCAGCAAAAATTGCACTACATGTATGCCCTTAGGCAGCTACTTCATTAATTGAATGCATAAACATCTAGTACAATTGCACGGTAGGTAAGTCTCATATTGACATCCATTATTTCATACCTCTAAATTGAAACTTATGCTAATTTGGAGCAAAAGTCACTCCCCAAAATCTTACTAATCCTCACCAGTAACAGACACATTCATTTATAGTTCCTATAATCCCATTGAATTTTGAAGGTCTCATTTTCTTATGAATTGTGTTGTGCTTCATTTTCTCTTACAGGAAACAAGATCATGGAAGGTTTTAGAAGCAGTAATTCTCCATGAAAAACTAATTTTATCACTGAAAAATTCATTATCTAGGGATTTAATGGTCATTTTGTGTATTTTTCTGAAACAAAAAGAAAGAGAAAAGCAGGTAAGGGGAAAGATTATGAGAGTAAATTTAACCAAAATCTATTCTCTGTAGGTATTAATCAAGCACTGGAAGATTCCTTGCAGCTTCCATTCTTGAAAGTTGCCAAGACCCAGATGCACAAAACTCTGAGAAAACTCTGAGCTCTGATCTGCTCTGATCTGAGAGCTGACTATTCAAGTTTTTCCTGGAAATCTGATACTTATCCAATTTTAAATATTTCAGGCATGATTTTTTGCTGCTTTGTTGTTTTGGTTTTTTTTTAAATAAAATTGTCTTACCAGTCAGCCCATATTTAATTTGTAGAAGTTTTATGTTTTCTAAATGTATTTTTTCTTTCATTCATATATATAAAACAATATTAAGCCTTTATTAGTTTTGATTTTTGTACTATAGAAAGGCTAGAAATTATCAATTTATCTCTGCACTTCATCTATTTTTCACATTTCATATGCAATAGTAAACAATTTCGAGAGTAATGACCTTTAGTTTACAGCTCTTCCAGGAATAAGAATAAAAGTATTTGAAATAATATTTGATATGAAAGGTTGTTGGATTTAATTAAGTTCCTTGAGAATTATATGGACTATGTGACACCTTTAAGTCAGAGTAAAGAAGCTGAAATACCTTTTTGTGGTGCTGAAGTATATTTATGAACTATCTTATTATTTCTTAGGAAACAACAAGAATTCTCTCAAGTTTATTTATAAGGATACGCTGTTGAGAAAATAACGTAAAGGAATAAACAAATGAAGGTGTGACCATGCTTTTAACAGTTATCTAAAAAATGAAATTTGGATTAAAAAATATATAGAGAGATGCATGCTCTTTATAACAGAAGATCATCACTAAAAGACTGCCAAGAACCCTTCCTATCAAAGATATGGAGGAGATAGGAGCAAGATTACTGAAAATATACAAACTAAATGAACGCTTTAACTATAATAGCATTCTTTAGCCCATTTGATTTTTGCTTTCAAAGAGAAGCAATTATAAGTGTACAGCATCTGTCTGGGATGGAGCCAGCTTCATGGCAGTCTATTTAGTTCTCTCGGTTTGGACATGTGTCTGTAAAATTGAAAGTTGATAACACACTAATGTTTTGGCTATTGTTGCATTATTCTTGCTCAGGGTTTTATGTTTTTCTCAGAGAGAAGGCTGGGGATGGGCAAGTTAGGAGGGGACAGAGCTCAGACTGTGACCTGAATTGTCCAAAGAGATATTCCATAACATATGATTGTGGTGGTGCATTTTTGGTTTTACCAGTTTTCTGTATGCGTCTGTTCTTTTCTTATACTGTTTTAATATAAGTTACAATGGTTTGTCTCATGTACCCCCATGTTAAACCCTTCTTGGTTCCCCCGAGTGATTGTCAGGTGTCAATCACAATTATGGGTCCTGTCCATCACCTTACAGCCTTGCCCTGATGTCTAGAAGATTCTAGTGAGGACGTCGAGTGATTGGCAGGTTTCCCGGTTCTCCCCCTCCCTTGATTGATTGATTGGTTCTATTTACTGTCACTTTTGTTCTGGGTCACTCCTTTCACCCATTGGATTGGTTCCAAGCTGTTCCCTTCCCATTTCCCCACCCCCATACTTAAGGTGCTATACAGAGAGGAAACCCGGCTTTGGTGGGCTGACTCTCTGGGTGTGAAGGAGTCCTGTGTAGTCTTAATAAAACCAGCTGAAGTTACCTGTAAGAGTCCTTCCTTTATTCCTTCGGCACTGTTCACGCTTCTGCGGAGCACTAAAGAACCCACAGGATCGGGGTTGTACCTCAGAATAGGGAACCGTACCTGCACTGCGGCTCCGGTGCCAGGGCTAGCCAGGGAGAGCGGGCAAAGGTCCTGAGAGACACACCGGACCCCCACATATGATGTCATGATCAGCATGATCAGCAATAAAACCTAAAACAGAGAAAGAAGAAGAGGAAGTGGAAAGCATGGTGCTCTGTTCCTAGGTGGCTGTCCTGGGTTGTAGTGTAAGATGTACACAAAGTATTTATTCTATCACCACCTTCATGAACTGTTAAACCAGGTGGGGCAGTGTCTTCCCAGGCCCCCTGCCTTTGGGCTGTCTTCTGTTAATGGCCCATCAACGCCTTGCCCATGAGTCACAGGTAACTCCCTCCAGG
>VWZU01009063.1:187920-216400 GCA_013397095.1 Sterrhoptilus dennistouni
GTCTGGGGAATTTCCTGTCATTTATTTTCCTTTCTTTTTTTTTTTTTTTTTTGGCTTCATTCATTAACTGTCTTTGCATCAGCTTATCAGCTCAAAATTGTTCTTATTTGTCCCACAGGATGCAGTGAGCAAGGAGCTGTGTGGCTGCTTGGCAATTTGCTTGTGTCAACCCATCACAATGAAGATTAAATTTAATTTTAAAATCAATAATTATTAAAGGGTTTGCTAATTATTTTCTTTAAAAAAAATCTAGCAACATGCATATATGTTGAGATATCTATGTGTGTATGTACATATAAATTTATATTTGTTCCTCTTTCTGCTTCCTAGAAATTGTTTTCTCCTATTATTTCCCATAAAACTTAGAAAGAAAAATGCTGTTTAAAATTTTGGAACATCGTCTCTTTCACAATTGATGAAGCATGGTGCAAAATGATGAATTTAAAACTAAATCTGACTTTTGAGACACTGATAACCTGTACAATAAAAGGCAAACTTGACTGGTTAAAATTGGATTAATGACACGTACTGGTTTGGACTGGTGTAGAGTAAATTTTCTTCACAATGTCTAGAATGGACTGTGGTTTTGATTTGTGCTGAGCATGAGATTAACAATATAGGAATGCTTTTATTATTGCTGAGCAGGGCTTGCACAGAGACAGAGCCTTTTCTGCTTTCCACACTGTCATGCTGGTGAGCAAGTTTGAGCTTGTGGGGGAGGTTGGGGCAGCCAGGACAGGGGACACAAAATAACCAAAGGGATATTCCAGACCATGTGACATTATGCTCGTATATAAAGCTGGGGAGATGAAGGAGAAAATGTGTGGGACCTTTGGAGTGATGGTGTTTGTTTTGCCAAGCACTGCTACATGTAATGGGGCCCAGCTCTCCTGGAGAAGGCTGAACACCTGGGGCTTCAGGTCTGTTTAGAGAACAGCAAGTCATGTTCACACTCAGAGAACAGCAGTGAATAAAGCCATCTCTGATTTCAGTGAGATTGGGATTTCAGTCCCATCATTTCAGCCAGTGTTTTTTATTCAGGTAAAGATATTTTGTGTTTTCTTAAAAAAACAGTAATAAAAGTAATAAAAATAAATGTGCAACTTTATATTTTGTCGATTGTGAGTTGACCTACTGATATTTGAAGGACTTCTTTCATGTTTATATGCTGTTTTAGACAAAGTAAAATTCTTTAGAAACCACTTTATACATGCTGTGCTTTTACCTATTAATTTTAAGAATTTCTGAAAACAGACCATCTGTGTTTTCTGCCTATATCTTTTCTGCTTCAAATTGTCTTGTTGCCATGGAGTCTCTGTTCTGCATCAGGAAAATACATTATCTTTTAAAAGAGAAGGTGCTTGTCAAAGTACACAGCAACATTAACTGTATATCTAATATCAGAAAACCTTAAAGTAAAAGGGTTTTCAAAAATTATTTATGGGGTTTATCTGAAAGCTGGACTTTGTCATTAACTAAATAATTTCATTCACATGGTTTATGGCCCATACTGGATATCTGGGCAGCCTCTGCAGTAATACAAACATTCTCAGGCTTTGGTATTAATGCCCAGTGCAATCAGGTTCAGGAATTCAATGTGTGTGATCTGCACTGACAACATAGGTGTATCAATCATGAATCAAAGATAATGAAATATGTGTTATTCAGAGAAAAATTTTGTAGAGCAACATGCACGGCCAAGACAACAGCAAGCAGAGGAATTATTTCTCTAACTGGCCAAGAAGATTGAACTTAAATGCTTTAGAGTGCCTAGGATGACTTCACATCTCTGGAGAACAGCGGGGACAACTGAAAATGGCGGTTCTGGAATCTGTAAGCCATATTTCAAATGCCCAAGCAGTTAATTTTAAAGGCCACTTCACTCCAAAGTGGCACAGTCAAAATTAATTTAGGTCATATATATGCAGATAATCTCACATGTACTGAAAACAGCTACATATCCGTAGATAGGGATAGAAATATCTCAGTTTACAGATCGAATGGTGGTTCCCCAGGATATCTCCAAGGGTGTAATGGTAAGGCCTACATTTAGCTAAGACAAACTATATCATATTCTTAATTTCAAGATGATGATGACATTAGTAAGAACAAAATGCTAACTCAAATTTAAAAGAAGTTATTTATTATTTAGGACTACAACTATAGTGAAGTTGCAAAGTAAATAAAATTTCAGAGCATTAGTTTGGGTTTGGTTTTTTGTTTTTTTCTTTTAATTAAAGGTTATGAAAATTGCTAATGACAGCAACAGGTATTAGAGATAAACTCAAAATTATATTTATCATAGTTAAAAACCTGCACATTTTTAAAATTCTGTAAAGCAAAGATCATTAAATTTGGTCTACAGTAACTTTCCTTTATTATACTAAATTGACTGGTTTATTTTTTTGCTTTCACCAATTGTGTTTTATTAAGTATTTATATTTCAACAATTCTTTATCCAATCAAACTACAGTTGCAGATGACAATTCTTAAAAGCTTAAACAGCACATCAGAAATAAGAAATACTTAAAAAGAAATATTATCTAGTTACTTAGATATTAATGATGTCCCCAATATACTTAGGTAAAAATTTTAAGGGAAGAAAACTAACAAGTATCTGAAATTTTAATGAAACAGTCACAATTCATCTTGAACTAATTTAGTGTTTCAGAAATCATAAAGAAAACAAAAAGAAATCTGAAGACCAGTGAAACAAGTGTAAAGGAATAGAAAGTAAGGGTGGACTGTCTTCAAATATCATGAAGTCCTTTATGAGAAACAAGAAAATATTTTTAGTATAGCATGAGATGAAAGAAAAAGAAGAAAAAGAGAAAAAAGAAAATAAATAAAAGAGATTATCTCCTAAATATTGATGAGAAAGGACCAGGGCCTTGTATAGATTAAACTTAATATACAGAAAAAATAGCTAAATAGTATGCTCTTCATTCTGCTTCTTCATTTTACTTTGTATTAAATGTAATGCTCTTTGAAATGTTACTTGCCTTGTACTGTTCTGTTGGTAAAGGAATTCAGTAATTGGTGTATTCCCCTTTGTAAAACATATATAGTATTTTGGGGTTTTTTTTGAGAAAAACAGCATAGTTGATTAATATTCATGTTAATATATACACCCACAAAGAGAACGAGTAGCAGAAGAGAGACAAAGAGAGATTATAAATGCTGATTAAACCAGCAATTTAATATTCTTTCCCAGTGACTAAGTATATACCACTAAACGTTGTTTTGTGTTGCCGGAGCAAAAGGATAAGTGATTCAAAAGTCAAGTTGTAATTGAGTTTTAAGAGACTTTTTACCATGTAGTAATCAAAGCTGTGTTTCACATGCTATATGGCACTTCAGAAAAGTTGACATTTTGTCATCAGATCAGCCTGGTAATTAAGATTCAATTTGAGCTCTACATTAGGGAATCTCATGGAATTTATTGACTAAAATGAAACTGCTTTGAGGCAGAACAAAATTTCTGTCTCAAATCACTTGTAAAAGTTGGGAATCTAAATTGGGAAATACCATTATAATTAAGAGCTGCTGGTGACATGCTTGCTGGTGCATCCACCAATTCCATTTCCTCCTGACTGACTTAGAATACTAATTTAATTGCAAGTCCTGTCTTTTTTTTTTCTTTCTTCCTAGAGGCACTATGAAGACATAGAGCATTAAGGAAACATCAGTAATATTAAATATTTCAAAGAAGTCTTTATTTCTGTTTTTTGAAGTAACTTTTTGTTGGAAGATATCTTGTCAAAATCTGGAAAGATCTGGACTGTAACTCAGTTTTTTATTGTTTTGATTCTTCTATTTATTGTTTTATGTGTCAAAGCAAGTATGCTCAATACTATCAATATTGTGGCAATATCCTTTACTTTGTTTATGACTGATATTCTTTGATATTAATATAGAAAACAGTGTCTTCTATGAATCAATTAGAAAAAATTCTTGTTTAAACTCAATCTTGCAGTTAATATTCACAGGCTACTGAGATAATGGAAGAAGTAGCTTCAGAAGTAGCCCATGTACTTCCTTGTGGGAGAAATAGACTATTACAATTCTCATAAAGGTCATTTCTTCTTTGCTCTAACTATTCGACTGCAAAACATTCAAGATAAAAAAACCAGGATGGCATAAAACCAAGCTGCTGCCTTTGTGTTGCAGAAAGCACAGTTAAAAATACAATATTTTTTAAACTTCCAATTATGCCTTCCTTATTCCATCTTGAAAATAAAAGTTTTATGTTGTACTTTGCAAAACGCAGACCACAGATGCACAAAATCCCCAAACCAAAAATAAAATTTACTGAAAACTTCAAGAAACACTGCAGGTGTTTATGGCTAGTTGGCAACCCATACAGTTCAAGTATGCATGCTTGTAATGATGTTAATACATAATTCAGTCCTCCCATTTTAATAAAATAATTGTAGTGAATTACTGAAAAATCAAAATATAATAAGTCTTTTTTTTTATTAAATGACAAATACAATAAGAAAAAAAGAACAAACTTAAATCAATATGAAGCATATTTTTTGGCAAAATTTGTATTTGAAATATTTGTAATTTTTGGGCTGTGAAATTTTGCATTTACAGATGCTCAGCAATTACAATTCCTAAAATTTTGTGATACTCTTCACTGGAACTGTACTTAGTATCCATGAAATGTCAAAATTAAACACAAGTAAATTAGTTTTGTGCCCCCTGACATTTATGTTATTGTTTGGTTTGCAATTGCATGACTCCTCTCTCATCTTTATGCACACCCAAGCTACATGCATTGAATTAAAATTTCTTTACATTTTCCTTTTTTTTTCTCCTCAGAGGTCTCCAAGGCTTATGCCTTAGATGTGGTCCAAATTATTAATTAAATGTAAAAAGTATTAATCTTCAAATAATTGATATCTCTTTAAGAATGTACTAAGATTCTTTGACCACCGTAATATGAATGCTGAATGAATCTTGGCAACATATTTGTAAAACTAAGTAATATTACAGTCTTCATCTGTACAGATAGATTGTGAATCAAAAGGTATTAAATACCCACTTATCTCAGTGCCAAATTCAAAGCAGAGAAGCTCTGATGCTTTTCCTGGTAGAATTTTCACATAGAAATTCACATGTTCAAAATGGATCACTAATTAAATTTGGTAACCATTGTGAGCTATTGTCATATCTATAAATTTAAGCCTTGGAGTCTTTTCTTGAATATTTTCAACATTAAAAAATATAAAATTAGTATTTATTAAGATGTCAATTCATCACCCTCAAAAAAGAACTCTGTTTAACAAAATATGTTTATATTATATTCTTCAGAACCAGTCTCCTTAAAAAGAAGAATAGTCTTTCTTTCCCTAATACCTTTTTCATCATTTTTACAACAAAAATCTGTGAGAGAAGAAATAAAAGTGTTACAGAAAAGGGAGTAATTAAGTACATAAATGTGATACATTTCAGGAGCATTATTCATCCTAAGCATTAATGACTTGGGAATCATGTGAAAATATTGTCATTTGATCATAACATTAAAAATTGAGATTGAGAATATGAATTCCAAGTAGGGCAGAATTGAACTTAGAAGTATTATTCCTGTCAATTTGTTATTATTGTCAGAAATATAATTTATGTTATGTGCCTTCAACATTGTTTTCAGAATCACAGAAGAGTTGAGGCTGGAAGACTCTTCCTGAGCAAGCAGGGTCACCTAGAGCAGGCTGCCCAAGCCCATACCCAGAGAGCTTTTGAATGTCTCCAAGGAGAAAACTTCACAGTCTCCCTGGGAAACCTGTTCCCACGATGAGTCACAGTCACAGTCAAGTGTTTCCTGATGTTCAGAGGGAGCCTCCTGTGTTTCAGTTTGTGCCCACTGCCTCCGGTCCTATCACTGTGCATCACTGAAAGCATGGCTCCATCTTCTTTGCACTTTCCCTTCAATTAGTTACACATATTTACAGGATTACCTATGAGCCTTTTCCAAGGTGGAGTCTCAGCTTTCTCATGCTTTCTTCATACTCCTTACTCTCAATAATTATTACCTCTCCTCCAGACTCTCTTCTATATAATAATTTTCCTTCAGTACTGAGGAACCCAGACATGTGCATGGCCCTCCCAGTATGCCCTCAGTGCTGAAGAGAGGGGAAGAATCACTTCCCACACCCTGATGAGAGTTCTTTACTGTGATAATTTCAACTAGAATTTGTTTGGTAAGGAATGATCACTGGATCAAGGAGTAATTTTTTGTTTATTTTATTTTTTGAGTTTTGTGGTTTGTTTTGGTTTCCTTGTTTGTTCTATGAATGTAAGCACACTAAGAGCAAATATTTTATTTAATTTGAAGTGATATTCAGGTAATACATGAATTTTTACAAGATATGGAGCCAAGACAGCAGGTTAACAGAAGAGAGACAAAATGACCAAACAAAATTTAGGTATGAAGATATATGATTTATTTTTTTAATCAGGAAAGTCACAAGTTGCATTATTTTTGTAAGAATATTCCAAAAAAAAATAATTGCTTTTAGCATTATTTAATGACACTGGTATCTTATAGGGAAATGCACAAAAAAATTATAAACTCAAACTAATTGGATTTTCTTATTATTATTATTTAAATAAGGTAAGCCCCACTAGCGCCTATCATGAGTTGGGGTTTCTTAAACATTAATTAAAAAGGAATAGATAAAAATAGGGGAATAATTTAAGGGTAAATGAACTGTCCAGAGAACCCTGGAGAAGGGGAGGATGTAAGTCACTTCAACAATTGGTAACCAGTTGTTTGACACCATGGGAATCTTGATGAGCTTATCTCTATACAGTCCTATACCTGATGCCAAGAGAGACTCCAGACAAGGTCCCCAACAGGACCAATCCCAGACTGACTTCTGGAAGATATTTAGTCTTCCCATCAACAATTAGGTCTCACACATTTACCACAATCATGGGATGAAAATTCTGAAAAATTTAATGAAGGGGAGAGCTGTGTTTTGAAAAGATTTTTTTTTTTTAAATAATAATCCTATCATGGTTTTGAACAAAGTATATACAGTTTACTTCAGAAACATATGAAATACTAATTTTATTGCATTAAAAACTATCTACATTTATCAGAATACATAATTGGAGTTTCCATCCAAAACGGAGTCTACGCGCATCTGTTGTCATAAATTAGTGCAAAATGCTCTTAATTGAATGAATCTTGATCCACCAAGTTTTTGACCTGAGGCTACAATAATATCCAGATACTTAATTACGTGTGGGATCTTAGGAATTATTTTTTTTAAAATTTATTTGCATGTGCTTAGGCATGATACTGAATGCTTCTCACTATCATAAGAAATTAATTTGCCAAAACCATTTGGCTGGGATAAATTTTAGTAAAGTGGTCCTGCCCACTACAATTAAAGGTGTCCCAATCATGTTTTGAGTAACAACTAGCCCATACCTAGTTTTATGTGACATAATTGAAACTAGGAAATTGTTCTGTCAATTACAATTAGAAGGGTGAGTACCATGGTGAAAGGTCACTCAGCCTTTGGCCAAATTGAATGAGTTTCAAGAAGATGCTTTTAACACTACATAATACTAATGTAACAAAACAGTAGACTCCAGTATAAAAGTACTAATGGTGTCCATCAGTACTTTGAATTCTATTCTTTCTTATCTTTTTCTTCAGATCCAATCATAAGAAAAATACTAAAAATTTTGAATTCAGTTTCAATAACCCACTGAAAAAAAGTAAGATGACAGCCTCAAAAGTCATTCAAATGTTCAATTACTAGTACTCAGAGTAAAACAAATTAAAAAGCTCTCAGCCATATATTATGTTGTATCTTGCCTGCTGATGCATTTTAACAAAAGAAAAAAAATCTTCTTAATTTTTATTAAAAATAGTTATGGATTAGATAAATGATCACAGAAAAAGCCCCACATGAAACACCTTCATGACCAGAGTTTAGGTGAAATTTTCATACATAATAAATTAATAAGGTCTCTGACCTGAGAAACACTTTATTCTCCTTCCAAAACAGCATAAACATGTGCATTTACATATGCACAGGAACATTTAGGATTCAGGCAGGCATTAGAGAATGGCAAAGACAGTGACAAATGCATTAAAATAGAAGGCAAATGCCACAATATTCAATTCACTGCAGCACAGTCCTGAAAAAAATAGTTATTTTAAATCTTTAATTCACTTGTACTGCTTTCATTGCAGTACAAATATGAAAATAAAAAAAAGCTAGAAACTGTTGCTTTACCTTTAGGTAGTTGGTTACTATAACAAAGTATTTATTGAATTATCTTCAGTATATTTTTTCCAAAAGAATTTCTTCTATATTTAGTTTATTCTATTCTTTTTGTTAATACAATCGATCATTCCAGAGGCCTTCAAAATTACATCTTTCCCAATATTCATAGATAAATTGGTTATGTTTGGAAAGGATCTTAAAGATCATTCTATTCCAACCCCATCCATGTCGTGGGCAGGGATGACATAAACTAGACCATGTAACTCAAAGCCCCATCCAACCTGGGCTTGAAGAGCCACAGCCTCCCTGGGCAACCTGTTCTAGTGCCTCACCACTCTTATAGTAAAAACTTTCTTCCCAATACCTAAACCTGACGGCTTTCCATTTAGTGTCATTGCCCCTCCTCCTGTCATTATATGCCCTTGTCAAAAGTCCATCTCCAGATTACCTTTAGGTACTGGAAAGCTGCTAGAAGGTCTCCCTGGAGCCTTCTTCAGGCTGAACACTCCCATGTCTCTCCATCTATCTTCACAGGACAGGTGCTCCAGCTCTGTGACCAACTTAGTGGCCATCCTCTCAACTCAGTCTCACAGTTCTTCTCATGTTGGGGCTGGATGTAGTGCTTTGTGGGGTCTCACAAGGATAGAGGTCAGCTCACTTGACCTGCTGGCCATTCTTCTTTCAATGAAGCTTGTGATACAGTTAATTTTTTCATCTGCAAAACTATATTGCTGTATCATATTGACCTTCTCATCCACCACACCCAAAATCCTTCTCCTCAGGGCTGCTTTCAATCTATTCCTTACTCAGCTTGTATCAGTGTTTGAGATCGCCCTGAACTAGATGCTGGACCATGCACTTGGCCTTGCTGAACTTTGTGGGGTGTACATGGGCCCACCTCTCAAGGTCCCTTTTGATGGCATCCCCTCCCTTTAGTATGTCAACCACACCACACAGGCTGATGTCACTGGCAAATGTGCTGAGGATACACTCAATCCCAATGCCCATGTCACAGAAATGGTCAATAGCAACAGTGTCAATGGCAATCCCTGGGGGACACCACTCCTCACTGATCTCCACTCGGACAGAGAGCTGTTGACCATAACTCTGATAAGAACCAGCCAGCCAATTCCTTATCTGCTCAGTGGTTTATCTGTCAAGTCTGTGGCTCTCCAGTTTACAGACAAAAACATTATATGGGACAGTGTTGAATGTTTTGTATATGTCCATGTAGGCAATGTCCATCACTCTTCCTTTATCCATCTGTGCTATAAATAGAGGATATGCTTCATCATCTTTCCAGATTCAGAGGTCAAACTGAAAGGCCTGTAGTTTTCAGGTCTTACTTTTTTAACTTTTTAAAAACTGGGAGTTGTGTTTTCCATTTTCTGGTCAGTAGGAACTTCACCAGTCTGCCACAACCTTTCCAATACTGTAGATAGTACCTTAACCCCTTGAGAAGAACCAATTTGTTTTTTATTTATGCCTCAATATGTGTTACACATGGCATGAAAAATTGCCATTTCTAGACAGCATTTGAAAAACTCCAAGGCGAGAAAGTCAACTATCTCTATGGGTGTCCTGTGCCAGAACTTGGCCTTCCTCTCAGCAAAATATGTTTTCCCAATTCATACAACATTATGATCCTTCTTCCAGGAAAAAAAATTGCAATCCTGAATTGTATCATGCAGTTCAGAGATTCACCTATGTTTTACTAACGTTGACACTGGAGTATCTCAAGATAAATCAAGTGTGAAATTTTTTATCTAATTAAGTCAAGTGGAGTTTCTCCAAGGATTTCAAAAGGGTGAAAAATTTACTGATAGTCTGATTTCTAGAAAATCTTACAGCACTGGACCAACAATGAAAATATCATTAATAAACAGAGGTGACTTTTATTTGAATTAAGCAATATAGGTATTTCTCAGCTATGCAATGTAATACAATAGCATCTGTCTTCTATATACATAATTTTGATAGACTCTTACAGCCAAAAAGATACTGAAATGCTATTTTTCCTTGAATAAAATAAGTATTTATTTGAAAATATATGCTGACATTAATGATTCAGGGAAATAATGTCAGTGATTTTTCTCTAGAGTCAAGTTGCAATAGAGAGAGATAAAGTATCTTACATATTTGAATTTTCAGAATATTAATGCTATTAATTACCCATTATAAGGAAAAAAATCATGCAGGTCTGGAAGAACCTGTCTCAAGTACACCATATTGATAATTTCTAGTACAACTTTTTTATATGTGTCTTATGATTTACTTGATAGTCTTACTGTATGTAATGGAGACACTTTAAACAACAAGATTAAATAGTTTCTTTATTCACTTTTTCAAACTTATTTGCAATTCAGAAAATATTTCATTTCATTATCTGGCTATATGATAACTTTAAATAGTACTATACAGCTACATCTATTCTGACTATATGATATTTGAAACCTGCTGGATTCTTGTCCAACAAAGTAGCTTCAAATTATTGCTTCAGATTTGTAACTCATTCATTAAAAAAAAAAAGTGTGAAAGAACACCTTATCCATCAGCGATATGTGAAAGCCTAACAGTATAATAAAGAAGGTGAGTAACCTATTGCTTTGACAAATTTATTCACTCATATTTTTAACATAAGCCCTCATTATCTAAAGTTGTTATATGTTGGTTATAATTTCAGCCCTGTTCAATTATTACTTAGAGTAGTTACAAGTCTGGAAAAGTATTTTATGGCAGACATCTTCGGTGGGTCAGATATTAATTAGAGAATTAAAGAAATTCATACTGAAATACTCTGTGCCATTTTGACCTATCTTCATTGTACTGCAACATTGAGGTAGTCTTTTGAGGTACACTCAGTGCTATGCTGCCACAAACCATTGAACATCCTCTTGAAGAGACAATCTAGTGAGATATAAATATCGTTCTTTTTTTTTTCTTTTCTTATGAATTTGATGGTGTGCCTCCACCCCAGCCTGACCTTTATTTCCCATAACTCTTGCTCAAGTAACCACCAGCAGCAGCTGTAATTGGGTGCACATGGTCATAGGGGTTTAATAGGACTCCAAATAGATCTGTATAAGACAGATAATGCAATAGCCGAGGGCTCTTCTAGGCAATTCACTTAACCAGAGCGCTGGTCAAGGCCTGATCCAAGACAAGTATGGAATAAACTAACATCTGTAGTCAACATGCAAATATGACTATAAAATAATTATCTAACTCCATAAACATGTCAGGTCCTGTTGAGTCTCTGGCACAGAAGAGGGCTGCACATCAGGATGTCCTTTTGAGAAAGGACATATCTCAATGTTCCTTTTTGAGGATGAGAGACTTTTTTTGCTGACATACTAGGTAAGTGAATTGCAATGAACATCCTCAAATTTTGAAATCTTAGCTAAAAGGATTGATTATCAATAAAGAGTCACTGGGACTAAGTATGGATCCAGACTTAAGTAAACTCCCCTCTGAGAAGGTGTAATGGATGCCTTTCTTAACCTCATGGCTCAATGGGAGGGTGTCCCTGAAAGGTTTGTCTGAACTTGCCTTCTATGCAGCAATTATAATCAAGTGTACCTGGCCTTCTAGTCCTGTTAAATGACTGTCATATTAACTATTAAACTTTGTTAAATTGCTGGTTTATGTCAATAAACATATTGTAACTTCCCTGCTCCAAGTAAAGTGTCTCACTCTATCCACAACAAAGAGGCAACCTATTAAAGGCCTTATAGCACAGACACTTACCTATGTATTTTTCAAAACTGGGGAGAGAACAAGAATTTAGTCAGAGAAGGAAAACAGAAAAGAAGGTATTTAAGCAGAACAGTAAGTGCCTAATATTATTGTTTTCATTCATGACTGTTTCTTCTCAGTATATGAATTTTCACTAGATGACAAAAAATTAATTGTGTCTCAGACAATGGATTGTACTCAAAGCCAGATCCAAAAACTCATTCAGGTGTCTCCAGCAGTAAGACAAAGAACAAAATGATGGATGCTGATGAACAAAAACTCATATAGTTTTTTAGGGGGGCTTAGGGCTGGGGTTTTTTTGAGGATTTTTTTTTAAGCTATGCATGAATTATTTTTTTAGATTTTAAAAACATATTTTAATAAGACAAATGAAGTACTTTTAGTGAAGAATGTAAGTAAATCAAGCTACTACCTATGTTCAGTTCACATCTGAAAAGAGAAGGTGAGTTAAATTGTACTCAAACCATCTAATTATAAAAAACCACCCTGGAAATTTAAGTCGAAATTCTTTATTTAGTGCTATAGGAGTTACTGAAATAATTGCTACCAACATATGGATAACTCTAAATAGAGTTCTAGAGACACATATGTTAGCTAAAAAATAAAAACTGGTTGGAGTTAACACCTTAATTTTGATTTTTAAGACCTCATACAAACAAGAAAGTTTTTCACCTAAAATCATATTCAGGGGTATTCCTGAATTGTAACTTCAAATCAAAAACCTTCATCTATTACCTTTTGTCTATATTTCTCAAAATATCCAGTTTCAGAAAACAAAAAACACCAAAAAATCACTCTGTGTCAGGATAACTTTTGACACCCCTCCCCTGCGCATCTTTCCCTGTTTCTTTCCCATTGGATTGTAACATTCACCTAGATAAGGAAAAACTCCTCAAGTTTGAGCAGATTCTGTACATCTCTCACTGGCACACAAATTCCAGATATATTCAGAAATTAGGAGCTGTTCCTTCTAAACCTTCTGGGAACTTTTTTATGTTAGACATGTACATGTTTTGAGTACTTTTGACACAGGTTGTAAAACATTCATCATGTTGAAGCTATCTATGCCCTGTAGATTCAAGGTTCAGGGAATAAAAGAAGAACTTCAAAGAGCACTGCAGCTTCAAACCTGAGTTTAATTAGTTATTTATTAACCCAGATTGATGGATGAGGTAAAAATGAACAAAACCAGAACTACCTTTCACTGTATCTTGTGCCATGAACTGTGGAACTTCTCCACACTCACATGACTGTCACTTCACAGTGGGATCTGCTTCTGATTTGGAAAAGGCTGCCATCCAGGCAGGGGCCAACAGAAGGAACCTCCATGGTAGCAGACAAACACGCTCACTGAATTTTGAGTAGGGCCCCAACCAAGAGGACAAGAAATGCCCACCACTGTCATCTTCTGCCAGGCAGTGAGAGCCACAGGGTGCTAGAAGATTGCTGTAATTGCTGCAGATACATATTTCTCAAGGAAGATAGTGCTGTCAGTCTTAGGACACAAAGGAATATTGAAAAGTGAACATAATAATAAGAGATAAATACTAGATTCTAAATACTATAATACTCCCTAACTTTTAGGGAAGATTTTCTTAAGCAGACCATTCTGGCTGTTTCACCTTTAAAACATCAAAAGCACTGACAGTTGTTGGCTCTGTATATACCTATGTATACATATATATAGATATACACATATATGGACCTTTTGTCCACAGGAATGGACACAGTGTTCCAACTTTTACACACAGCTCAGACAAACCAGCTGTGTACAGATTGGTCGTCAACATTTCCCTGTGAATAAGTACCAGGCATTTCCCTTGTCAGTCTACCATCAGTCCCCTTACAAGAAGTCTAGACATTTAAAGAATCTGTACAAGTTTCAGACAACTAATGGTTCTCTGTCCTCAGGAATCTGGCACATAGCTACATAGTTCTGTTCGGTTTAGTTCCAAGTTCCTTTTGCAGATACTTTTCATAGCATACAAGGAGAGCACAACAAAGGAAGGTGAGCTGCAGTAAGACAAAACCGACGAATAGTACGAAAACTTCAAGTACTGTGAATCACTGGGACCAGAGTGTAGCCATCTGAGAGTTCTTACAGAACCAAAATTCAAAGTATCAGCATCATGGGTGAGCTATGCCTTTTTAAAATACAGCTTCTTCTGAATGTAGTGAAGTCCCTAATGGATTTCTGTCTATAAAAGAGAAGCAAAAGAAGGAAACATGAATTAGAGGTTGGACAGTTTCTACACAATTCCCTGGAAACCCAGGGCTTGATTTAAAGTCAAAGGAAGGTTGCTCCAGTTTTGTGTTCAGATTTTCGCTTTTATTCAGCCACGATACTTGAGAACAGAAATCATGGCATAACTACAAATTATGTAGTAGCTATGTGAAATGTACAGCCTGTGTATATAATTTTGGGAATTTAGTTGCATTTGCATCTTACCTAAGTTATTTTTGCTATTGTCAGATTTATAATAATTATTTTACATCTAGTCCTGGCTGCTGCTTTTATATCAGAGTAAATTTTCATGTGCAAGTTTTCCTTTGAACTCACCTTTAGAATCAAATAGAATTGAATAGTGACCTGTAAAACATTCATATTTGGAGATCTTTCCCAAGAAAAAACCTCCCATTTGTAAGTATTTGGCAATGGTGAAAAAATATAATAATAAAATAAAAATTACAGTTTAAAAAGGAAGAAGATAAGTACAAACCATGTTGTAGGAATCTGATGACCTTAGAATTTGTATAAGCATTCATTTACCTCTAAGCCGTAAAAGTTTTAACAAGGGTTGAAAAGCATTTTAAGAAATCTAGGCGCAAACCTGTTTCTGTGCCCATAAGCTGTGTGAATATATTGTCTAGGTTCTCCATACAATGCTTGAACAGATTAAGCATCTAAGAAAAGCATCTGGCTAAATCCAGAAAAAAAATAAAGTTACTTAGATCAGGACACATGAAGGAGAAATGAGTACTTCAGGTCCAGCTATAATTTCTTTACATAAGCACAACTTTTAGGATAACATATATACTTGTCTAGTCCCATAAACACACAGTAGTTACTTTTGTTTGTTTGTTTCAATTACTATTATTTTTATTTTTTAAGTGAATCAAATGCAAGTCCAGTTGTATGAAGTCAGATTTTTGGAAATCTGAATGTTACAATCTAAATGTATATATCTGCATTTGCAAGCAGCTACTCTATTTTTAGAGGCAAAAGCATATTTTAGAACATATGAAAAATCTACTTAGTTAAATGAATGCAATTTCTCTAACAAATTATTGCTTTTTTAATATACATATATTCATTGGAAATGTTTAAATACAAGTCACCTGTTGGACATAATTTATTTGAATTTTTTTGACACAGTATTGGACTCTTAATTTTGGTTTCATTAAATTACCCAGTAAGATTTTTCCTTCCTTTTTTTTTTTTTTTTTTGTTTTTTTTTTTTTTTTTTTTTTTTTTTTTTTTTTTTTTTTTTTTTTTTTTTTTTTTTTTTTTTTTTTTTTTTTTTTTTTTTTTTTTGTTTTTTGTTTTTTGTTTTGTTTTGTTTTTGTTTTGTTTTGTTTTGGTGTTGTTGTTGGTTTGGTTTGCTTTTTCTTAAGGCAATCATTCCAAGACAAAGTGAATTAAAATATATACTAACAAACTAAAAAAAGTTAAGTATTCTGAAAATTAAGATGAACATTCATTTTTAAGAGCTTTTTTTCTCTCACCTACACCAGTGATTTTCACAGTCCTGTGACAAGCATATACTCTTTTCTGGCAGAGGAAGAAGAATGAAATTGAAATGGGTGAGAAGATTCATTGACTGTTGTCTTACGCATCTTAAGTGCCTTGTTTTTTTAAGTGAAACCTAATTTCAGACAGATTTGAGGCTAAGGAGAAAGAAAAGAGAAGGAAAATAGAATTTGGAAAGAGACAAGAGAGGGGAAATAGAGGGCAGGGAGAAGCAGAGGCAGGAAGGAGACGGAAGCTCATTGGAAAATGTCTTCACAACTAATGCTAGACTGAATTCAAAAGGAACTGTCTGCCTTGTCAAAGAGACAGTAGTAATTCATTCTGCCAGGGGCAGTAGTTTGTTCTTGCTGGCTCATTTTTGCAACAAATTGGCTTGATAATTCATGTCAGATTTTTTTTGCAGATTATAATGAGAGTGTAGTGAAGATGAAAAAATAGAATGTATTCTGCCCAGTGAAGTTCTCCATAAAAAGTGTATTATTCTATACCACTGACCATTCAATGAAGACATACAAATAAGCTGCTTCCTCATAGGCTGCAGGTTCTCTGTCTTCAATATTGTTCCTCAAAACCAATTAAAAATGCATCCTTGCATCAAGGGGAGGTGTGGGGCTCCAAAAATCTCATTTAACAAGAATTTTTAAAGGGCTTATGGTTGTTCATGTTAAGGGGATGGGAGAAATACCAACAAGATAGTCTCAAGAGTTAAAACAAGAAAAACTTTACTGACAATTTTAGAAAAACAGAGAACTGTGGGAAAAGGGTTACTGCAACAGTCAATCAACTCAGAACACTTCTCAAAGCATTACCTTGACCTATCTAGCAATTTAGCAAAGTCTAAGTGCATTCAACTCTAAGTCATACAAAAATTTTAAGAAAAGAAAATTAGAAGAAGAAAGCCACAAAAGATACAGAAAAGGACACATATAGCTACCAGCTCCTGGGTTTCAGGAGTGTTCAGTTGATAGTGAATTACAAGTGAAACTAGGATTGAGACATATACCCATCTCGTGCACAGCTCTAGATATCCCTCAGCCTTCCTGGGTTCTGCCTCAGGTGGGATTTTTGGTCCTTTGGCCACTCAGGAGCTGGGATAGGAGCTCTCGGGCAGGTGTGGAGCATTGCCTCTGGTGTAACAGGAATTGGCAGCCACTGCCAGGCTGGGATAGAGGCTCTAGGGGTGAGGAGTGTGGAAGGTGGCTCTTCCTCACCAGAGCAAGAGGAGCGCCTGACCCTTGCCCCACACACATGCACCCCAAAATGTCTTGAGACATCAATATCTCCAACCTCTCATATGAGGGAATTTAGATCCATACCTACTGTCCTAAACAGGCACAGAAAAAAAAACCTAGGTTTTTTAATTTCTCAGGTGAAGCAACTTGTTAAAACCGGCATTGTTTGGGAGTGGTCAAATAGCTAAGGTAATGCAACATTTGCATTCTGCCTATCTATCACCCTATGAAAGAAGTATACAAAAAAGTAATAAAACATTTCAGACATATATTTATGCATCAAAGACAGAAACCTTAGACAAACATTTCTAAAAAGAATTGTTTATCGAATTAAAATGAGAATATAATGGGAATTTTTGGGAAAATTTTATGGTAATCCTTGAGGATAATTAAATACACTTACGCTGAATTTTCTCTTTTTTAATTATTACTAAACAATGCATTTAATAGTCCTACCACTGTAAAAATTCTTCAAGGAACCTACCGAGATATGCCATAAGCTGAATCTCTTTATATACTTGCACCAGCACAATTCCTGTGGGCATCAGAGACACCTTAGCCCGGCTTTGGGTCCATCCCCCAGCCAAGATCTGCTGCCCAAATATGACATAATCACATTTCCTTTGAACAAATAGTTATTCAAAACTCATTTTGAATAACAACAAATTTATTACAATTCATTACAACAACAGATGCAATGTAGTCCTTTGTATTACAAGAATAAAATAACTTTTTACCTATTATCTGAAATACTACCTCTTCTAAGGATAGTATTTTAAAAGCCAGTGAGATTTAAAATTATAATAAAAAATCTTTATTTTAAATGTAGTGTATTGCAAGTAATAGTTGCAAAACTGTGGGGGGAAATAATGTCACTAGTCTTGAAAAATAGCTAGAGTTTTCTTTTGCATTTGTTAATTTTTGTCATCATGAATAGCAAAATAATGTTACCAATAAATCAATAAATAACAGAAAACTGGTCGTGTTAGAGATTGCTCTGAAATTAGAGATAAACCAATTTCTGACAATAAAAGTATTTTCCTAGGTCTTCTTACAGACCTTTATGCATGAAGCACCTGTTTAGTTAGCACAGTAGGAGTCAAAGATGGTGCAGTTGAAGTCTTTTCTGCCCTTGATTGCCTGTTTTTCTTTAGGAACTCAATAGCATCTATTACAAATATGATTTTGTTGGGGTTTCTTTCCTGAATTAATATGACAGATAATAACTTAATCTAGCATTAAAAAAAAACAAGCTAGTCCCTTGAAGTACTATAGATGAATTATGCTTATTTTAAATAAGCCTATAGCCTATAGCCTAGATACATATCAGTATATTCCACTATATTTCCCCAGACACATATTTAGTCACTCTTCTGTCTGTTTAAAAAATTCTATTCAGAGACTAGTGTTTCAATAGCCATTAAATTATATCAAAAATTTTGCTGAAGCATTAGTTGTTTTGACTTCTTCTTTTAAGTTTGTAAATAGAAATTTTCTTTCCCAAAGTTCTATTTTTTCTTTAATATATTTCAGAAAAAAAAAATAAAGAATACTGTTCTGCACCTTTGAGCTGCTGGTTTAAATAAAGGATAGATTTATGTCTGTCTTTGAAAGGTTTCATACTGTGATGTTGGAAAAAATATTGTGAACCTCTTGAAAAGCAGCACACATCTGAGATTACTGTAGGTCACTAGCACCGTTCAGGTCACATCAGGATTGAGCTACATATGTTTTAAATACTGTCACTTTTCATCATTTATATTTTAATGGTCAGACACTGCTGATGCATTTTGATGCTAGAGGGTGAAAAAGTCTATTTTGAAATACCAGCCCTATAAAGTTGAAAAGATTCCCCCAGCACACTATACACAGTCAGACAGCAGGGGACTGTAACAGAGAGGTGTTGAATTAAGCCTGGTTAACTCAGATGAAAGAACCGATCTCTTGAACAGGATGAACACAATTTGTGCTACCAGATTTCCTTCATATAGCCCAGCACTCCACTGATTTAAAGAGGATGTTAAATTAAAGCTATAGCATAGCAGCAGGGAGATGATTCCAGCAGAGACAGCATTAAAATTAACTTTCTTATAGCAAAAGCTGTTGCATAAGAGACTGAGAGGGCAGGGGAGGATGAGGTTGAGGCTGTGTTTCGTTGTATGACATCAGCAATATCTCTGAAATTTACAAAGATGATAATAATGTTTCAATAAAGTTTTAATCAGGTAGTCAAAGTTAAAATGGGCAAATTTCACTGCTGATACAATGAATAACCTAATCTTACAAAAAGGAAAAAGAAATATGGGGTGTTGATTCTGATCTCAATAGCACCTGGCAGTGCTATTGGTGTCCTTTGCCGTTATGAGAGGCAGTTCCTTCTAATTCTTCAGACTTTTTCTAATTGTGAGACTTTTTTGCTCTATAGGGAGGTCTGTGTGCAATTCTTCCAGTTAGCCAGGCATCTAAGAAACTTGCTGGATCATATTAATCCATATTTGAGTGGATTTCATTGTCCATCCTTGAATGCTTCTTTCTAGGCTTAGTTGATTCTTGTGGGGAATAGTGTGCATACATATTCTGTTCTGGTATATAACCATCCTATAGCCTCATCTGCTCACTCAGTTTCTGGAACTAATAAAAAGACAAATATGTTTAGTTTGGACCATGTTAAGTTTAGAACTCATCTGACTCCAGGAGTGCTTCCTATTTATGGACAGAGCCTACTTCAGTTCCTAGCATCACAGCATCAGAGAGTAACGGAATCACAGAATTACAGACTCAGAGAGTGGTTGAAGCTGTAAGAGACCTTTAGAGCACAACTAGTCCAAATCTGCTCAAACAGAACCACTACAGATTGATGCCCTGCACTATGTTAGTGTGTCCTGGACCATATCCAGATGGCTTTTGAATATCTCCAAGAAAGGGCACTCCACAACATCTCTGGGCAACCTTTCCCAGTGCTTGGTCACCCTTACAGTAAAGGGTATATTTCCCTCAAGGTCCTTTCTTGATGTTTGGAGAAAACACCCTTGAAAACAGACTGGATCTATTGCCTTTGCACCTTCCTTCAGGTAATTAGATAAATTGATGGGATTTCCCATGGTCCTTCTCTTTTCTGAGCTAAAAAGTCTCAGATCTCTCATTTTTTCCTCATATTGGTGTTATCTATACATTAATCAACACTGTAACCCTATCAAACCATCAATGTCTGATTAATATTTCAGGCAACAAATGAAATTATTCAGAAGAAATATGTTTGTGAATTATACCCATTAGGAGAAACATTAAAAAAATTATCTGATGAGAAAGGTTGATAATAGAAAAGAAACTCAAAGGCTTTAATTTCTATAACTTTATTTTCAGGACTTCCTGAAATGTATACGTATGGTTTAGGAATAAAACAGTGTTTCACACTTCTTAAATTAATTTATTTTGCTTTAAAGAATTACAGCTTCTAATATAAAAATCTACAATAGAAAAAAACCTACAACATACAATAAATGCTTCAGTCTCATATAGTACTTAGTATCTCAAACCTTTGTCTAAAAATATGTTAATTCTGTATTTACTGATATATATGCATCTTTACTATACTGATATGCACTCATTAGGAAGAATTTTTTTTTCTTTCCTTTTTTAACAGGAATGAGTTTCCTCACTAAGAAATGTCTGGGGTTTTGGGGTTTCTTTTGGTTGGTTTGGGGTTTTTTGTTTGTTTTTTTTGGTTTTTTAGTTCTTAAAACATGTAAGAATCACTGAAAACTCAAAATCACTCCAATTTGCCAGGTATAAATGACATTTTAAGTTACGAATGTCTTCCTTTTACTGTTTTCAAGGCACTGTGAGAATGTACTTATTTCTTTATTTTGGGAATTAGAGAAAGATTTTCTTATTTCAGACAGGCATTAAAACTTCTGAGAGTTTTATAGCAATATCTCTGAAACAGACATGAGTGGTAATCTACCCTAGTTTTGACTCTCCTGCCCATGAAGATAAAGAATTTCTTACAGTTTAATGTTGTATAAGAAAAAAAAAATCTTTATTATTTAATATTTTATCGTAGTTGCAAATATGTTAAGTCCTTGTCATGGTTTAACGTCCGCTGGCAACAAAGAACCATCACTCACTCCTCCCACACCAGAGTGGGGGAGAGAATGGGAAGAGTAAATGTGAGAAAACTCATGGCTGAGATTAATAGGTTGAGATTAATAGGTAAATCAAAAGCTTTTGCATTCAAGCAAAGCAAAAATTGGAATTCATTCACTCCTTCCCACTGGCAGGCAGGTGTCCAGCCACCTCCAGGAAAGCAGGGCTCCATCACATGTAATGGTTATTTGGGAAGACAAATGCCATTACTCTTCCTTCTTCACCCAGATTTCTATGCAGAGCATGTTATATGGTCAGCTGGGATCAGCTGTCCCAACTATATCCCCTCCCAACTTGTGCTCTCTCAGCCTCCCTGCTGATGGATTGGAATAAGAAGCAGGAGAGACCTCAGCTCTGTGAGAGCACTTCTCAGCAATGACAAAAATATGTCTATATAATCAATGCAGCAAAAGTCCAAAACATAGCCCTATACCAGCTACTGTGAAGAAAATTAACTTTATCCCAACCAAAACCAGCACAGTCCTTCAGTGGAAACAGGAGAATACTTTAAAATTGACTCAATGAAAAATAGGAGATGAGAAAAAAGAGAAAGATAAGGACACAGACTATAAACAGGATTAATTACTTTTTAGAGTGAATAGTATCTGCAGTTCTGTGGAGGATTAAAAAGCCCGTGGTGACTAGGAATATCACACAACACCTAGGTGAAAATATAGATAAAGTTTAAATAATTAGAAGTCAAGATGAGATTAATCTTGTTCTCTTGGGGATAAATCATTCAATCATTCCCTACATACAGTAGTCCTATGGTTGTGAAAGCTACCACCAAGATTGATAAACAGCTGGGGTTTTGTGTCATTTTCCCATTTTTTTACAAGGAAATTTTTTAAAAATGAAAAAGGATGGTGAGTAACGTGGCATCAAAGGAGACACATTTTAAAAAAATAATCAAGTAGGTAACTCACTAGATGAAGTAAAAAGAAATCAAAAAGATTAACATGAATAAGGCAGGGGGGAAGTTCCCTGAGGAATGGAGGGATAGTACAGAGTGGAGGTGGTGGTGCCTGGCATACCCCCTTACTTATGATGCAAAAAATGTGTGAATGGTGAATGTGTCTTATGTAGTGTCTTGCTGGAAGCATAAAATGTAAAATGCATAAACTAGAATTCCTCATTCCAATGTAATTCCAGTTCAAAAAATGATCAGCAAAACAATTTATACTTTATCTCTTTGAGAGTATTATGTGTATAATTTGCCATATTTTGAGTAGAGTACTGTCCTGGGTAGAGGCTATTTTGCTCTTTTCTGTAGATTTCATAGTGAGATCAGAAAATACATTATCCTCCTATATTTTCTTCAGTATACTCAGAGAAATATGATTTTTATTGCCCAGATTTTATTTATTCAGATCTTGGATTTGCTGAATTTCAATATGTGTCACCACATTAGCATTTTCTTGGAGGCAAGCAGTGGAAGAAGAGATTGAATTGTGTGAAGACCTTTTGCGTGTTATCAAATTTCTCAAATTTCCTAGCTGGGCTTCCAGATATCTTTCTAGTGGTGGTTAAGTGATGTCTCATACAAGTTACATGGCTTCTATTTTGCATTACTAAGAATAAAGAGTGTGTTGCAACTGTTTATGAGGTGCTTACTTATTATGCATTTTCACAAACAGATTAGATGAACCTAATAGCACTTGGAGTGGAACAGTAAAGGCCTAATTGCTAGGGAAGTTCATTCCACAGTTCTCAACCATTCCCTCAACAGTAAACATCAGTCTGGCTGGGATTTGAATCTTCACCTAACAAACAGAAGATAGAAATATTGCCATTTCCTTCCGTTACCTTCCATGCCTAATCTCCTTAAATGAAAAGCTTTGAAATGACTGTAGGGGTGGAGGGATAGGAGGGGTGGGATATTACCTTTTCTAGAGGATTCATAACACTTTCATGATTCACTGAGAGCACTGAAATATTATTTTGTTAAATATTAAATTTCAAGATATGTTTTGACATTTAGAAGATGGTTAGGGCTATGAATAAATTTCTGTACTAAACAGAAAATATGCTGTGCTATACTTTGCTGTGCAGGTATAAAAGAGCTGTTTCACTTGTCTTCTTTTGTATAAACAGCAATTCTGAAGCTTTAATTCCCCACTCAACACCTGGAAAAGGTAGAAGAGTTAACAGATCCCACTGATCATGACTTAGACCATGACTGGTTCACTTACAGGTATATCAGTTACTGTAATTATGTCATTTAGGATGTTAAATTTTCTGGCATTTTAGGGACTATTGGTTACATTGATTTTTATCACTTCAATGAAGATCAAAGCTTTCAAGTACTTCTTTCATGCAATTGTGATACAGATGTTTGTCAAGTATTTGAGTATGGGGTTAGTCTGTCTTTGTAACGTATGTATAACCAGGAGCAACATGTTTGGAATTTGAGAAGAAGATTATTGCAGGATAGATTATATCTCTCATCCTTTATTTGAAGGAAAGATATCTTTGAGAAAGAACTGTCCTGTTCTATAAAACTGTCATCAGGATAGCTTAAGGCCAAAATTTACAGTAAAATTCCCTTCAAAAATGTAGTTATCAATCTCTGCAAGCCACATCAAGATCCTGATTCTGTCAAGACAACTTTCTAATAACAAAATTATTTTTCTGATTGCTGGTTGATAGTTACATGTGAAATTGTCTAGTATTGAACAATTACAAGGCACAATAAGGCAAAAGTTTTGCTTTTCTCTGTTTAAATGAGCTTGTCTGAAATGTCAGTATCACAGTACTATACACAGTTCAGGCTGAAGGACTGACTGAAGGTCTCTTTGTGCATTAACTAATTCAGTCTTGAGGCTCAATTTACACAGAAGATGATCCAGACTCAAGTACAGCCCTTTGGCTGATTTAGGCAACTTCCTGCTTCTTGTGTGCTCCAGTCCAGGAGTAAATCCTTGAAAAAATACCCAAATAACACAAAAATCTCCTTGATGTAATTGATTAATTTTATTTATGCCTGTTTTTCGTATAAAAATTACAAGGGTTTGTTTTTGCAACTATATTTAAGAATAAGAAAAATTAATTCTATTTTACCTAATCAAGAGATTAGGTAAAAATCTTTTATTACTGCTACTCAAATGCTGAGGTTTTGCAGAATCCTATCCAGTGAAATATTTAAGTTTTTACAATAAAAAAAAGTAGAAACTAACAAATTAGATAAATCATGTGTCTATGTCAATTTTATTCATATAACAATTGAAACTAACAATCTTGAACAATCCCATCGTATTAAACAAAACAATACATTAAACATATCAGTGCTATATTAGACTTCTACAAATTGTATTTCTTCTGCTTTTGTGAGAGTTAGAGAAATGTAAGGAGAGGATTTAAGGAGACTCTAGACACACTAGGGCTATGTCTTCAGGGAAAGCTATCCTAAGGAGGAAAGCTACTTTGTGCCTCAATAAAGCCTATCCTCCGTTATTCAAGAACATTTCCTGTTCTCTGGGGTCCCGTGTTGAAAATATTCTGGTGAAATTCAGAAAACAAGTCCTAGTTTTCCATAGAGCTGAGGCAGAACATACCATACATATTCCTCTATCATCTGGAGCATCAATTATTTGAAGAATATTGTTCATAGATTTTCTCGCTTGATAAATTCAGAAGAAACTACCCAAATCAGAAAAGAGTTCACTAGAAGTCCAGCCATTGGTTGAGAAACTATTACTATTCTTGGGAATTTTGTAAATTGTAAATATATATCTATCTCTGTGTGTGTATAATAGTTACATAGTTATATATAGTTATATGTATATTATATGTATATATATAAATATATAAATAGAAAATAAGCAGATACACTTGTTTGTATAAATGTGCATGATGTATATGTATGTATAATGTACACATTTATATATTTAATATAATTTCAATTACAAAATAATTTAAGTACCACATTACAAAGATTTGAGGGATGATTCCAGTACTTTCCAAACTTTCTTCTTCATACATGGAATGACACTGACTTAATTCTGTGAATTTAGCCCTTACCAGAGCAGATTCAACTTATCTAATTTTGTCTGCTTTAAAATGTAAGTATCTAGTGTCAGCTACTTTCTTAGTCTTCCTCTATTGAAGGAGAAGTCATTCATGTAGATTATTTAATTATTTTAATCTTATTTTTATTTTTTATCTTACGTACTTTAGAGTGGAATTAGCTGTCTTCCCTAAATAAAGTTAAGAGCTATATGTTAATATAAGAGCTTATATATATAGAGAGAGAGAGAAAGAGAGCTTATATGAAAATGTTACTCTTAATTGAAAAGAAAAAAATCCAAACAACAAAACCACAAAAGTATATTGAAACAAATCCTAGCCTTACTTGCATTTGGTTCACTTTAGTCAGGTTCTGATAAATTAGGTGACAGCATACCACCATGGAATTTCTTGAAAGTATAATAAGCAACATGATAAACACTGTCTCTGGATATAAAACACAAACTGCTTTACTTTACAAGTTAAAATAACTTTTAGGGAAGAAGTTGCTTCAATTATGAGTAGATTGTATTTTGCATAATGATGAGAAATAGTTCCTTCAAGGCAGTAATGAATATGATCTATTTCAAATAGGAAATTCAACAGATTTTCATATTAAAAATATTTACTTTTTCTATTTCTCTATTTACTGAGTGCAGAGAGGAACTTTCTCCTACTAGATACATCTGTAAAACTATAGGTGTCCAGAAGAATACTGCTTCCCCAGAATGTGACATTTGTTGATCTTTATCTATAATTTGAAGATTTTTAAAAAAATATTAAACATATGTCTTTGCTTCACTTCATAATTCAACATGTAACTAGACCATGAATAAAAATTTGGATGGCTAAAAGATATGAGTTAAACTCGCAATGTAGCCAGTATACTTTAATACAGACAGTATGCTTCATACTTTTCTTTCCCAACACATATATACAAATATGCTATGCACCAGTTCCAAGAAGACCAGAACAAACCTTGCTTAATTTTAGAGTGAATTATAAATGGCATTTGTTATATAACTACAGAGGCAGCAAAACATCCACTGTTCTAAATGCCGATGTGCTTTTAAAGACAACTATTACTTCGCTTTTGTGAGCCGCTGATAACAGTATTATTTTTAAACAACAATTAACATTAGGTACCTAAGAAGTCAACTCACTCATACTGGTTTTATTTTTATCCAGAGTTTTCAGGCAGAAATTCATTATTGACTGATGGCAGTGCTGTGACACTATGAAAATGGCTATTAAATAATCCATTTGCTACACATTTAATTTAGCAGTTTTAGATTACTCCTTTAGATTGATAATAACAGTTGCTATTAAAAATAGCAGATATAACTGCACTCCTTACACAAAATGGAAGACTCAGGATATTTACCTTTCAGATTATCTTTTCTCTATATCCTGAAAGTACTTCACAATACAAGGTCTTGATATTATGAACAACTATAAAATGCTTTTAATCTTCAGCTGCTTTCAATAACAAGCAATAGCTCATCTTCACATGAAAATATCATCTTCATAGGATTGATATTTGTATGCCAAATAGTACATTACACTTTCCTAAAGTACAAAGGTCTACTTGTTGGATGTCTGATTCTTGGAGTCAAAGACATGGAACACTGATAAGCAAAGTTTCTAAGAATGTGCATAACTGATGTGCAAGAAAAACAATGTATTATTTCTTAAGATCTCAAATTTGCTGCAGATTCTTACAGTTTTTGCTGTAACATGTTTACAGCTTTTGCCTTTTTTGTATTCATTTTCAGTCTCATAGTATTTTTGGGGGACCCTGTGTCTGCTGTTAACCTCTCAGATTCCTTTCAAGTCCTAGTTAGATACCATACCAGACTGGATTGTAGAAAAAGCACTATTAATACAAAGTAAGGTTGTCTTTCCACTGCATTCACTCCGTAATCCATATTTAACTCTCCACCATACATTTTTAATTCAAGCCTAAATACAGGGTCAAACATTCACAGAATAACTGAGTTCTCAGTTTCAGCCACAGAGAACTCCGGGGCTTTTTGTTTGTGTTTTGTTGTTGTTGTTATTGTTTTGTCTGTTTGGTTTTGGTTTTGGTTTTGGTTTGGTTTTGGTTTTTTGAAACTGTTAATAGAGAAAGCTGACCAGTTAGATTTTGTTGGGATAGAAAGTTAGCACTGTGATAAACAGGTAAAATGAACAAGTTTTTCTGTTCTGTTTTGCCTTTATGGGCACTACTGGAGAAACCTCATTCTATTAACAGGTAGCTGCAAATCAGAATAATTCCTATAGAATTATTTTATAATACCTTTAAATTAACAGTTAACTTCCCTTTTGTCAAGCTGTAAGATAAAATGATTTAAAAAAACCCCCATAACTTAAAAAAATTCACTTCCACTTCATATAGCAAATATTAAATGCTTTTAGAAGTACGTAAGTAATGCCTAAGTAATTTTAGTTAAAAGTCTTGGATGTTTTATTTATAGAGTAGAATAGCATTTTCTTTTTTATAACTGTTGGTTATATTTATATTTTGACTAGTTTATATTAGTTATTCCTTGTTATGTTTTAGTGGATATAGTGGCATTTGTTCAAAGACTGGCTTTGGTGAACTTGGAGGTGTTTTCCAAATTAATGATTCTATGTTTCCATTCTGACTTTTAATTTATTTCACTATTCACAGAAAAACCAAGTTGTATGAAATGGGCCATCAATTTACAGGGCTATGTACAAAAAGTCTATTTTAAAAGGACTTTAAATTATGAAGTGTTAGACAGGATTCAGAGTGATGCTGACTTTATCATAGTGGCCATGGAAAGAACAGGAAAAAGTGAGCCAAGCAAACCTATTATTTGTCCTTTTCATACAAATTATAGTGCTTTGTTTGGTTGAATCCCCCAAGACCCAACTGAAATGTGAGTGACTAATTCCTAGAGGAAGATTCACTAAAAACATATTCAGTTTGAGGGAATTTTTCCCTCATTTTGTATAGTTTGCAACTGGATTTTGCTTGAAAAGCCTTCTCAGATCCCAGCTGCAACAGGTCCTCTTTCATAAGTATTTGCAAGTTTTTTGCTCTAATGGTACCAGTTGAGTAGGAATTAGAGAGAACCTGTTAGTTATATATAGGCTTCATAATGCTGTCTCATTCTCTATCTGTTACTCTCTCTCCCCTTAACTGAGAATATCTTAATTTCTTTGGTCTTTTATAGTACTTTCATTACCCTTTTATGATCCCTCTCTAAAACCATCATGAAATAAATGTAAATTTCATTTTGTGTCTTTTATGAACTATTTGACTTTACCTGCACTATGAGGGGTGGAGCAGGGAAAACCAAACAAAAAAA
>VWZU01009063.1:219876-258270 GCA_013397095.1 Sterrhoptilus dennistouni
AGGGAAGGGAAGGGAAGGGAAGGGAAGGGAAGGGAAAAAAATTAGTTTTGTTATTTGATTCAAAGGTTCCTCTTTACTAACACTGAAACTGAAATACCTTTAAACATGATAGAGTGAAACTCGTAACCTGATTATGGCAGCTGGAGTTTCTCCATTGTTTTCAGCAAAGGTGAGAAATTGTTCTGATGATCTCTGATTTTTCAGGAGAGCTTTCAGTAAAAATCTCTTTCCTGATTTTCAGAGGGAACTTCCCGTGTTCCAGTTTCTGCCCTTTGCCTCTGGTCCTCCCACTGGGCACCATTGAAAAGAGTCTGACTCTATTGGTTTTGCACTCTCCATTTAGGTATTTATATGAATTGATAAGTTCCCTCCCGGGCCTCCTCTTTAGGTTTAATAGTCTCAACTTTCTCAGCCTTTCCTCATGGCTATGCTCCAGATCCTTAGTTACCTTAATGGCCCATTTCAGGATTCTCTGTAGTATGTCATTGTTTCCCTTGTACTGGAGAACCCAGAACTAGACTCAAGAAATGTTATAACAAAAAATGGTTATGGTGGAGAGAAAGACAGGGATTTGTCATAATGAGTGTATTTTTGGCTCTGAAGTCAGAAGGAACATCAATGGTTCCTTATCCACAGCAAAATCCCATTAGACACTTCTGTTTCACTAACAAAAGCTGGTGGGGTGTGAGGTGCTAGTCTTCCTCCAACAACATCTTTTATACCTGTGAAACAACAGTTACCAGAAAATTTATATCAGTTCTTACTTTCCATGCATCAAAACATCGTGTCTTTTCCGCTGGCAGAGATGTGGCAGGGTTTAGTAGATCCAAAGCTTAGTACAGATGCAAAATACCACTTTAATTTACATAATGCATATGCAGATAAGGAGCATGGGCCTTTTCTTGCCTGGGGTAAGAGGACAGCTTTTATGTGAATAATTAGACTGGAATCCAGACATGATAAACAAGTCTTTGTCACAATTTTGCTGTGATTGCTGCTGGCCCATTGCACTGTTTTACTTAGCCATTTTAACTTGCTAGAGGCCTTGCCCAGAGTAAGAATCTGCTGGGCATAAAGATAAAACTTAAGCAATATTTATGCGAACATGCTGTTCTGCAGGTTGGCTGAAGGTTTCTCTGCGAAACTATTGTCTTCATTCTTAGGATGATATAATTCAGTAGTTCCCCCAAGCACCATCTTTTCCAAAAAGCCAAAGACTTTATGGACTGAGCAAATCTGCCAGTTGTTTGTTGTGGTGATCATACTTCCTGTGCGACTGTCTCTGCTCTCTGCTTGTCCTTCTTCAGCTTCCCACCAGAGCCCAGTACATATTCCCAGCACTGTCAAGATAATAAAAAACTGATAATGGGAAGAGAGGTACGTGAAAGAAAGTCATGCTCACATTCCAGCCTCTATCCCTCTTCTCTGTCTTCTGTCCACTTCTGGCTGCTGGCAAATTCATGGTCTTCTGAATGCTGGAGAGTATCTCCTGGGACAAGTGAAAAACAAGAAAAATTGGGGAACTAGCAAGACATGGAGTCTCGTGTTGTTGGAGTCAGTGCATTGACACCCTGAAAAAAATGCCTGTGACAGTTCAGCAATCCACTGCCACATCTCATCTCACACATACTATTAGTCCAACAGCAGCCTAATGTCTCACTGTTTCTCTCACTTTTCCATGCTTATGCCATTCCTATCAACCATCATCCTTATATCTTATTCAACTGCCTCCAGAGCCAACACCTAACTTTGCCATGGTATTGTTTACAAACTTACTTGACAGAAATTAATGGAAAATTTGTGCATTAAAGTAAGTTTTTTATATTCTAAAAACTTTCTATCACAAAACAGGATTGAAATAACAAATAAAAAAATAGTGGCTAATGTTAATATTTCAATTATTCAAAAAAATTAAAAGAGAATTTATTTAATGTCTTCAAAAAACTAATG
Source organism: Sterrhoptilus dennistouni (assembly GCA_013397095.1). Taxonomy (NCBI): domain Eukaryota; kingdom Metazoa; phylum Chordata; class Aves; order Passeriformes; family Zosteropidae; genus Sterrhoptilus; species Sterrhoptilus dennistouni. Next base: position 221,827 of record VWZU01009063.1, read on the forward strand.
GTTTAAAAAATGAAACCATCAGCTGACTTCTTTGAGCATTTTTGCCTTTTTAAGTAACTGAATTCACAGGGCATTAATACTTTCCATATATCCACTGAAAATATTTTACCATTTTGACTGTTACATTTTGACCTCCAAAATTATTTAATTTGAAATTATGAAAAAAATTATTTATAATACATATATGAAACAAGATCCAGGGATTAAAGTTCCATAAATGCCTCAGCTATCCTGAAAGATTTTTTTTTTAAAAATATATTTATTCAAGAAAGAGAAGGCTAATGTAACTACCTTAAATTACACTAGAATTTGTAACATTTTTGAAAACGTTTCACGGCCTTTCTCATCACTAATAGCAGATTCTTTGGCAGCTTCTCAAGCTAACAGGTAATGAGGATTGCTCTGTTTTAATAGCATAACCATAGACTAACATTAGACCATTAAACATTCCAACAAACACATAGAAGAGTATCATTAAAATTAGGTAATCAGAGGGAAGATAGAGTAGCAGTCAAGCAAAGCAGTGCATGATCTTGGAAGGAACAAAATAATGTTGTCAATAATTCAAGTAAATTAATATTTAAGAAAAAAAAAAGGGGAAGAAAGATTTTCCCATGTCTGAGTATGTGAGCAGCTGTAAGCATTGTTTTGTAAATTAATAAATTAAGATCAAATACTTGATCAAATATGCTATTCTGTTTTCCATTGCCAAGTTCTGTATTCAGCTTGTCAGGGTTTAAAAATGTCCTTAGAGCTCACATCATTCTAATTTTACTGGGGAGTAGATTGAAAGTTGCATATGGACAAACGTCAACATCAAGGGCCTTGTAGCTACTAATTTTAATTCGCTGATGTATTTGAATTTAGAAAGTAAAAGAAGAAAAATCACATGAATCAAAACCTTTGATTTATTATCTTTATTGAAAAAGCCTTTCAGTAATCAAAAGAAAAAAAGGAAAGAAAGGGAAACTCCTTTAATCACAGAAATTGTTAACTGAGTGGAGTACTTGTAGAAAGAGAAAACTTGAACAAATATTTGATCAAGAATTTGGCCTTTATTAATTTTTGGACCCTAAAAGAAACAAACAAAAAAAAAAGCTTACATTCTGTGTAGGAAAATGTGGGAAGTGAGGGTGCGTGCTAATTTAAGCGACTTGATTAAGGGTTATTCAGTATAAGAGAAACAAGTAGCAAAGAAATTTCTAATTAAACATATGTTTAGCCCACAAACCTAAATGTAACAACAGTGACAATAATGAAGATCAGAGCTCAGATGGTGGATAGGAAATAAAGGAGCTACTCAGATATAGCCTTGAAGGTGCTTACCTTGAAGACTAACTGCCACAGTGAAAAAAAAATAGCAAGAATTACAGATTGCTTGAGTGAGGTTTGTGGAATATATAAAACTTACTTTGGGATGTTCAGGGTAAGGGTCAAAGATGGGCAAAAGGAATCATCATGTGACATCAGGAAGAACAAGCATGGAAAGACAAGATGGGATAAAGGGACAGTTGGATGTAAAAAGGGCCAGTCAGTGCACTCCCAGTCTATACCATCTTTTTATTATATAAATCCATTTTTCTTGAATATTTTTTTCCTGTGTAGTTTCACTTTCTGTCTCCCCGCAAAGGGAAATGAATCAACTGTATCTCTCAGCCTGGACAGGGACTCCAGGTACCAAGTTCGTCTCCAGCAGCCAGGGAGGAGGGAGTCTTGGGCTGAAGCTACTAGAGGGGGCAGGCACTGTTAAAGTGCCTCAACAGCACAAATCCCAAAATTCTCTAATAAGGATATTTTCGATTTTGAAGCCTGAATACTGTTTTGGCAGAGTAGAGTTTTGAACACAACATGTTATATTTAGAGTTTCCAAGTCGGAACATTCTGATTTTTCATCTCAAGCCTTTATAAATATAGGGAGAATATCACTCTATGACAATGATTTATAAATGACAAGAAGAACATGACAAGTCAGCAAAGTGACTATTTCTGCATCTATTCTTTACAGCATGAGAAAAAGCATGAAAGCTGACCTCAAAATTCAAACATTATGAAGGTCAACTGCACTGAATTGGGATGAGATACATTACACCATAGTCTTGTTTCAGAGAAGAAGAAAAAAAAATCATCACTTATTAGTGATGTGAAGTTACAATCTTTATATGTTTATATTTAAATAAAAGATGCAACTCCAAGTATCATAGCATCATGTACATGCTCAAAAATATTAAGAAAATAACAAAATATAGCAGATGTGTTCCATGCAGAAAAGCAAACGTGTACCTTCATCTCAAAAACCTGTATCTTTTAGGCCTTTTGTGTTAGTGATAATTTTAGGTATTTTGTGTTTATTTTTTCAATTCTCCCCCTGCCACTGTCTGCTTCCCCAAAAAGGCCTTATTTTCTCTGGCAAAACATGAATTTTATGAATTTTGCCAGCAGCAAGGATTATTTTCCCACAACTCTCATGGTAAATTAGAAATGGCGAACGTCTAAAGGCTTGGAAGCACAGCTGAGATAAACAATTTATCTGAAACTTTTCTTAGTGGCCTAGGGCTTTTTGTGGGAGTTTATCATTCAGCATTTCACCACGTTTGGAGAATTAACATTTTATTGTGCCACAGAGGAGGAATCAAAGGAAAGATGATTCCAGAAGTCATATTGTATCAGGGAAGACTGGAAGCATGAACAGTTTGAATTGTCTTAGTTGAGGAGAGAAAAATAATTTGTTGCCTTTCTTTTCCCCCCTAAATAAATTTACTCTCCACTTGGGGATCATCTAGCTTTATCATGTAACAAATAAGGGTTTTGTATCAGTCCATGTATGTCTCAACTTCAAATATTTTAGAGAAGCACTTGAAGACTCCAGGAATAAATTCTAGTCCCTGTTACGCTGACAGTGCAGCTTTATTCTGCTCATTATTTCCTTTTGTATCCGTGTAAAAAAAAAAGCTCATTACTATCCTAATTTTATTCCATATCTGTAATACTAAATCATTTTAGAAAAGGGAAAGTTGTCTGGGCTGTTGGTGAGTAATCATAGCTCTAACACTCCATGGTTCTGGATACTTGTATTTTTTATTTTTCTTCCCTATACTCTATGTCATTCTCTTTTGCTGTTAACTATGAGCAGAGCCTTGTTCAATTGTTCTGTGGTCACAGTTCAGTACTAGACAAATTGCAGGCAGTGCATTTACTCCAGTCCTTATCTCAATTAATTTTATTGTACCACCACCATTGCTACTGAAAAATGCCATTCTTTGAATACTTAACCTTTGTAATCCAAGACCTCAAAAGTACTTTCTCTTTTCTTAGTTTGTTCCATTATGTTTAATTTTCTCAGTCTTTTAACAGCTGACCCTGAAATAATAACGTGTCTTAATTTGGATTTCATACATCATTGTTACTTTGCCAATGTTTTCATAATACGCTTTTTTTTCTTCTAAATCAGAAACTGCATTAACCCTAGAAGAAAATACTTTTGCTGTAAATGGGACAATGGAAACAGTGTCCAGGTATCACATTAATAAAAATTAAGCTGATTGTACAGGCTACTCCAGGACAGGAATGTGGGGATTTGGGCTAGATTTGCTGAAAAAAGGAAGAGATCATATTAACAGAATCTCCATTAATGATTGACTTATTTTAGATACTATACCAGTAATGCTGAGATAGATTCTGAATACAAAGCAAAAAGTCTGCTCTAGAAATAGATTCTTTGACTATAGGTTTACTAATTTATATTGTTTCCTCACTGCCACTTTGCAATTATAAAATGCAAAAGGCTGTGATTTTTTCTCTCTACCTAATGGACAATTTATCTCATTGCAATAATAACCTGCCAAATTACCACTGCAATTTTGCAAATTTCCAGGGCTTTCACAGATCAGAAACAAAATAAGATCTTGAATTTTAGCTGATTAAACTGTACTCCCTATTCCAACAAGTGAATATAAGCAGAATTTGTATTTCTACCATTCTGACCACTAAGGCACTCCTATCGAGGCTCTCCAAGCAGTTGAATCAGACTAATGATTCTCAGAAGTACGAATTTATCACTGCTGTCTGCCCTCTTGATATCAACCTCAATCTTTTATATGGATTTGCTTCTCAGAAAACAAATAATTGTGACTATTAAGAACTGTTCCTCTCTCCTAAAGGTAATCTTATAAATTCTAGAGGTGAAGGAAAGATATAACAGCATTTGTAACTACTTAAAATCTCGGTTTTAAGAAAGGAATTCTTCACAACTTGATCATCAGCAGTAGAATAAATATGGTCATGGCTAAAAAGTTTATTTAATAGATTGCAAAAGAAATGAAGTGAAAAATAGACTGAGAAGGGCAATCACTCTTAAATGCAGTTCCACAAAAAAAAGGCTTGAGCCTGCAAATTGTGCCTTTTTAGTAACTTCTCTTTATCTGATGCATAAAAACTACTTAAAGCAGAGACTGTGTGTTCTTATTTGACAGTTCTGGGCACAACAGGACTTAATAAAAGAACTGCTGGAACAATGGAATCTTGCAAAAGTAACTTTTAAAATTAAAAGTTAAGATTAATTTCAAAAGAGGAAATAGTTATGGGTTAGGCTGATTACATGAAAAGATTTTCTGTGTAATTTGGATAAATGTTTTCCTGGCAATGAAACTGAATAAAAAAGTATTAATTATTCACAATGTAATCATTAAGAAATTGGGTAATGGTAATCACATTACACAACCAAATGAAATTAACAGATGTCACCAAGAGGAATAAGATAATAATATATAATTAAATAGAGAAAATATCACGAAAAATAAAGGCATAAAAAATTAGCAATACCACTATTTTTAAAATGAATGGGATTTTAAAGAGAACCAAAGTGAATGCAAATTTACTTTGTGTGCTTGTGCACATACTAAATTGATAAAATTTCTGGGTAGGAAGTAAAAGAGATTTTAAAAGCATATCCAGTTTCTACAACCTACCTTATTTCTTCTCCCACAAATAAGAGGCTGTATGTGAATAAAATGATTGAAATGATTTTGTAGACAGTTTGACTTCATAAAATAGACCATCAACCACTCTTCAGGGATTTTTGAAAAATGATATTTCATCTACAAGCAGCACTTTCTGTCTTAGAACTTGCTCTCCTTGAAAGATAGGGATTAAGAGTTCATGCATCCTCTGAACACCAAATCATAATTTTCTAGACCCACACTAAAAATATGCAGTGCTAGATGTGTTTGTTACTTGGTATAGGGTATGGATTACCAGAAAGTATGACTAGTTTGACAGTGCAACCTGAGTACTTCAGATATTCTTTTATTATGAATCAACCTTTGGAAAATTCCACATCTCTTTTGCTTTTAAATGGTCAAATTTGTGCAAAACCTCCATATTATGGATAGATACAAACCCCAAAAAATGGTTTTCAAAATTATTCATATAAACTCAAATATATACAACACTTTAATTCTACTGATATTAATTTGCAGAATTACATGCATGCTATGACTTGAAATTCATAGAACTATTCCAAAGTTCTTCAAATATTAGTCCTTACTTAAAACATGTTTTGACAGTATTTTATACCAGCTATGCTTATTACACAAAAATGGAAATATAAAGAAGGGTTCAAGAAGCTCTGTACAGCTTCTCCTTTCCATCTTTCCTGTCTGCAAAAGAAGGAAAGGATACTCATGTCTTATGCCACATCAGATGATACAAAAGAGCCTCACCATTTCATTAAGTTCCATTTAAATAGACATAAAGCCAAAGATAAATATATTATATAGTAACCAAAGATAAAGATAGAACAAATTTTAATTTTTTTTTTGTTACAGGAACAAATAAAAAAGTGGTAGCTAAAATAATAGCATAATTTTCAGTGAATTGAAGAAAGAGACAAATACTTTAAGAGCAGATTAATTATCTGAAAAAAGCGTTTCATTTGTTTTGAACCCATAAATTCTTTTCAAATTTTAAGAAATGAGAAATTTCAAAATTAAAAAGGAATTCAAGGAAAAGTGATGCAGATATCAGAACTTGCCATCATTGAAATGAAAAAAAGAAATTACACTTTCATCATATCTTATTCTCCTGAACTTCATGTTATCACTACTTTTAGCCGTATGTGCTGCATTTCCTTCAACATAACCAATGCTGGCTTTAATAAAATGATAACTTTTAAAATTTAGTAGTTTCATAATACTAAGTTTATTTCACAAATATAACCTCTCAATAGTGTGTGGTCACAGCTCAATAGTCTTTTATTCTTTTAGGTTTTTTCACATGAGGAAGATTTATTGTCCCAGTACGAAATTTATTTCTTTGAAGGTAATTGACATTATATGGAGTTTTGATTTATAAAAGTGATACAGCAATGTCCTGAATTGCAAACACAAGCACAATACAGAAATTGCAATGTACAGTGAGATCACAGTACAAACATGATTCCTGTTGCCATGCTCACTGTCTCAATTGAGCATCCCCTAGCATTGGAAAGGACTGCATGGGTTAAAACCAATTCAGGCTCTTTGCCATCTATAAAGTTCTCTCTATTGCTGGCTTGTTGTTTGTGCTGGGCTGAGATGCCGTGCTCTAAGTGTCGCAGGAGCCTCCTCCTGCCTCGCCTGGCCAGTCCTGACACCGCTGCAGTGAAAGGTACGGTTCAGTATCCGGGGATACCTTCCCCATCCTGTGAGGGCTTTGCCGCCACGAGAGCTGAGTGATGACGAGAAATGAAGGAAAGAGTCTGATGGGTGAAGAGCAGCTGGGGTTTATTGATGTCCATGAGGAACCACCTCACCCCCAGAGAGTCTGCCCACCAGAGCACAGATCATCTCTGGGCAGCATCTTAAATGGGAAGGGTACAGTGTGGGACCAACCAGGGGAATGGAAGGAGTGACTCTGTACATAAAGGACAAACAGTAGAACAAATCAAGGAGGCAAAGGAAGAAACACCCAGGACCCTGCCCAGTCACTCGAAGACCTCACTGGAACTTTCTAGACCCAGGGTGAAGCCTTGAAGTGATGATCAGGCCCCAGGGGTTATATAGCTGATGACTGGCATGTAACTGTGATTGGGGTAAAACCATGAAGGGTTTTACCTTCCCTGTACCTTGGGGGTACAAGGAGCAAACCATTATAACATATACAAACAGCATGAAAGCATGGAACACATACATACACGGAACTGATAAAACTAAGAACACACCACTACACTGAGACACTATCAAGCTTTCTCCGTTTTGATCTGTCTGGATTAGGAATATAATGCATTTGATTGATTGATTTTGGATGACCATTTACAAAATTGATTGAACCCCCTTAACTGATGCATATTGCGTATTTACAGCTAAGTCCACCTTCTGGTCCTCTTGTTGTTGAGAGAGTTTCAGCTACCTTTACAAAAGCTGTGATCCCATTCCTACATTCTTTTTGGAGCTTCATGAGCACCTCATGCTTGCCTGTTTTCTCTGACTCTTCCTCATTGCTGGGGTTTGCACATCACTTACAAATGGATAGACTGATCTCATGGCATTTGTGTTAGTATTCATTCCAATTAATTGTTACAAGCTCTTAAAATCCATGACTTGCCATTTCAAATCTAATCTATCAGAACAATCTTTGTCTTGGATCAAATAGTTGGGGGGTTTTAATAAGGAAAATAAAGTAAGACAGAATTTACCACATTAAATGTCAGAAAAATAAATAAGCAGCTTTTTATCAGTTTTTACATCAAGGTGAATTACGGTCAATTACTTATTTTTTGTCATATTATTTACAAAAACAATATATTCTTATTGAACAGATCCATATGGCTTTCTCTTCTTTCAAATACAGTCAGGACACAGTCCTTCTATAAAATTACACACAAGATTAGAGTGAGATGGTGAGAGTATATTTTCTGTGTACTGTTTGATTCTTATTTAATCTGGATCTGACTCTATATATGCTGACTATTCTGGAAACAGATCAAAGACAGATTAATTAACATATGTTTCAAGCACTTTTCTGACAATTTGGGTTTTTGGTTTCTTGACATACACCTTTCTTGTTCTCTTAGTTTTTGATAGCTGAATTACTAAAGCAAACAGGAAAAAAAAAAGTTTTCAGAGCATTTTGGGCACAGAACCTTACAAACATGATATAGAAAGCAGCATGCCTGCTTAGTAGGATGATTCCTACTGTTTTAACAGTCCCCTCTCGTGCAACTGGTGTGTGTGTATGTATATATATATATATATATATATATATGCAGCTATGCAGCTATCTAATTTCACCAGTTACTTAAATTAATTCCAAATTACGTATGTATTGATTCACTTGAGTACGTTGATTCCAAAGAAGCCATTACTGTCAATCAAATAATTATATGTATTTTCCAAATATTTATGTTTATTGGATCATATAGTAATGAGAAAAAAAAAAAAAGCACATTTAAAATTACAGATCATTTGAAAGACTATCTATCACTTCCTTAGCCTGCATTACCACATAGATACATTTTGGCATGTATTTGTTTCATTCAATTAAATCTGACATTAAGATATATGTCAAATAATCTAGAGAATTTTTTTTTTTTTACGCTGGAGTTTTGCTGCTGTAGCTAAGGATGAAAATTTACATTCAACAATTCTGTCTCTTGCTGGGCAAAGGTTTAAGGAATGCATAGCATAAAAGTTGCAGAGAGCTTTCAAAGTTCATTGTCTGAATATGACATTACTGATGGTGTAAAGGGAGCTATACATTTTTGGTAAGGTCCAGGGGACACACAACAGTCCAAAACGTGGCCTTCTCTACCACCTGCTGGTCACCTTCAGCTGGAGGGCATTCAAACACTTGACTTGCTAAGAAATAATCATCAGCTATTCCAGTCTTTAGCTGATCTCCACTGCCAGCAAATTCCATTCTTTTACAAAAAAAGAATTCAGTGGCAATTACAGGGAGGCAATGGGAACATGGGCCTGTAGGTCACTATGTGGGATTCTTACAAAAGAGTGGTGAAATAGGATTCTGACTATTGTTGCTTGGGCTGCTTCTTTAATTTGTTTAGTTAGTGATATAAAAGCACTGCTGGGGGCAGGGAGCATAACCCATGCAAGCACCATGGAAATTACTTATCAGTAATTTGAGCAAGTATATACTCTTGACAACCCCCCTTGATTAAAGAAGCATTCTTCACTTTTACTTCTCTAAAAAAAAGTAAGCCTTCTCTGCTCCACAGAGAAGACTTTATCACGAGGGGAGGAGAAAGCTGCCTGATAACAACTTTATGAATCTCTTACTTCATGTCCTAGCTGAAGTAAGATCATTTGGTGCAGCTCAGCAAGCCCAGGCACCTGGTCACCTTTCTCTCCCCACAACAGAAGACGTTCTGGGTTTGTATTTGCAGTAAAGAGTATTTGTAAATATTTTTTCACCAGTTTTGACTATTCCCCTATTTAAATGTGAAAGAATCCTAGAATCATTAAGGTTGGAAAAGACCTCTAAGATCACATTAACCCAGTGCTACCATGTTCACCACTAAATTATATTCCCAAGTGTCACATCCACATGCCTTCTGAACACTTCCAGGGACAGTGGTTCAACCATTTCCCTGGACAGCCTGTTTGCGATGCCTGACCATCACTAGCTTTTTCATTATTGATATATCAATGTGAATAATATAATTGCCAGAGATATAAGATTCAACATATACATCTAGCTACGTCTTATCTACCTGATCATCAGGATGCTAAAAAATTGCAAACTATATTATATCTTTATGAGTAATAAATAAAAAACAGAGTTACAGTTCTATTAACTCACAGTTGCAATAAAAGAATGCACAGTGCTATGATTTAATGCTTTTTGCAAGTTATTATTTCAGTAAAAGTACCAGTCGTACTTATGGAGGTTTTTTTAACTGTCTTTACTGTTTTCTTGTATTGTATTAATATGCAGATATTCAGTCTCTAAAAGCCATCATAATATAGGAGTACCTGTAAATCTTTCCCTTGTGTCTCTTTCTCTTACAGAATAAAGCAGAAATTCAAAAAGAGTTTTGAAAATATGCAGACAAATGTAAACTGGAAATAATTTTTATTTCATCCCTTCTAAACTAAATGCTTGGAATGTAGCTTGATTTTCTACAATCAAATTTTTCTTCATTTAAAAAAAATTGCATTTATAAGAACAAATGCTAGATAAGCTTGAGTTTACAAATTGTAGTACCTTGTGCTGTGATTGCAATTCAGAGTGATATGTTGGCACTTCAAATTATTTTGCATGGCAGCTGTGGGTTTTTTTAGAATTACGAGTTAATATGGCCAACAGCCAGAATAAATAAAGTGATGCAAAAACGTCTCTTCATTTATTGTACTTGAATGATTGGAAGTTATTTTTAGCTTCAATGCTCCAGAATAATCTTATGTAACAGCAGGAGGTGTGTAGACTTCAAACTAAACTACTCCTTTGATGTAACTTTTAAGAAAACTACATAAAAGATATAGTTTGTTTTAATTACTGAAGCAAATTAATAAGTTCATGAAACCTATCAGTAAAAACCCTATAAACTGACTGACTTAAAGCTAGAGGTTAGACAAATATTATTATTAGAATACATGTTGAAGGTTTTGGTTTGATCTAATTTTTCAGTTTCCAAAAAACTTTAAGATTCAAATAGTATCTGGAGCCTCAGTTGTTCATCTACTTCTTCCATTCCAGTAAGTGCATTTGTGCATTTCACATTAGTTTGATTTGGATAATTTTCTTTCTCTTTTGAAACAAAACAAAACAAAAGAAAAACAAATCAAACCAAACCAAACTAAACCAAAACAAAACAAACAAAAAAAAAAATTAACCCCCAGAAATTCTTCCCTGTAATTCATAAATGATTCTCTATAAATTGTAAAATGCTATTGCTTAGATTCTTAGATAGAGAATACTAAACAGCTCATACATTTCTTTCAGTACAACTTAATTTACCAATGCCTTGGTTTCTAAATCGACTGAATTAATCCAGAAGCATCTTTATGGGTTCGTTTTTCAATGCTTAAGAAACCTTAAGCACTTCAGAAATAATTTTTAAAAATTCAGTATACAAACTAATAAACAGCTCCAAAAAGCAGAAGAAAATTGTCTGAAACCATATATTTTCTGTTTGACCTGCATGGTTTTGATCATGGATACTGATATCCTACTGTATAACATCTGTGCCTGGGATTAGTAGTCAGTTTTTGTAATAAACAGAGTTTCGGACTTTTCAATAAAATCCCTATACTAGACATTATTTCCAACGTGAATGAAATCAGTTTCAAAGTAGATGGAAATGTTTGGAGATTATATGGGATGCCCATATGGGTTTGAAAATTTCAAGTTCCTAACTGTATATGTACATGTCTGATCCCTGATATTTTCTAAGTGCTTTGCAAATATTAATTAATGACTAATGAAATATAAATTTTAGTAATTTTTCATCTATCATCTTGATCAAAAAGAACATATTAGGCTTGAAAAATTCATAGTTAATGCTAAATGGTACTGTGTAAATCTGTGTTTAACCTTCTGATATAATAAATGGATTCTATCAGTAGCTAAATCAAACATTTATTTGCAATAATTAATTTTCAAGTTAATCTTTAAATGTTGGATGCATGTTGACCCATTCAAAAATTTGTAATAGAAAAATTTCCATTGCATTTTTCATCAAATTATCCAGAATGTTCAGAGAGATAATTTATCTTTACAGATAGCAAATTATCTTCTTGAAAAATTACAAGAATCAGAAAATCTTTGTTTATTTTTAATATCTCTATAAGATATTTGCCATAAATATTCACTGTTATTACCATACTTTAGCATGCTTCTCAGATTTCTTTAGATAATGCCTTGTTTAAATAATTTTACATATGGATATGGAGACACGTCTCCTTACCACTATTTACACTTTAGAATCCTACTGGACCTAATGGAAATTTATCTGCTAGTCTATTAAAATTATTTTGTTCTAACATTAGAAGACATTTAAGGCTGTAGACAAAGAGAGTATCTTTTGCTGGACCAACAATTGTAACTGGGAAGAATTTGGCAAAATTTAGGTACAAAATTTTTACTTTAGTCTAAATACAGAGAAAAAAAATCTCTGTAGTTTAATATGCATAAATTGGGCATTCTTTGCAAGCACTGGTAGTTGGCATCTGTGAGATGGGAGGTACTTAATTGGAAGTGAGGAGAGAGAAAGACAGAAAATTGGAGACAGAGAGGAAGGAGACAGAAGGAGAGGAATTATGCAGCTTAAGAAAAAAGGAATGATTTGTATCTTGAAGTTTTGCTATACAGGATTCAACCAAGCTTTCAATTTTAATTTACGACCTCATCTTTGCAAGATGAGCTGGTGATCAGTGAAATGAAGTTCTTCCTTACTAAGTGCTATATTTTCTCTAGTTTTTAAAATGTGCTAACTATTACACATAAAGTGAATTTATCAAAAGAATGCTTTTCATCAAGAAGATACGGTAGCATGAAGTTACCATTTACTTCATAACTGCAGAAATACACATCACACAACAGAGAGATGTAAATCACTTTTAGAAGTAAGCCTTCATCTCAATCCAATGTGTATGTTTTTTTCCCTGGATAGTGACTATAATTACTATAGCAACTGTTAATGAAATTTTTTGTAAATGCGATTATAACATTTTTATGCTCTAGAAGGCAACTGGTTTAATATTTATTAGTTTCACTGAGCCTAAAATAATAAAAAGTAGTTGAAAATAAGTTCATAGGTATGTCCATGGACACTAATTGCGAAGAACTACATTTAAAAAATACCAAAACCTTATAAGATTTTCTGATGAAAATTAATTTTAAAATTAAATGTATCTGCCACAACAGTTATCTGAAATCTATATTGATGAGGTCTAGGCTGTTATTCTTGTCATTTCAGGATTCTATTAGCTCTGAGTTTTAATGTCTGTGTGTGTTCATGTGAAGTGTATACATAGTGAAATGTTTTCTTGCTAGTATTTGACTCCCATGTACCACCATTCCTTAAAAAATAATCCAGCTGGAGATAGATTCCAGATCCTTATATGAACTCTGTCAGTTCTGTAATATATTTTGTGCGAACTACCCATCCCAAGAGAGTTTTCTTCTCATGTCTTCTGCCTCCAGCTGGGAAGAGTTGGAGAGAAACAGTAGAGATCAAGATTTGAAACCAATTAATCAACTACACAAAATACTGAAACAACTACTACCACCCAGAAACAGGATGAGAGTTAGTTATCCATGGGCAAATGAAGACTCTATTAAACTTCCCAGTCTTTCAATATCTCGATATTCCCTGACAAGCCTAAACTGCAGGTCAAATTCGTCTCATTCATCACACAGTGTAAACCTGATGGTTTAGTAAACAAGGTTGTGCTTGGCTTAAAGTTAGCCTAAAACAACAGCTTTCCCTTCCTCAAACCAAATTCTTCATTTAGATTCCTATTTTCTTTTTTTTTCAATATTTTAGTTTTTAATGCATAACATTGGTTTAGAAAAGCACATAACAGAAAACCACCTGTGCAGACATGAACTATGGCAAATTAATAGGAAAAAAAATACTAAAAGAAACAAGTCACTTCCACCTCTGGGTTTTAATTTTGTAATTTTCATAGTTTTTCACCTACCATGGCAATGGGACTAGAGTAGTGTGACCAAAACCCATTAAAAAAAGCAGACACATTTCCATTGAATGTAGATAATACTTTGTTAGAACTTGAAGAAACAGAATAATCATGGTGAAAATACTAGAGGAAAAGAAGATTATTTACTTCTTATTTGGTTGCTTCTAAGTATAAAATGAACCTGTGGTTCATGAAATATTTTAGGGTAAAAGGAGTAATACTGTAGATTAGATAATGTACAGATTCTTTAGGCAACAATATAATTATGATATTTAAAAAATATTTTACAGTAATAAAATTTCTCTCTGAGTTGCTATTCATAGTGCACAGTCACCCTCCATTGTGAGTAGCCTGAACCATCAGAGCCTTATACCAGATATTACCTCATTTGAAATATTTGAAATATTTTACGTCTTCAGTAAGCCTCCTGTGCTGCAAACAGAAAGCTGGTAGCTTCAGAGGTTATGCTATCAAAAGTAAAAAGAAAAGGAAGAGGGTACTAAAGAGAGGTTTGCTAAAAAGGAGAGATGCAGGAAAATTCTCACATTGCTCCTGTGCCTCAACAAAAGCCAAAAGCAGCTTAGTATTCAAGTGCCATAACCCCAAATTTATGTATATCTATATATATGTGTATATGTATTAGAATCTTTGGGCACATAACTAAAGGAAGCCAAATTCATCACAGTCCTTCCTCACTTATTTTGTCACCCAGAGCCCTCCTAATTCCAAGTAATTTCTATGCTATTTAGCTCTGAAAATAAATATACTTCTGTACTTAGGAGATCTATTCTGTAGTGACAAACAACATACAGGCACATATCCATAAATCCTTAGCAGATGGATATTTATCACTTAGAGTTTATCTACAAGCAAAACAGGTGCTGGTGTCCACCTTTCATCTATCAGTTCTCTGGTTTATCAGTTCATTAGTCTTTCCTATATTTTTAATGGAAGGCAAGAAATCAAGTACCCAGGGTGAATTCGTAGAGGTATCTAAAATCCTTCAGGAAGCCAAAAGTCTGAGAAAAAAAGGGACTTAAAACTGATGTAATCACTTCTGTTCTCCTACCTTTCTTTCCGACTCAGAACCAAATTTCTGATTTCAGCGAAGAAACCTTCAAATGGTCATCTATTTGAATATTTAATAAAATAGTGACTATATGCAGTAGATTCTATATATGTCTTCATTTTCCAAGCACTTTACCATAAATGTTGCTAACGTTCAAAGGGGGGTCAATTTATGGTTTTAAAATGATGCACTTTGGATTGCTTTGTCTTTCAGTAAATTTGAATAAAGCTATAGAGACCAGATTTATTGCTCTGCATTTCTTTAATTTATTAGACATTATCTGTGTAGAAAAGGATTTTTTTTCTTTAATGCCAAACGGAGATGTTCTGAATAGTATTTGTTCTGCATAGAACTCTGTGCACTTTATTTTAATACACATTTAGGAAGTTGTGACTCATTTTTTTACATGGAGTCACAAGAAAAGAAGTCATTCTGATAGGTTTTGTGCTTGGATTTTGTTTGCTTGTTTATTTCTTCATCTGTTATATGCTTTGCATAATGCTTCAGTCATGAATGGTCAACCCTGAGACAGCAGAACTTTTCTTGCACTTTAGCTTCTTATTACACTACTTTTTGTCAAATATTGGTTAAACTTATGAAGCAAAAAAATACATAATGATTTCACTTATGAAATGAAGAATAATTATATTTACTGATTAATTGAATCAACACTGAAAAATGGACTTTGAACACTAAAAAGAAAACCTTGATTTCATTAATAAAAATATGTAGAAGTAAAAAACGGTATTATGCTGTGAAAAACATCAAGCAATCTTCATGTTAAAGTTTGAACCATGATTCATACAAGTCCACCTGATTTCAGAGGCTGGACAAAGAATGCATTGAAAGCAGCACTGAGAAGAAGGACTTGGGAGTCAGCAAAAAGCTCAACATGACCTGGCAATGTGCATTTGGAGCCCAGAAAGTGAACTCTATCCTGGGCTGTATCAAAGAAAGTGTGGCCAGTGTGTTGAGGGAGCTGATCCTCCTCCTCTCAGTCTTGTGACACCACCTGGAGGGCTGTGTTCAGTTTTGGCACCTCTAAAGGAGGATATGGACTTGTAGGAGTGATTCTATAGGAGGGACACAAATATGATGCTTCATCTGGGGCTGCATCACCTCTGCTGTGAAAACAGGCTCAGAGAGTTGGTTCTGTTCAGCCTGGATAAAATAAGGCTCCAGGGAGACCTTAAAGCAGCCTTCCAGTACGTGAAGGGAAAGCTGAAGAGAGATTATTTAGCAGGACATATAATGATAAAACAAGGGGCAACGGTTTTAAACTTAAAGAGGGTAAACTTAAACTCCATGTTAGAAGAACTTCCTTACTAAAGAAATTCTTTGCTTTCATGTGAACATAAAAGTCTTTGAGGCCAGGATGGATGAGGCTCTCAACAACATGGTCTAGTCAAAGGTGTCCCTGCCCACAGCAGGGGATTGGACCTAGAAGATTTTTAAGATCCCTTTCAATAAAAGTCACTTTTTGATTCTAAGTTTCTATTTTTGAAGGAAACACTAGAGAAATTAGAAGGCACAGGACATTCCTGTCTCAAATATGACACCTGATCTGTGTGACTGTGGGAAGATGATTGAGGGTGAATAGATAACGATAGAGATGTCAGGGAAATATATGGTTGCTACTCCATGGATGAACCATGGTCAGAATACCTGACCTCCTGAGCACAACACACTCTAAGAGAGACTAAACGAGGGTGAAGCAGCCAAAGCTGTGTCAAAATCCTTTCAGAGAAGGGAACTCAGTGATGCTTTTTAGCTGACCAGCTACACAGCATCTGAAAGCTAAGGAGATAGAGAGAGATGTCCTGCCTTTGAATCAGCCGCCCTGGTGAAATCTCTCTCCTTGGACTGATGCACATCCCATCCCAAGGTAATTTCAGATACTATCCTGAGATACCCACCCCCAAGGTAGAACCACCACTCACTGAGGAAGATGTATTACTAAAGTCACACAAGCTCCACCTAAACATAAAAAAATAGTACAAAAATGATTTAAGAATGAGGAGAAGAGAGGGCAAGACTGCACCATAACTGCTGGGATCTGTCAATGGGCTGAATCTGTCTTCTCTCCCTGTAGGAATGCCAATTGTGTAAGAAACATTCTCTATGTGCACTAAATTATTATCTCAGTTGCTTTTATTGGGGATTAGAGCTTGCTAGTATATTGCTTTGAATATATTTTTGCAGTCAGATACTATCACCAGGAGTTCTCAAACCCTAACCAGTCACAATTTTATTAATAAACAATATTTTTCTGGAAACCGCTAATGTGAGTCCTTTGAGGGCACTGGCAGTTGCTGGCTGTGGATAAAGCTGTAGACAATCAAGAGGGCATCTCTCTGTTGAGTATATGACCCTGAACAAGATGGTTAAACCCAGCGAAAAGCCCAACCAAGTGTCCCTATATTAGGATATTGTAGACTGGTTGGGCACAAGAGTATTGGCTTTCCTCAAGTGCTGACAGACAAATCGAACACTAAGGGTTTGAGAAAATCCTCCCTTTTCACATGACAGTGAGTCTATTCACATATAACTTCTGTAACACTGATTTATTCTCAGATTGTTTTTGTCTGCACCTTCAGTGTTTCATGAGACTGTATAAGCAGTCTCTATTTATCACCACACAACTTCTAAAAAAAATCTAGTATTTTTGAAGTTAGACATCTGCTAACCTGCTGATATCTGCAATGGTTAATATTGACATAAAACTATAAAAAAGGACAGTTTCCTTGTTTCTTTACAATGAAAAAAGTCATCATAATAAGTAAGCAAATTACTTATTCTAGCTAAGAGTGATAATCACAGAAAATCTGCTTAGATTCATGGGGTGCAAATAATAGTCAGCTGTCTGGTTTCAAATGCTTGTTTCTCACAAAACTTTTTTATTTTTGAGACATTAAGCAAATACCCCCTTTACTTTCACACGGATTTAGTTTGGAAGAATTTGGAAATATCCAAGCACCTGCTGCAAGGAAGTCTGCTCATCAGCTGTCTTTCATTGATGTGCTGGTATATTCCAAGATCATAAAGTACAGTAGAAAGGAATGGAGAAGTAGGATCTTGCTGACTTTTCATCCTGAATATTAAGATCCTGTGGTTTCTGTCTTGAAAGATTTTTTTTCCTGTTTGTCTTTCTCTTCTAGAAGCATCTCTCCTCCCAGAGACAGAGGATTAAATTGAGCTATCTTGTCTGAAAGCAGTAGAGACAGTAACCAATTTGAGTTTTGACATTTAGAGATTGATGGAAGAGAAAATAACATAGGTAAAAGATTTAGGCAGTGATGAAATAGTATGTCTGAAGCCAATTACTCACAAGACAGCCTTTGTACTAGCAAAGGAGAAAGCTTTACTTAAAGTTGCAGAAAACAAATATGCTTTATAGATGATAATAACATCTCATATAGAAAAAGCACTTTCATTTCTAGAATATTTTACTATAAGGCAGCTTGTTGTTTTTTTTGGTTGTTTTTTTTTTTTTTTTTCAAAGAAGCTAGATGGATAAGGCTGTTATTAAGAGGAACTGACAGGCAATGGCAGAGGAATCAGAAGGGAATTACTTTCCTGCTAAAAATAGTGTTTTGAGAAGAAATCTATTTTAAGTAATATTTCTGATGTAACATTTTTAATTTTTATAAGGCACCATTATAATGCTGAGTTTAGTTTTGGCTCTCGTAAAGAACAATGTTCTTTAGTTCAATGCTGTTATTGGTTGTCTGAATTTCTCCCCTGAGTGACCTATTTGGGAATAGCTGCATTAATTTGAATTAGGTGCTCACTAAGGCAGATTTTTATAATTGGTGTTTTCTTTTTAAGATAATAAATGGTTTGTCATCAAAAGAACGCAGCCCAAAACCAAAACCAAACTACAACTATAAAGAAAAGTAACTTAATGTTTTGGGGATTTATTTTAATTAATAAATACTGTTCAGATATTAGGCAAGTAATGTTTTCATTCCGATGAAAAGTGAGCTGAAAACAAAGAATACTTGTCTGAAACTTCAGCCTGGAAAATCAACATTCACAAGGGAATAGTATGGTGGGAAAGGAAATCCTTCAGTTATAGCAGATGAATGTTGGAAAAGATTGCCAAGAGCAGGTATACAATCAGCCTCAGTGAAAGATTCAAAGCCAATTTACACCACTGTGTGAGACCTGGCTTAGAAATAATAAAATATTTCGTCTCTAATGCAGAGGTGTTGGCTAAATGACCCAGCAGAAACCTGTCACATCCAAAATACTCTTTTGAGAAAAATCCATTACACTGAGAACTGTAATACATTTTTCCTACTGCCCAAGGAAAATATAAATCTGTATTTCCACTGGGCATTTTGGACATGAACCAGCAATGTCTGCTTACAGCCATAAACTGAACTTCATCTTGGGCTGCATAAAAAGAAGTGTAGCCAGCAGGCCGAAGGAGGGGATTCTCTGTCTGTTCTGCTCCTATGAGATTGTTGGAGGTAGAACTGGAGCTTCAGACAAAGTTTATTAAAGAAGCCCTCCCATTGAGTCACAAGGCACAGAAAGGACCCCCTTAATTTTAAACTCCTTTTCAGAGAGGAATCTAGGTGTGTCTGGATCCAATCCTAACCCCATACTTAGTCAATGTCTAAAGAATTACATAGCTGTAATTGAAACTTTATAGAACTTTTTTTTTTCTGCAGAATTAAGGATGACAAAGCAAATACAATTATATAAATAAACAAAAGGATTTATTTTAATTATTTAATGATTATAATAATTATTAAAATTATAATAATTATACAAAAATAGAATTATTAATCAGAACTATTTGTGACAGCATGGATAGTTATAGCTGCTAGTGTAGTGTACTATTTATGAAGCAATATTGAAGCAATTATATTAAAGTAATTATATTGAGGCAATTATATTAAAGCTAGTAAAACAATTATTAAGTTGAGATTGGTGTTACTCACCCATACTGATGACTATGGGCAAATCTGTTGCTCAGCTTCAAGGAGTAACCTTGAGGGGTATTCCCATTCAAGGGAGGGACCTTCACATATCTTAGGGTGATACACTAGTAGTCCTCACTGTGCAAAGTGGGACAAAGTGATTGATTGTCAGTGATATATATTTTTTAGATTATGTGCTGTCAGATTTCCTCAGCCAAACAGACTTTGTGCTGGAAAAACCAACTCTTTGGTTTCTTCTGCTCAACACTTTTGACTCATTTTTGTATCAAGGCTTGCACATCCTTGCTGCTCCCAGCCTCATTCAGGGAACATCTGTCTTGCATGTTCCCATGGCAAATCTGATAGGTCAGTCAAGCTGGTCTCAGCATTCTTCAACTCAAAACACAGCAGACCCTTCTGTCCTGGCTGCAGCGAGAGGGTGTAGCATAGCACAGTGTGGGCACCAAAAAAGTGTTATCCTACACTGCTGACTTCATCCCTGGGGAGCATGATTTAAGGAATGTAATACACCCTTGAGGAGAGGACCTGTTTGTGTCACTCTCTCCAATAGAAAAGCTGTTGGTGTAAACCATGGGCATCCATCCTTTAAGGCCATCCTTCCCCTACCCATCCTTTCAGGCTGAAGCTCCAAAGTGTGGTGCTGAAAAAAAGTATCAAAAACTCAGAATCAAGGTGGTGCTGAATGGCAGTGCCCATGGGACAGACTATATTGCTGTTTAGGCAGAGCAGCCTGCTATGGAGACCCCACTTGGAGTACAGTGTCCACCTCTGGTGTTCTGAATAAAAGAAACACCTAGACCCGTTTGAACAGGTCCAGAGGATGGTCACAAAAATCATCAGGGGACTGGAACATTTCTTCTATGAGAAAAGGCTAAGAAAACTATGGGGACTTCTCTTCTATGAGAAGAGAAGAGTTCAGACAGAACTTACGGTGGCTTTTCAATAGTTAAAGGAGGCTTACAAGAAAGACTTGGAAAGAACTTTTTGCTAAGGCCTGAAATGACAAGACAAGGGCTAATGGTTTTAAACAGAAAACATGTAGGTTTACTTTGGGCAGCAGAAAGAAATTTTTGATTTTTTTAAAGGCACTGGAACAGGTTGCCCTGAGAAGTTTTGTATACCCCACCACTGAATGTGTTCAGAGTCAGTTTAGATGGGTCTTCGAGAAATCTGATAATGATCTGTCCATGGAGTAGTGATATCACCCTGTCAGCCCAGTACTCTCTGACCAGGTTCATTTAGGTTTTCCACAAAGGGGAAGTTTAATGTTTCAAAATAAAAATTACTTATTTAATAATAATTGACATTACGAAAGAACTTTATCTAACATAATGTAATGTACTGATATCACAAGACAAGCACAATACAGCAATTGCAGTGTGCAGTTGGATCACAACGCAAACACAATTCTTACTGCTATCTTTATATGTTCACTGCCACGATACTGTAGCATTCCTAATTGCTGGGAGATATTACATAGGTCAAAGTCAGCTCAAGACTACTTCTTTCTCCAGGGTTCATTTTGACAGTTGTTCAGTTTTGGGGAGCCACTTCCCCCAGGCTGTTCTGACTAAATCAGGAATAGATTCACTTTTTTTTATTAACTCAGGGTTCATTTAGACAATCATCTGATACACTTGACTGATACAGCCATGTAACACAATGGCCACCTGCTGGTCCTTTGGTGTTCAGGTAAGTCGAGATTTCTTTACAACACCTGTGCTCATTCCTTGTATCTTACCCTGAACTTCTTGAGTACATCACCTTGGCCCATCTCCTCCATGCCTTCTTCCACTGTAGAAGCTTATTGATCAGTCACACAGATTCATCCCATTTTCAACCAAACATTCCTATTCTCCATAGAGAAATTACCGTGTCATAATAAGCATGCTGTGATAATGCTCTGTCAAAGGAAGCAGGAGACAAAGCTAAATCAGAGATACAAACTTGATGACTGAAGCCACTGACCACTAGCTCACCTTTGTTGTGTCACTTGACACGAGACAAATTCCTTGGCATATGTATTTACCTTGAACAACAGATGCATATGACTTAGGAGTCGGAGTACAGGAAACCTGACCTTTGGGATTGCAAAATACTTTTAAAACAAATGTTCTTTTTTTTGCAGTTGTTTCAATCTAATCTGGTCTCCAGCATAAATTTAAGCACTCCATGGAGCTGTTCTAGCTAATGTCTCCTTCAGTTGCTTCTGAAGGTCTTTGAAACCTAGAGTTGAAGACTTTGTTACTCCTCCTACCTGCAGCAACAGATAAGAATTCTGGAATGGTGAAATGCACCATATGGGTGGGAGGGAGGGGTTAGTTTAGTTTTTTGTTTGTTTTTAAATTGCAGTCAAAATGGCAATGAGTTTGATTTTTTTTTATCTGAGTCTAGAATCTGAGCCCTATTCACTGGGGCAGAGAGGGTCAAAATTTTTTATAAACAAATCAAATATGATCTTGAAGGAAGTAATGCCTTCAATACAAGATCAGGATTATAGGGGGGAAACTGCTTAGTTTAAAAAATACTGCCTCAAAAGGCTCTGGGAAAACCTGCAAAGTATTAAGTCATCCACTATGCAGCTGTCGGGTGCAGCTTACCAGCCAGCTCGCTCATCGATCCGCATACAGTGGTACAGCCTTGTACCCTTTGGGTTTGGTGGGTCTGAACCTCAAGCAGGAATGTGGCAAATGGGGTGAAAGAAAGAAGGACTCTTCATGTGGGTACCAATCATGTTTATTCCACCCGGAGGCCCATCTGAAAAGTGAGGTCTGGTTTAGGTTTCAGGTTAAGTAGAGGGGGTGTAGACAGAGCAGGGGAGCACCTAGAACCAATCCACAGGGGAGGGGTGTGACCAAGAACAGGGGACACTTAACAGAACAATAAGAGAAGGAGGGAACCTGAGAACTTGCCAAATCACCGAGCATCTCCACCAGAATTTTCCAGGCTTTTAGGCAGGGTTACAGGGGGATTGACAAGATCCGCCACCAGGGAAAAAACACAGGGGGTTTGGGCATGGGGGATATCGGGACAAACCATTACAAAACAAATATCAGAGGCATACAGATTTTGGGAAACCCGGAATGCACACCATAATAATCCACTCTTTCAGCAAAAGAAAATTTTCAGTGGTTAAGACTGTCCAAACTTTTTCCTGCCTGTGGGGAATAAATGATGCTACACTTTAAATTACCTTGACAGGTTCTATATTCAGAAACTGTGTAGATCAAGCCTTAGTAAAGAGAATGTGCCAGAGGTCATTAAAAAGTCACTTGTAAAGTTATTGATATTTTTGAACAGAGCAAAGAACACTTTGTACCTATTTCTTAACGATTCACCTCTGATAAAGCTGAGAGACAAAGAAAGAAAAGTTGAAATACAGTAAAACCAACAAGAATAGAAGCATACATCTATACTTGATTCTAACCTTTCTTACTGTTCATCTATATTTTCAGCAAGGGTGTGATGTTTTCACATTCAAATAAAGAAAGCTGAAATTATTTTTCTTCAGATTTGGATTAATTTCAGCTGCTTCTGCAGAAATACTGCTGACAAAAAGGAGGGCAAAACGTTCCATACCACTGACATTCAGATACATGTTGCTGGGGAGATATGAGAAGTGTTCATCTTCACAGATTTTGGTCTTTTTGAAAGAAATTAATTTATTATTGAATTCCTCTCAAGGTACCAAAAGGCTCAAATTCATGTGTACTGATGGCTAGGAAAGTCTCCTAGCCAGCATGCTGTAATATCAGATAGAGTTTAACAGTTTTGCAGTTCTATTTTCAAACTAGAATGACTTGATCTCTGCGGGTTGAGGTTTTGGGGATTTTTAGGGGGTTTTTTGATTGGTTGGTTGGTTGTTGTGGGTTTTTTGTTTTGTTTGTTTGTTTGTTTGTTTGTTTGTTTGTTTCTCAATAACTGTACTTGGAAGATACCTGGAAAAACTTTTTAAGAAATTTGCAGTTGAAGATTACTACCAGATTAAGATATGCAGATAAATTATTCCTTAAATTCTAGAAGGAACCTAGAAGAAATCTTTGACTGACAAACTCTTAAGGTGAAAATATTGTTAGCTCTGGGTTTGCCAGAAGAATACGTGTTCTGAGTGGACACAATTTTGGTATGTTCTAATTCCATCTACCTTTGTCTCCTAAAGTAGCTTTTTATGTACCTATGATTATGGAATTTCAAAGATTAAATGTGCTTCAAAAAGACATGTGAGGTCTTCAGAAGCCTTTGAGGACTACCGAGAGAAAGACCAAAGCTAAAACTTTCCAAAAACTGCTGTCATAGAACAAAGATGCTGGAGTTGATAAGAGTGAGAAAAAAATGTTCCACAAAGCCTTTTGGACACAGCAGATAGGTGAGATTTTGGAAAGCTATAACCACTGTGTCAATAGAATTCCCAGTTCAGTATAAAAGTGTTACCTACAACTATAGGTATTAGTCTAAAATAACAATATAGAATAATGGTATATTAGTATCTAGTCTCACATCATTCCAAGAGGACTGAACTACATAGTAGAGAAGGTTTATAGCTGCCAAGTTAAGGATAGTTCTAATAGAGTCATGGCAAAGTTCTTTTGCCCTAGATGCCTTTATCTTTAAAGGTAAAAAAATGTTGCTCCTGAGATAAAGCGGTGAAAGGAAGAATTCTGCATTTAACCATGCCTTCATTATTTTGTTTTGCTTAGTGTAGGTGTCCTTATACATTAGCTGCTGAGAAATGTCATGTGTTTTCCTTCTTCAATCAATGACAATTTATTTACCAATTGTGCATTGTGATCTATAAAAGTGGGGTGTGTAACTCATTGATATTGTTGTTCTAACTGCTCTAAGCATACATCTCTTATTCATATTTGGGTAATAGACACCTTGCAGACTCAGAGACTGAAGAATTTCAAGTCAGGAATTCAGAAGAGTTATGCAGTATAAGGAAGATTTTACAATTATGAGTAGTTTCTTCAAAATAAGCCAACAAACAATAGCCAAAAAAATACACAACCAAACCCCTACTCACAAAGCAAACCCACAATGTACTAAATGAGAGGTGAAACCTCAGCTACTACATAAAAATACCTGGGAACTGTTGTGGCCTGAGGAAAATATTGCTACAGTTTTTAGTGTGTTTGGGATTTTATTTGAATTCCCAAACAAGAGCTCCATCCTTTTGGAGTTGCATAAATCAACTCCATGTTGCAAAATAAAATAACAGGCCAGTGTCATTTTTTGACCAGTACATTACTAGAAGAACAAATGCCCAGGTTTTGATTTTGCAAGCAGGCGCCAGAATAGACTTAAACAATTTAAAACTTAACAATTTAAATCAGATTTAAACTGCATTGAAAGCAATGTGACCAGCAGGTTGAGGAACAGGATTCCTCCTTTCTCCTCTGCTCTTGTGAGACCCCACCTGCAGGAGCGCATCCAGCTCTGGGGTCCTCAACATACGAAGGGAACAGAACTGTTGGAGACAGTCCAGGGGAGGGCCACTTGATAGTCAAAGGTCTGGAGAAGCGTCCCTATGAGAAAAGGCTGAGAAAGTTAAGGGGTTTCAGCCTGGAGAAGAGAAGGTCCCAGGAAGATTTTGCTGTCATCTTTCAGTGTCTAATCAGGGCTTGCAAAAAAGTTGAAGGACTTTTTTCAAAGACTTTCAAAGACTTGAAGTGACAGGACAAAGAGTAATGACTTTAAAGTGAAAGAGGATTTATATTAGGTATGAGGAAGAAATCCTTTACTGTGGGAACAATGAGGCACTGGGAAAGGTTGCCCAGAGAAGCTGTGGATGACCACCCCTGGAAGTGTTGATTAAGGCTTTAATCAGCATGGTCTTGTGGAAGCTGTCCCTGCTGATGGCAGGGGATTGGATCTTGATAGATCATTTAGGTCTCTCCCAATGCAAACCATTCTACAATCCTATGAATATTGCAAAAAATGTGCATTTTAATACATAGATATTTCATTAATCATGTAAATACTTATTTTGATATGAAATGTTGGAGAAAGTATTTTCCCTTTTTTCTGTAATTTGTTAAAAGGTTTTCATCATTGCAATAATTAAACCTTAACTGAGCACAAGGAAATGTCAGAATAATTCTGGGTGAGGTTGGCAACACTTACACAGAAAGAAACCCATCTTCCACTTCTTGTTCCATTGAATGTTTAACAGCTTTAAACTTAGCTGAAAGGCTTCACTGATGGTCAGCAGGATTGAGTCTTCAAAAAATGATCTCACCTTCTTTCAACTGATTTAATATTTATGAGCATTCTGTGAGAGTCTGAAGAGTGATTTAAATTAGAACTCTAAATGTTTTTGCAAGTCTTTTCTGGTTTTTTCTTAAATACAATTTTATAGTTCTCCAGTTGTTACAGTGCTGTCTTCACATTGCCTGTGGCCTTCAAAGCTCTTTTATTCATGCACAAGAGAATTCTAAGTTGTAGTTAACCACTAGCAGAACAGCAATAGATTACTGAAAGATTATCAAATAACTGCAAACCTCTAAATCAAAATCTTTGCAGTGATGAGCATCAATACACCTGGTGTAATATGGCAGTGAATAAATTACCACATACTCCAACTCTACATTGAAATTAAGTTTTAAACTGATTATTTAAAATTATAAGTGTTGTGGTGCATTTTGGCTTTACCAAAATTTCTGCATGCTTCTGTTATTTTTTTTATAATGGTTTGTCCCTTATCCCCATGTTAAAACCCCTGTTGGTTTTTCCCTGGCTGTGGGTCCTGTCTGTCACCCTGCAACCCTGCCCAGAAGCCTGGAAAGTTCTGGTGAGGCTGTGAGGTAATTTGTCAGGTTCTCAGTTCCCCAATCCCTTTTTTTATGTATTTTTTCTCTTGTTCTAGGTCACTCCCCGCTGTTCTGGGATTGGTTCTAGATTGTCCCCTGCCCCTGTCCACACCCCCTGTACTCAAGCGGAGACCCCAGAGGGAAAAGCTCACTTCTTTATGTGGGCCCTCTGGGTGAAATAAAACCTGGATAAACCCATGTGAAGTCCTCCTGTATTTCTCACCATCACCACACTTCACCCTGAGTCTCAGGCCCACAACATTGGAAAGGTACAAAGCTGTACCCCTAAATGGGAATTCAGTGCAAGAGCAAGCCAGGGAAAGCAAACTGAACTCCCGCAGATAAAGCAAAAAAATTAGCTGAAAAAACCTTTCCCCTTATTAATAAATAATAATGAAGCTGGGTCCTCTCCACTTATAACTGTGTAAAACAGATCATGTCACATGTCTTGAATATAGCAGCAAAGCATTTGAATTAACACTTTATAAAACCTCATTAGGTAGATACCAAGGGCAAAATTCCTGATATAGAATGTATCAGCTATACTGGGAAAATTTTAAGAAAATATCCATTAAAATTCAGAAATATATATGAGCTAAAACCCAATTTTCTTTTATAATGAGTACTTTTGAAGAAGAAACACAACTTCAAATAAAACTTGTGCAAAGGTGTAGATACTACTCCCTCATAAATAGTGGAATACTGGACAACAGGGCAGAGATTAAAGGCTTTAAGCTTTTTCAGAAAATATTTAGAAAGAAAGAATTCTAACTGTTCCCTGTTATATATGCATGTCTTTTATTCTGTTTTACATAAACGAAATATTCAGATTCTATTCCTCGCTATAATAACATAAGATATA
The DNA here is from genome assembly GCA_013397095.1 of Sterrhoptilus dennistouni. NCBI lineage: Eukaryota > Metazoa > Chordata > Aves > Passeriformes > Zosteropidae > Sterrhoptilus > Sterrhoptilus dennistouni. The sequence goes on from VWZU01009063.1 coordinate 249,153, forward strand.
TTAAAGAGGGAAAGATTCTGCCCTGTAATTTTACCAGAGAGTTTCTTGGAAAGTACTTTAAAGGTAGTCTTGAGAAGTAAATGAAAGTGGTAGAAAGATTTTTCCTATTTCAAAAGAAAAAACAAAAAGGCAAAAGAAAAGGACAAAAAAAGGATGTGTTTCAGTTCACTACAGTGGTGAGACTGAACTAAAGAAAATTGTATAGCAGAGTAAAATATTAATACATTTAGTACTGAGGTTATGCGACAAGAATTTCTCCAAGCAATCATAGAATCACAGAACCATGTAGGTTGGAAAGGGACTCCAGAGGCCACTTAGCAAAATCTTCAGTTCAAAGCAAATACTGTTTGACTATGTTGTTATGTCCAGTTAAGATTTAAATGCCTCCAACAGTGGAGATTCTACAGACTCTCTCCTCAGCATCCTTGTGTTTCCTCTCCCTCATAAAGAGAAAACTTTTCTTATATTGACACATAGCAACTTGTGTTTGTTACTGTCATGGTTTAATGAAGTCTGTTTTTCAGTCGAAGGGGGTGGTTCCCTGGGGGACCCTGGTAGACCCAATCATCTGCCTAGACTGAAGACTGACACCTGGTTAAAGCACTTAAAAGAGTTGAACACAGCTCTGTGAAGATACATGTAAAAATAAAAACAGACCAGGAAAGCTCTATTGGCATCCAGCTTTTGGTCAGGTAACTGGGCTGGCTGGGCTGGCCCTGCGTGGCCCCTGCAGCTGGGCTGGGCCACGTCAGGCTCTGCTGCAGTGCTGACCCTTCCTGGGGAAGCCGTCTGTGCCCCATCCTGGCAGCGCAGCTGGGGCCCCTTCCCGGCAGGGCTGGGCCTCTTCCCAGTCCTTTTTCTGGCGTGCTGGGCCATGCCAGCTGGGGCTATATCAGCACTGGGAGCAGCCATACAGCCGGGACCAGTGCCGGGAGTGGCCCTGCAGCTGGCACTGGGGATGGCCCCAGGGCAGGAGCAGCTGGGGCCGGGAGTGAACGCCACCATCCTGGACTGGGGCAGCCACATGGCCAGGACTGTGTGGCCAAAATCAGCTCAACTGAGTCAGCAGTGCATAGCCACAGCTACTTAGGCATGGCTAGCAATGAAGTCACTTTGTTTAGTTGCTTTTAGCCAGCCATGATGTGGAGAGAAGGACAAAAATGGCAGCAGCAGCTTTTCTTGGTTTTGGGGCTCCACATGAAGAAAAGCGCTGAGTAGAGCCGGCATGGCTCCCACGGTGTCAGCAGGAGACCACATGGCCAGAGTGAGAGGCATGGTGAGTGATCTCTCTCCGTTGCACAGCCTGGGTAAGATCAACCTTTCAGCTTTGTAGAACTCCATAAAAACTGTTTCAACTGATAAAGCTTAAAAAAAAAATGAACCTACCAATTCTTTCTCAAATCAGGAAAAGGAAAGGGTGAAGACAGGTAGAGAAAACAACATAGGACACTGAGGTCAGTAAATAAGGAGTCGAATTCTGGATTGAGGAAGACTGAGAAGATGCCCTAGTCTTGGGCTGAAATTCTTTTGTGAGGCTATGCTGAAGATATATTTTGGATATATCAGACTTCATTTTTTCCCTGTAATTCATAAAGCGCATGGAGGGTTGCAGCGTTCACCCTTAGCCCATGAGAAAAGGGCACTCATGCTGGACTGTGTGGATACTGAAAAGCAGTAATCCAATAAGAAGCTTGAACAGAGACAGATGAGAAGCTTTACCCTATAGAAGAAAAAGAAGAAGAAAAAGAAGAAGAAAAAGAAGAAGAAAAAAAATCTCTTCCCAGAAATAAGAGAACTTTTGTTTTCATGCTAAAACAGCTCATCCTTAAAATAATACCCCACAAGTTGCCATGGCCCATGAAAGCAGCTTTGAGAAAGCTGCAAGACATGGCAGGGACTCTCACACTGCAAACAGATTTTCTTTTCCTGGGCAGCTGATCTGCTGCGACACTGAAGCCATAAGAGAACTGTTTCTTGTGGAAAAGTCCTCATGGCATGGCAAGAGAGACTCCTCTCCCTAAGTGGACTGAAGAAAAAATATTTTAGAGGTGGTAAGCTGACGGAAAGTTACAGGTTCTGTCTCTTTACACTGTCAGTGGGAAAAAAAAGAAGGTATGGGGAGAGGAGAAGTGTTCTGAAGGTTTATTCTGATTTTTTCCCTATCATTTTTCTTTTAATTCTGTTTATAAAATTTTCTTTATACCCTTTAAAGTTTTGAGCCTGTTTTGCCTTCCTTCTCTTGGTCCATATCTCACAGAGGGAAATGAGTAAATAATTTCTAGTGGGTGCATGGGCATTTGGCCAGCATTAGACCTACTACAGTTACTTCTTGCCAGAAGTCTCAAATTTCTAGTCCCTCCATTTTGGGTGCCTTCGTTGATTGCCTCCAGTTGTCTCTTTACTTGGAGCAAGGTCTGGGGCTGTATGGTCCTTCTGAGCTTGTCTCTCCGGCTAGCTCTGTTCTTCAGATACCATATAAACTAATTATTCCTTTGGGTATTTTGGGTAAAAGGGGTGTGGACATACCTGAAACCTTGGCTGAGCATCTGGCTTAGCCAGATCCATCAAATACCAGGGAGTGTCCATAGATAAGATACAATAGGGATACAATACATTGGGACAGGCTATTGAAGAGACATACAATGGGGAGAACCAGGCCTATTATGTGGGATAAGGACAGTGATTAAGGAAAGGGATGGGGGTAGGTATCACTGTCACCAAGAGTTGGGTCCCTGAGCATGACACTGCAGTCCCTTTCATGATCATATGATGCATATCATGATGGTATCATGCATATGATATGTGCATATCATCTTTCCTGTGGGAATCAAGGAGCAAACTTGCAAAAAATGCTTTCATAATGTGTCTTGTACTTAAATGGATTTGGAAAAAAATGCCATGAGGATATAAAGGAAGGACAGAGCATCTGTTTCCTTGACCTAGACACAGACCTCTTCTATGCAGAAGGTTTCTGAAAGAAATGAGAGAAATTTGCTTTCTTATATCCTTTAGGCACCTCTCACAGTTGCAATGACCTTTCAAAGACAATCAAGAGTGGTTTTACAATGTCATTGAGGAACTTAATCAGTACTTGTGGGTATATCCAACCAAGTCCCGTGGACTTGTGAGATTCCAGTTCTTTAAATGTTCCTCAGCTGGGTCATCCTCTACTAAGTGTGAATCTGCTTTAGACTTTCTCTCATGCTTTAGGGACCTGAGACTCCCAAAGGCCAGTCTTACTATAAAGATCAAGATAACAAATTTTTCCATACTTTAGTCTTTTCCATGTGTTTTTGTCACTAGAACCTCTGCTCCATTCAGCAGAGGGCCCGTACTGGGCTCTATTTTGCTTATCTTGCTCATATTAATAATTAGTAATTTGCTGATTTTTTTTTGGTGCAATTGATGGAAGCTTCCCTTTCAAAGTACTAGGAGATGAATTAAATATTTTTAGAGTTTTTCTGCTTCATTAGATTTCATTCAGAGTCTTCATATCATATTAGATCTGTTTGTTTTTATGAAATGTGATTTTTCTCACCCATATCAATGTACATTTAAAATGAGAGAAACATACATGACTGGTGATAGACAATTAGGGAGATTTTTTTAATAGAAAACACCCCAAACAAACAAACCACCAAAACACACAGGTTATGCTCCAGGCATCTGTATGTATGTATTTGTAGTCATATCAGCAAGAAAGATTGTCACATCCAGCAGGCAGTTGCAGAATGTGACAATGTAATGCACTTCCCATTAGGAAATATAATAAATAGAAGAAAAGAAAAATGGTTTAAAAAATAGGTTAGAGGGGTTTTTTTTTGTTTGTTTTAGCCTATTTCTACTCTAATCTGTTTCTAATACAATTTCCTGAAAATGTTTATGAAGTTCATTGCACTTCTTATAGCCTGAATTCAGAGCATTACCTTTATGTCATCTACTGTGAACTACTAACTAAATAAGCTTTTCCATGTAAACATTTATAGTTTATGAAAAGACCTTCCAACAACTTTTAAGTGCAATGAGTGGATGATTAAGAAATACTGTCATAGCAAAGATTATTTTTAAATCCTATTCCCAAAGGAAAAGTATAAACTCCTTGAACTTAATACAGGAGATAAGAAGTTTAGATGTAATGCATTTCTTTATTTTGTTTTCTTTTTAGAAGTTTTTTTTTAGCAGTGAATAATTTTTTAGCACTGCTGAAGTACTAAGGTGGCTAAGGATACAGTTCAAATAGCATAACTTCAGGCACGCCTAAAGGAGCTGTCTGGAATTCTAAAATGCCATCATAGTAAATGGAGTGCATGTAATTTTAAAAAAACAATTTGGATAGCCATATGTACAAATCTGATTTAGAATGAGATCAGTCATGCCTTAGAAGAGCTCATCTCTTTCTTCTTTAAAAATGTTCCTATATACCTTATTTAGAATTACAGAATATCCTGCGTCAAAAGGCACCCACAAAGTTCACTGAGTTCAACTCCTGACTCCAGACAGGGCAAGCTAAAAGTTAATCATATAGCTAAGAGCATTCCCCAGATGCTTCTTGAGCAGTGACAGGCTTGGAGCCATGACTGCTTTCCTGGGGAGCTTGTTCCACTGCTTGATCAATGAACTCTTCCCTAATACTTAATCTGAACTGTTAGTGATGCAGCTGTAAGGCATTCCCTTGTGTCCTCTCAGCAGACACTAGAGAGACAAGGTCATCACCTCCCTCCCTGCTTCCTCCCATGAGGAACTTGTAGACAGCAATGAGATCACCCCTCAGCCTCCTCAAAGCCGAACAAAACTACTATGTTCAGCCACTCTGCATAAGTCATTCCCTCTAGACCTTTCACCATCTTTGCTGTCATCCCCTGGACACATTCTAATATTTTTACATCCTTCTCACATTTAGAAAGGTGAAATTGCACACAGCAATTCTTGAGGTGAGGATGCACCAGCCGGGCAATCCCTTCCACCAGTTACACTGTGCCCAACAACCCCCAGAATACAGTTGGCTCTTTTGGCCTCGAGGGCATTTTATTGACTCATATTGAGCTGGTCATCAAACAAGCTCTCCAGATCCCTTTCTGCAGGTCTGCACTCCAGGCTCTTGTCCCCAAGTCTACACATTCATCCAGGATTACACTCTCAGGTGCAGAATCCAGTACTTGTTATGTAAATTTCACATTTCATATTACATGGATAATTGTTCAGTACTCTGGTCTATCATGATCTCTCTGTAAGGCCTCTATCCTCCATTGAATCAACAGCTTCTCCTATCTTAGTGTTGTCAGCAAACTTATTTTGTGTGCATACAACTCCTCTGTCCACATTATTGATAAAAACATTGAAGAGAACTGGCCCTAAAAGTAGCCCTAAGGAACATCGCTAGTGACTGCCTGCCAAACAGGTTTTACCCTTTTTCTGTTTTGCTGTCTTAGTATCTTCATCAAAACATTGTCTTCAACATGCTTCAGGAATTTCCTGGACCTGTTTGTGTATGACATATGATAGTCCCAAGTTAAGTTCTAGGAAGTTGAAGTCATCCGTAAGGCCAAGAGCAATTGATCTAGAGATTTTTCATAATGCCTTATATTTTATACCTAATAAAATACATACATAATGCCTTATATACATTGATGTCATCATACTTGATGGATGGTCTACAGTAGATTCCCACAACAGCATCTATTTTATTAGCTTTTCCCCTAAACTAAACCTGTAGTCTCTCAACTGTGTTGTACCTATTGCAAGCATTGTGCAGTGTAATCGCTACTCTACATGAGGCACTGCCCCTCCTCCCTGCCTGTCCTGGCTATTTACCCCTAAGAGACAAATATTCAGTGGAAAAACTCTTTGATAACTTGAGTGAATATTAATTTTCACTGGAATTTGCAACCCTAAAACCTGTAGGTACATTTCAAAAATTCAGTCCTACAATTAATGTATCTTAGGTCAATATCAATCTATAGAAAAAATTTTGAATCCATAGAAGAAATTATTCTTTCTTTACCTGCAAACGAAAGATAAATAGAAGTTACCTAAATGGCAATAAAAGTGCCCAAGCCTTTCTGAAATCAGACGAAATTTCACTGTGTCTTTTCAATCCTTGCAAATCACAACAGGGCAGTTATACATAAAGCAAGTTACTATTAAGATGTATTTTCATAATCTTATCTGCACGCCATAGGTAAACTGATGTATCGTATGTCCCATCACAATAATTTAGCCATAAATACATGGGTCTTGAAGGTACTTTGAGGAAGCCTAATTTGTTGAAGGAGGATAGTCCATCATTTGTTGAGAGAGGATAAGAACACTTATGTTTTGTTTGTTTAATCCACTCTTAAAAACCTCCAGAAGGAGAGACCTCAAAAACTTATTTAGAAAATACTTTTTTTTTCCCTTGCCCCATAATTTTTCTATTACTCAAATTGCTGAAGAAAGCAATTGCTTCACCAGTTTTGCTGCAATATTTTCTGAATTATTTGTCTTCCTATATGTTCTCTTAAAAGATGTGTGTTCTGTTTTCTGCTCAATTATTCTTCTACTCATTTATTTTTTCCTTTCCTCCAGACTTCTAATGTCTTCCTTAACAGTTGGTGCATGAAAGTCAACATAATAAGGTATCTTCCTACCTGAACATTTTCTTGATTAGGTAAATTGGGGAGGAAAGGAGATGAAGAGATTGCTTTAGAAATGTAAGATCTTTTCTACATTCTTATAACATGCTTTACTACATTTGCAGTCTCACCAAGATCAGATACTAGAAATCTGCTTTTCTTTCACTATTTCTATTTGCTATTACTACTTTTGACTGACATACAGCAATCTTGTTAGTCTGCCTCAGAATTAGATTTATCTTTTCAAAAATATTTTTTAGTCCATTATAACCTCCACATTCTTCCCTACAACACTGGGCCCAGCCATTTTCTTCTCATTTTGTAGCTATGTATTTGATTTCCCCTTTCAAATATTTTATTGAGAGTAATCCTATTGATCTAGGGGTAGTTGTCCAAAACTTTTATAAACTTCTGACATCATCATTTTAAGAAGTAATTTTAACCTCACCAGTCTGGGCATCCTACACTGTTTTTCAAAGTGCAGTTTCTATCAGTCAGATAAGCAAATGAAAAAACTGAATAGTACTAATCTCATAATCAATATTTACAGGACTTCAATGAAATGCATTACCAATTAGGTGCTAAACCATACTTAATCTCTTACATTGGTAATATTTTCCTGAAATAATTACACAGAGATAAGGTGTTTTCTGTGAAAATATCTTCCTCAGTAGGGTAGCAGTGTAGAAAAAGAGGCTAAAGGAAAGCACTGTTAAGATTTTTCTGACCTAATTTTCAGTCCATAAAGAATTGTGGTCTAATGCATCTCAAATTTAGAGAAAACTATCAAGTAAAAAGAAGAGAATTGAGTACTTCCTGTTTAACTTAAATTTTATATAGACTATAAAATACTGAAATATATCAGGGAATCTTATTCAGAGTTTTCTTCAGTGTTAGACACAAACAAAAAAACCAACCCAAACCTTTTATATTTGAAAAGAGAATTCACAAGTCCTACTATAAAAAAATTATATTTTCCCATCTAAAAAAAAAAAATTATCTGTATCAGTGATCTGATTATTGATGATCTACTACATGTGGAAGGAAATACTGAATTTTATATTTATGCTTTTTTTTTTCAGAAAAGAAGCAAAAGTTTCAACTTAGTTTGTTTCTCTTTGCTGTTCAAGCTATCCAGAAATATCACTAGTACATTATCTACCATAATGTACATGTGTTTCTGAACATTTATATACACCTAAGAGTTATGTGTTCACACGTGGTAAAACACAGAACCTCATATTACAAGGATAAAAGTTAGGATGCACATCCAAAACACTAAGTGAGTTAAATAAATGCATAGCTCCTTTTCTGAGAGGGAGGAAAGCTGTCCTTAGTATCAGACAAACTATGAAGTTTCGATACTTAAGCTTTCCAAATAAAAGGCAAGAAGTTGTGTACAAGTGAATGATTAGATTACTGACAGATTGAAATGTGGCAAAAATAAATTTAGGCTATATGATACTGCTAAAACTGCCATCACTGATCTCAAGGAGAAGTTTGCTACATGTACATATTTATACAAATACCTTTCTTTTCTCATATGACAGCAACATCTTACAAGGACAATGGGACAGATTTTTAAGGCATTTGCATGGTTATTGTCTGCCTTCCACTGAACACTATGACTAAAAGTCTTTCATAAAACTGTGTTATGCAGTCCACTAACAATCCTGTAAAATACAAAATATATATATTTTAGTGAAGATTTTTAAAAAATCACTAAATAATTCTTGCTCTACTACTCAAGGAAATATGGCAACTGGTATAAATCCTGAAAATGAGAGAGAATTTAAAAAGGAAGAAAATGAGCCTTAGTTCATCTCTGGGTTCATCTGTCAATTCATTTATTTTTACATCTCCTGGATCATGCTGAAATTTCTTAATGTACTTTCAGCTTAAACATCATCTAATCATCAAAAGTATATATTAGGAAGCATGAAATTACTCTGTTCTTTGCTCTTCAGTGCCAGCTGCAAGCTTGAATCGTAACAGAAGAAGGATAAATACAGAAATCAAGAGAGTACTGCTAAAGCTAAAGACATGTATGGTCAGAGCTATTCTTTCTAATGCTGTTTAAAGTTCACTAAGACCAGCTTTGGGTATTCATGGATGTGCTTAACAAGCTTGTCCCTTTAATAACATTCCTCTGTTTACAGCATGTGGGAAGGATCTTAGCTGAAAGAGGCTACTGCCTGTCTTAAACAAGGGTTAAAACACTTATTAGCAGTTCCATTGACAAAATAACTGCACAGCTAAAAAAAAAAAAACAAACAAAAAAACCAAAAAAACCCAACAGAATATGTTACATAGCAATGGACTTCTTGAGATAAGTACACTTCTGAAGGATTTTTCCTCTATGCTCTACTATCAGTTAAAAACAAGTTCTAGCAGCAAAAAGAGTATTTCCCTGAAGGAAGAACAATAAAGACAGCCTGCTCCTGCTGTGCCTGTACTTGAGGTTACCTTGTTGTTGTCATACCAAGACAGAATAAAATGATAACAAA